>JBCGBO010000015.1:600000-1137806 GCA_039657385.1 Citrus x changshan-huyou
CGTCCAGCGGAAAAAGGCCACAAAAACGGGTGGGCTATAGCCTTGGGGGGTGGGGCAAGCCGACTTCGTCCGCCGGACTCAGAATGCCGCGAGACTTTGTAAGGGGCCTCCATGTGCCAAAAATAGGCCGCGGGAAAGCCACGTCCAAAAATAAACGCCCGAAGGCCGGGGCCCCAAGTTCGTACAGCGGAAAAAGGCCACAAAAACGGGTGGGATACAGCCTTGGGGGGTGGGGCTGGCCAACTTCGTCCGACGGACTCGGAATGCCGCGAGACTTCGCGAGGCACCTCCCTGTGCCGAAAAAAGTCCATGGGCAAAGCTGCACCCAAAAATAACCGCCCGAAGGCCAGGGCTCCAAGTTCGTCCAGCGGAAAAAGGCCACAAAAACGAGTGGGCTATAGCCTTGGGGGGTGGGGCTGGCCAACTACGTCCGCCGAACTCGGAATGGCGCGAGACTTTGCGAGGCGCCTCCATGTGCCAAAAATAGGCCGCGGGCACAGCCGTACCAAAAAATAACCGCCCAAAGGCCGGGGCGCCAAGTTCGTCCAGCGGAAAAAGGCCACAAACACGGGTGGGCTACAGCCTTGGGTGGTGGGGCAGGCCAACTTCGTCCGCCGGACTCGGAATGCCGCGAGACTTTGCGAGGGGTCTCCTTGTGCCACAAATAGGCCGCGGGCAAACCCGCGCCCAAAAATAACCGCCCGAAGACTGGGGCCCCAAGTTCGTACAGCGGAAAAAGGCCACAAAAACGGGTGGGCTACAGCCTTGGGGGGTGGGGCTGGCCAACTTCGTCCGACGGACTCGGAATGCCGCGAGAGTTTGCGAGGGGCCTCTGTGTGCCAAAAATAGGCCGCGGGCAAAGCCACGCCCGCAAATAACTGCCCGAAGGGCCGGGGCGCCAAGTTCGTCCAGCGGAAAAAGGCCACAAAAACGGGTGGGCTATTGCCTTGGGGGGTGGGGCTGGCCAACTTCGTCCGCCGGACTCGGAATGCCGCGAGACTTTGCGAGGGGCCTCCGTGTGCCAACACTAGGCCGCGGGCAAAGCCTCACCCAAAAATAATCGCCCGAATGCCGGAGCGCCGAGTTCGTCCAGCGGAAAAAGGCCACAAAAACGGGTGGGCTATAGCCTTGGGGGGTGGGGCTGGCCAACTTCGTCCGCCGGACTCGGAATGCCGCGAGACTTTGCGAGGGGCCTCCGTGTGCCAAAAATAGGCCGCGGACAAAGCTGTGCCCGAAAATAACCGCACGAAGGCCGGGGCGCCAAGTTCGTGCAGCGGAAAAAGTCCACAAAAACGGGTGGGCTATAGCCCTGGGGGGTGGGGCTGGCCAACTTCGTCCGCCGGACTCAGTATGCCGCGAGACTTTGCGAGGGGCCTCCGTGGTCAAAAATTGGCCGTGGACAAAGCCGCGCGTAAAAATAACTGCCCGAAGGCCGGGGCGCCAAGTTCATCCAGCGGAAAAAGGCCACAAAAACGGGTGGGCTACAGCCTTGGGGGTGAGGCTGGCCCACTTCGTCCGCCGGACTCGGAATGCCGCGAGACTTTGCAAGGGGCCTCCATGTGCGAAAAATAGGCCGCATGCAATGCCGTGCCCAAAAATAACCTCCCAATGTCTGCGGCGCCAAGTTCGTCCAGCGGAAAAAGTACACAAAAACGGGTGGGCTATAGCATTGGGGGGTGGGGCTGGCCTACTTCGTCCGCCGGACTCGGAATGCCGCGAGAATTTGCGAGGGGCCTCCGTGTGCCAAAAATAGGCTGCGGGCAAAGCCGCGCCCAAAAATAACCGCCCGATGGCCGGGGCGCCAAGTTCGTCCAGCGGAAAAAGGCCACGAAAACGGGTGGGCTATAGCCTTGGGGGGTGGGGCTGGCCTACTTCGTCCGCCGGACTCGGAATGCCGCGAGACTTTGCGACGAGCCTCCGTGTGTGAAAAATAGGCCGCGGGCATAGCTATGTCCAGAAATAACAGCCCGAAGGCCGGGGCGGCAAATTCGTCCAGCAGAAAAAGGCCACAAAAACGGGTGGGCTATAGCCTTGGGGGGTGGGGCTGGCCAACTTCGTCCGCCGGACACGGAATGGCGCGAGACTTTGCGAGGTGCCTCCGTGGTCCAAAAATAGGCCGCAGGCGCAGCCGCGCACAAAAATAACCGCCCGAAGGCTGGGGCGCCAAGTTCGTCCAGCGGAAAAAGGCCACAAAAACAAGTGGGCTATAGCCTTGGGGGGTGGGGCTGGCCAACTTCGTCCGCCGGACTCGGAATGGAGCGAGACTTTGCGAGGCACCTCCGTGTGCCAAAAATAGGCCGTGTGCATAGCCGCGCCCAATAATAACTGCCCGAAGGCCGGGGCGCCAAGTTCGTCCAGCGGAAAAAGGCCACAAAAACGGGTACGCTATAGCCTTGGGGTGTGGGGCTGGCCCACTTCGTCCGCCGGACTCGGAATGGCGCGGTACTTTGCGAGGTGCCTCCGTGTGGAAAAAATAGGCTGCGGGCACAGCCGCGCCCAATAATAACCGCACGAAGGCCGGGGCGCCAAGTTCGTCCAGCGGAAAAAGGCCACAAAAAAGGGTGGGCTATAGCCTTGGGGGGTGGGGCTGGCCAACTTCGTCCACCGGACTCGGAATGCCGCGAGACTTTGCGAGGCACCTCCGTGTGCCAAAACTAAGCCGTGGGCACAGCCGCGCACAAAAATAACCACCCGAAGGCCGGGGCGCCAAGTTCGTCCAGCGGAAAAAGGCCACAAAAACGGGTGGGCTATAGCCTTGGGGGGTGGGGCTGGCCAACTTCGTCCGCCGGACTCGGAATGGAGAGAGACTTTGTGAGGCACCTCCGTGTGCCAAAAATAGGCCGCGTGCATAGCCACGCCCAAAAATAAGTGCCCGAAGGCCGGGGTGCCAAGTTCGTCCGGCGGAAAAAGCCCAAAAAAACGGGTGGGCTATAGCCTTGGGGGGTGGGGCTGGCCGACTTCCTTCGCCGGACTCGGAATGGCGCGAGACTTTGCGAGGCGCCTCCGTGTGCCAAAAATAGGCCGCGGACAAAGCCGCACCCAAAAATAACCGCCCGAAGGCCGGGGCGCCAAGTTCGTCCAGCAGAAAAAGGCCACAAAAACGGGTGGGCTATAGCCTTGGGGGGTGGGGCTGGCCAACTTCGTCCGCCGGACTCGGAATGGCGCGAGACTTTGCAAGGCGCCTCCGTGTGCCAAAAATAGGCCATGGGCAAAGCCGCGCCCAAAAATAACTGCCCGAAGGCCGGGGCGCCAAGTTCGTCCATCAGAAAAAGGCCACAAAAACGGGTGGGCTATAGCCTTGGGGGGTGTGGCTGGCCAACTTCGTCCGCCGGACTCGGAATGGCGCGAGACTTTGCGAGGCACCTCCGTGTGCCAAAACTAGGCCGTGGGTACAGCCGCGCACAAAAATAACCACCCGAAGGCTGGGGCGCCAAGTTCGTCCAGCGGAAAAAGGCCACAAAAACAAGTGGGCTATAGCCTTGGGGGGTGGGGCTGGCCAACTTCGTCCGCCGGACTCTGAATTGCGCGAGGCTTTGCGAGGCGCCTCCATTTGCCAAAAATAGGCCGCGGGTACAGCCGCGCCCAAAAATAACCAGCCGAAGGCTGGGGCGACAAGTTCGTCCAGCGGAAAAAGCCCACAAAAACGGGTGCGCTATAGCCTTGGGGGGTGGGGCTGGCCAACTTCGTCCGCCGGACACGGAATGGCGCGAGACTTTGCGAGGTGCCTCCGTGGTCCAAAAATAGGCCGCAGGCGCAGCCGCGTACAAAAATAACCGCCCGAAGGCTGGGGCGCCAAGTTCGTCCAACGGAAAAAGGCCACAAAAACGGGTGGGCTATAGCCTTGGGGAGTGGGGCTGGCAAACTTCGTCCGCCGGACTCGGAAAGGCGCGAGACTTTGCGAGGCACCTCCGTGTGCCAAAAATAGGCCGCGGGCACAGCCGCGCCCAAAAATAACCGCCCGAAGGCCGGGGCGCCAAGTTCGTCCGGCGGAAAAAGCCCACAAAAACGGGTGGGCTATAGCCTTGGGGGGTGGGGCTGGCCGACTTCCTTCGCCGGACTCGGAATGCCGCGAGAATCTACGAGGCGCCTCAGTGTGCCAAAATTAGGCCGCGGACAGAACCGCGCCGAAAAATAACCGCCCGAAGGCCGGGGCGCCAAGGTCGTCCAGCGGAAAAAGGCCACAAAAATGGGTGGGCTATAGCCTTCGGGGGTGGGGCTGGCCAACTTCGTCCGCCGGACTCAGAATGGCGCGAGACTTTTCAAGGCACCTCCGTGTGCCAAAAATAGGCCATGGACACAGCCGCGCCCAAAAATAACTGCCCGAAGGCCGGGGTGCCAAGTTCGTCCATCAGAAAAAGGCCACAAAAACGGGTGGGCTATAGCCTTGGGGGGTGTGGCTGGCCAACTTCGTCCGCCGGACTCGGAATGGCGCGAGAGTTTACGAGGTGCCTCCGTGTGCCAAAAATAAGCCGCAGGCACAGCCGCTCCCAAAAATAACCGCCCGAAGGCCGGGGCGCCATGTTCGTCCAGCGGAAAAAGGCCACAAAAACGGGTGGGCTATAGCCTTGGGGGCTGGGGCTGGCCAACTTCATCCGCCGGACTCGGAATGCCGCCAGACTTTGTAAGGCACCTCCATGTGCCAAAAATAGGCCGTGGGCACAGCCGCACCCAAAAATAACCGCCCGAAGCCCGGGGTGCCAAGTTCGTCCAGCGGAAAAAGGCCACAAAAACGGGTGGGCTATAGCCTTGGGGGGTGGGGCTGGCCAACTTCGTCTGCCGGACTCGGAATGGCACGAGACTTTGCAAGGCGCCTCCGTGTGCCAAAAATAGGCCACGGGTACAGCCGCGCCCAAAAATAACTGGCCGAAGGCCGGGGCGCCAAGTTCGTCCCGCGGAGAAAGGCCACAAAAACGGGTGGGCTATAGCCTTGGGGGGTGGGGCTGGCCAACTTCGTCCGCCGGACTCGGAATGGAGCGAGACATTGCGAGGCACCTCTGTCTGCCAAAAATAGGCCGCGGTCAAAGCAGCGCCGAAAAATAACCACCCGAAGGCCGGGGCGCCAAGTTCGTCCAACGGAAAAAGGCCACAAAAACGGGTGGGCTATAGCATTGGGGGGTGGGGCTGGCCAACTTCGTCCGCCGGACTCGGAATGGCCCGAGACTTTGCGAGGCGCCTCCGTGTGCCAAAAGTAGGCCGCGGGCACAGCCGTGCCCAAAAATAACCGCCCGAGGGCCGGGGCGCCAAGTTCGTCCAGCGGAAAAAGACCACAAAAACGGGTGGGCTATAGCCTTGGGGGGTGGGGCTGGCCAACTTCGTCCGCAGGACTCGAAATGCCGCGAGACTTTGCGAGGGGCCTCCGTGTGCCAAATATAGGCTGGGGCAAAGCCGCACCCAAAAATAACCGCCCGAAAGCCGGGGCGCGAAGTTCGTCCAGCGGAAAAAGGCCACAAAAACGGGTGGGCTATGGCCTTGGGGGGTGGGGCTGGCCAACTTCGTCCGCCGGACTCGGAATGCCGCGAGACTTTACGAGGGGCCTCCGTGTGCCAAAAATAGGACGTGGACAAAGCCGGGGTAAAAAAGAACCGCCCGAAGGCCGGGGCACCAAGTTCGTCCAGCGGAAAAAGGCTAGAAAAACGGGTGGGCTATAGCCTTGGGGGGTGGGGCTGGCCAACTTCGTCCGCCGGACTTGGAATGCCGCGAGACTTTGTGAGGGGCCTCCGTGTGCCAGAAATAGGCCGCGGGCAAAGCTGCGCCCAAAAATAACCGCCCGAAGGCCGGGGCGCCAAGTTCGTCCAGCGGAAAAAGGCCACAAAAACGGGTGGGCTATAGCCTTGGGGGGTGGGGCTGGCCAACTTCGTCCGCCGGACTCGGAATGCTACGAGAATTTACGAGTGGCCTCCGTGTGCAAAAAATAGGCCGCGGACAAAGCCGCGCTCAAAAAATAACCGCCCGAAGGCCGGGGCGCCAAGTTCGTCCAGCGGAAAAAGGCCACAAAAACGGGTGGGCTATAGCCTTGAGGGGTGGGGCTGGCCAACTTCGTCCGCCCGACTCGGAATGCCGCGAGACTTTGCGAGGGGTCTCCGTGTGCCAAAAATAGGCCGCGGGTAAAGCCGCGCCTAAAAATAACCGCCCGAAGGCATTGGCGCCAATTTCGTCCAGCGGAAAAAGGCCACAAAAACGGGTGGGCTATAGCCTTGGGGGGTTGGCCTGGCCAACTTCGTCCGCCGGACTCGGAATTCTGCGAGACTTTGCGAGGGCCCTCCGTGTGCCAAAAACAGGCCGTGGGCAAATCCGTATCCAAAAATAACCGCCCGAAGGCCGGGGCGCCAAATTCTTCCAGCGGAAAAAGGCCACAAAAACGGTTGGGCTATAGCCTTGGGGGGTGGGGCTGGCCAACTTCGTCCGCCGGACTCGGAATGCCGCGAGACTTTGCAAGGGGCCTCCGTGTGCTGAAAATAGGCCACGGGCAAAGCCGCGCCCAAAAATAACCGCCCGAAGGCCGGGGCGCCAAGTTCGTCCAGCGGAAAAAGGCCACACAAAACGGGTGTGCTATAGCCTTGGGGGGTGGGGCTGGCCAACTTCGTTCGCCGGACTCGGAATGCCGAGAGACTTTGTGAGGGGCCTCCGTGTGCCAGAAATAGGCCTCAGGCAAAGCCGCGCCAAAAAATTATCGCCCGAAGTCCTGGGCGCCAAGGTCGTCCTTCGGAAAAAGGCCACAAAAACGGGTGGGCTATAGCCTTGGGGGGTGGGGCTGGCCAACTTCGTCCGCCGGACTCGGAATGCCGAGAGACTTTGCGTGGGGCCTCCGTATGCCAAAAATAGGCTGTGGGAAATGCCGCGCCCAAAAATAACCGCCCGAAGGCCGGGGCGCGAAGTTCGTCCAGCGGAAAAAGGCCACAAAAACGGGTGGGCTATAGCCTTGTGGGGTGGGGCTGGCCAACTTCGTCCGCCGGACTCGGAATGCCGCGAGACTTTGTGAGGGGCCTCCGTGTGCCAGAAATAGGCCTCGGGCAAAACCGCGCCCAAAAATAACCGCCCGAAGGCCGGGGCGCCAAGTTCGTCCAGTGGAAAAAGGCCACAAAAATGGGTGGGCTATAGCCTTGGGGGGTGGGGCTGGCCAACTTCGTCCGCCGGACTCGGAATGCCACGAGACTTTACGAGTGGCCTCCATGTTCCAAAAATAGGCCGCGGACAAAGCCGCGCTCAAAAATAGCTGCCCGAAGTCCGGGGCGCCAAGTTCGTCCAGCGGAAAAAGGCCACAAAAACGGGTGGGCTACAGCCTTGGGGGGCTAGCCAACTTCGTCCGCCGGACTCGGAATGCCGCGAGACTTTGCGAAGGGCCTCCGTGTGCCAAAAATAGGCTGCGGGCAAAGCCGAGTCCAAAAATAACCGCCCGATGGCATTGGCGCAAGTTCGTCCAGCGGAAAAAGGCCACAAAAACAGTTGGGCTATAGCCTTGGGGGGTGGGCTGGCCAACTTCGTCCGCCGGACTCGGAATGCCGCGAGACTTTGCGAGGTGCCTCCGTGTGCCAAAAATAGGCCGCGGGCACAGCCGCGCCCAAAAATAACTGCCCGAAGGCCGAGGCGCCAAGTTCGTCCAGCGGAAAAAGCCCACAGTAACGGGTGGGCTATAGCCATGGGGGGTGGGGCTGGCCAACTTCATCCGCCGGACTCGGAATGGCGCGAGACTTTGTGAGGCGCCTCCGTGTACCAAAAATAGGCCGCGGGCACAGCTGCGCCCAAAAATAACCGCCCGAAAGCCGGGGCGCCAAGTTTGTCCAGCGGAAAAAGCCCACAAAAACGGGTGGGTTATAGCCTTGGGGGGTGTGGCTCGCCAACGTCGTCCGCCGGACTCGGAATGGCGCGAGACTTTGCGAGGTGCCTCCGTGTGCCAACAATAGGCCGCGGGCAAAGCCACGCCCAAAAATAACAGCCTGAAGGCTGGGGCGCCAAGTTCGTCCAGCGGAAAAAACCCACAAAAAACGGGTGGGCTATAGCCTTGGGGTGTGGGGCTGGCCAACTTCGTCCGCCGGACTCGGAATGGCGCGAGACTTTGCGAGGTCCCTCCGTGTGCCAAAAATAGGCCGTGGGCACAGCCGCACCCAAAAATAACCGCCCGAAGGCCGGGACGCCAAGTTCGTCCAGCGGAAAAAGGCCATAAAAACGGGTGGGCTGTAGCCGTGGGGGGTTGGGCTGGCCAACTTCGTCCGCCGGACTCGGAATGGCGAGAGACTTTGCGAGGCGCCTCCGTGTGCCAAAAATAGGCCGCGGGAACAGCCGCACCCAAAAATAACCGCCCGAAGGTTGGGGCGCCAAGTTCGTCCAGTGGAAAAAGGCCACAAAAACGGGTGGGCTATAGCCTTGGGGGGTGGGGCTGGCCCACTTCGTCCGCCGGATTCGGAATTGCGCGAGACTTTGCGAGGCCCCGCCGTGTGCCAAAAATAGGCCGCGGGCACAGCCGCGCCCAAAAATAACCGCTCGAAGGCCGGGGAGCCAAGTTCGTCCTGCGTAAAAAGGCCACAAAAACGGGTGGGCTATAGCCTTCGGGGGTGGGGCTGGCCTACTTCATCCGCCGGACTCGGAATGGCGCGACACTTTGCGAGGCACCTCCGTGTGCCAAAACTAGGCCGCGGGCACAGCCGCACTAAAAAATAACCACCTGAAGGCCGGGTCGCCAAGTTCGTCCAGCGGAAAAAGGCCACAAAAACGGGTGGGCTATAGCCTTGGGGGGTGGGGCTGGCCGACTTCGTCCGCCGGACTCGGAATGGTGCGAGACTTTGCGAGGCACCTCCGTTCGCCAAAAATAGGCCGCGCGCACAGCCGAACCCAAAAATAACCACCCGAAGGCCAGGGCGCCAAATTCCTCCAGCGGAAAAAGGCCACAAAAACGGGTGGGCTATAGCCTTGGGGGGTGGGGCTGGCTAACTTCTTCCGCCGGACTCGGAATGGCGCGAGACTTTACGAGGCACCTCCGTGTTCCGAAAATAGGCCGCGTACACATCCGTACCCAAAAATAACCGCCCGAAGGCCGGGGCGCCAAGTTCGTCCATCGGAAAAAAGCCACAAAAACGGGTGGGCTATAGCCTTGGGGGGAGAGGGTGGCCAACTTCGTCCGCCGGACTCGGAATGGCGCGAGACTTTGCGAGGCGCCTCCGTGCGCCAAAAATAGGCCGCGCGCAAAGCCGAACCCAAAAATAACCGCCCGAAGGCCGGGTCGCCAAATTCGTCCATCGGAAAAAGGCCACAAAAACGGGTGGGCTATAGCCTTGGGGGGAGGGGCTGGCCAACTTCGTCCGCCGGACTCGGAATGGCACGAGACTTTGCGAGGTGCCTCCGTGCGCCAAAAATAGGCCGAGGGCACAGCCGACCCCAAAAATAACCGCCCGAAGGATGGGGCGCCAAGTTCGTCCAGCGGAAAAAAGCCACAAAAACAGGTGGGCTATAGCCTTGGGGCGTGGGGCTGGCCAACTTCGTCCGCCGGACTCGGAATGGCGTGAGACTTTGCGAGGCACCTCTGTGTGCCAAAAATAGGCCGCGGTCACAGCCGCGCCCAAAAATAACCGCCCGAAGGCCGGGGCGCAAAGTTCGTCCAGCGGAAAAAGGCCACAAAAACGGGTGGGTTATAGCCTTGGGGGGTGTGGCTCGCCAACGTCGTCCGCCGGACTCGGAATGGCGCGAGACTTTGCGAGGCACCTCCATGTGCCAACAATAGGCCGCGGGAAAAGCCGCCCCCAAAAAGAACGGCCTGAAGGCCGGGACGCCAAGTTCGTCCAGCGGAAAAAGGCCACAAAAACGGGTGGGCTATAGCCTTGGGGGGTGGGGCTGGCCCACTTCGTCCGCCGGACTCGGAATGGCGTGAGACTATTCGAGGCGCCTCCGGGTGCCAAAAATAGGCCGCGGATACAGCCGCGCCCAAAAATAACCGCCCGAAGGCCGGGGCGCCAAGTTCGTCCAGCGGAAAAAGGCCACAAAAACGGGTGGGCTATAGCCTTGGGGGGCGGGGCTGGCCAACTTCGTCCGCCGGACTCAGAATGGCGTGAGATTTTACGAGGCACCTCCATGTGCCAAAAAAGGATGAGGGCACAGCCGCGCTAAAAAATAACCGCCCGAAGGCTGGGGCGCCAAGTTCGTCCAGCGGATAAAAGCCACAAAAACGGGTGGGTTATAGCCTTGGCGGGTGGGGCTGGCCAACCTCGTTCGCCGGACTCGGAATGGCGCGAGACTTTGCGAGGCGACTCTGTATGCCAAAAATAGGCCGCGGGCACAGCCGCGCCCAAAAATAACCTCTCGAAGGCCGGGGCGGAAAGTTCGTCCAGCGGAAAAAGGCCACAAAAACGGGTGGGCTATAGCCTTGGGCGGTGGGGCTGGCCGACTTCGTCCGCCGGACTCGGAATGGCGCGAGACTTTGCGAGGCGCCTCCATGTGCCAAAAATAGGCTGCGGGCACAGCCGCGCACAAAAATAACGGCCTGAAGGCCGGGGCGCCAAGTTCGTCCAGCGGAAAAATGCCACAAAAACGGGTGGGCTATAGCCTTGGGGGGTGGGGCTGGCCAACTTCGTCCGCTGGACTCGGAATGGCGCCAGACTATTCGAGGCACCTCCGTGTGCCAAAAATATGCCGCGGGCACAGCCGCGCTGAAAAATAACCGCCCGAAGGCCGGGGCGCCAAGTTCGTCCAGCGGAAAAAGGCCACAAAAATGGGTGGGCTATAGCCTTGGGGGGTGGGGCTGGCCCACTTCGTCCGACAGACTCGGATTGGCGCGATACTTAGCGAGGCGCCTCCGTGTGCCAAAAATAGGCCACGGCCACAGCAGCACTCAAAAATAACCACCCGAAGGCCGGGGCGCCAAGTTCGTCCAGCGGAAACAGGCCACAAAAATGTGTGGGCTATAGCCTTGGGGGGTGGCTCTGGCCCACTTCGTCCGCCGGACTCGCATTGGCGCGATACTTAGCGAGGTGCCTCCGTGTGCCAAAAATAGGCCACGGCCACAGCAGCACTCAAAAATAACCACCCGAAGGCCGGGGCGCCAAGTTCGTCCAGCGGAAAAAGGCCCAAAAAACGGGTGGGCTATAGCCTTGGGGGGTGGGGCTGGCCAACTTCGTCCGCCGGACTCGGAATGGCGCGAGACTTTGCGAGGCGCCTCCGTGTGCCAAAAATAGGCCGCGGGCACAGCTGCGCCCAAAAATAACTGCCCGAAGGCCGGGGCAGCAAGTTCGTCCAGCGGCAAAAGGCCACAAAAACGGGTGGGCTATAGCCTTCGGGGGTGGGGCTGGCCAACTTCGTCCGCCGGACTCGGAATGGCGCGAGACTTTGCGAGGTGCCTCCGTGTGCCAACAATAGGCCGCGGGCAAAGCCGCGCCCAAAAATAACCGCCTGAAGGCTGGGGCGCCAAGTTCGTCCAGCGGAAAAAACCCACAAAAAACGGGTGGGCTATAGCCTTCGGGGGTGGGGCTGGCCAACTTCATCCGCCGGACTCGGAATGGCGCGAGACTTTGCGAGGCACCTCCGTGTGCCAAAAATAGGCCGCGGGCACAGCCGCACTAAAAAATAACCACCTGAAGGCCGGGGCGCCAAGTTCGCCCAGCGGAAAAAGGCCACAAAAACGGGTGGGCTATAGCCTTGGGGGGTGGGGCTGGCCGACTTCGTCCGCCGGACTCGGAATGGTGCGAGACTTTGCGAGGCACCTCCGTTCGCCAAAAATAGGCCGCGCGCACAGTCGAACCCAAAAATAACCACCCGAAGGCCGGGGCGCCAAGTTCGTCCAGCGGAAAAAGCCCACAAAAACGGGTGGGCTATAGCCTTGGGGGATGGGGCTGGCCAGCTTCGTAAGCCGGACTCGGAATGGCGCGAGACTTTGCGAGGCACCTCCGTGTGCCAAAAATAGGCCGTGGACACAGCCGAACCCAAAAATAACCACCCGAAGGCCAGGGCGCCAAATTCCTCCAGCGGAAAAAGGCCACAAAAACGGGTGGGCTATAGCCTTGGGGGGTGGGGCTGGCCAACTTCGTCCGCCGGACTTGGAATGGCGCGAGACTTTACGAGGCACCTCCGTATTCCGAAAATAGGCCGCGTGCACATCCGTGCCCAAAAATAACCGCCCGAAGGCCGGATCGCCAAATTCGTCCATCGTAAATAGGCCACAAAAACGGGTGGGCTATAGCCCTCGGGGGTGGGGCTGGCCAACTTCGTCCGCCGGACTTGGAATGGCGCGAGACTTTGCGAGGTGCCTCCGTGTGCCAACAATAGGCCGCGGGCAAAGCCGCGCCCAAAAATAACCGCCTGAAGGCTGGGGCGCCAAGTTCGTCCAGCGGAAAAAACCCACAAAAACCGGTGGGCTATAGCCTTCGGGGGTGGGGCTGGCCAACTTCATCCGCCGGACTCGGAATGGCGCGAGACTTTGCGAGGCACCTCCGTGTACCAAAAATAGGCCGCGGGCACAGCCGCACTAAAAAATAACCACCTGAAGGCCGGGGCGCCAAGTTCGTCCAGCGGAAAAGAGCCACAAAAACGGGTGGGCTATAGCCTTGGGGGATGGGGCTGGCCAACTTCATCCGCCGGACTCGGAATGGCGCGAGACTTTGCGAGGCGCCTCCGTGTGCCAAAAATAGGCCGTGGACACAGCCGAACCCAAAAATAACCACCGGAAGGCCAGGGCGCCAAATTCCTCCAGCGGAAAAAGGCCACAAAAACGGGTGGGCTATAGCCTTGGGGGGTGGGGCTGGCCAACTTCGTCCGCCGGACTCGGAATGGCGCGAGACTTTACGAGGCTCCTCCGTGTTCCGAAAATAGGCTGCGTACACATCCGTGCCCAAAAATAACCGCCCGAAGGCCGGGGCGCCATGTTCGTCCATCGGAAAAAGGCCACAAAAACGGGTGGGATATAGCCTTGGGGGGAGAGGCTGGCCAACTTCGTCCGCCGGACTCGGAATGGCGCGAGACTTTGCGAGGCGCCTCCGTGCGCCAAAAATAGGCCGCGCGCACAGCCGAACCCAAAAAGAACCGCCCGAAGGCCGGATCGCCAAATTCGTCCATCGTAAATAGGCCACAAAAACGGGTGGGCTATAGCCCTCGGGGGTGGGGCTGGCCAACTTCGTCCGCCGGACTCGGAGTGGCGCGAGACTTTGGGAGGCGCCTCCGTGTGCCAAAAATAGGCTGCGGGCGCAGCCGCGCCCAAAAACAATCCCCCGAAGGCCGGGGCGCCAAGTTCGTCCAGCGGAAAAAGGCCACAAAAACGGGTGGGCTATAGCCTTGGGGGGTGGGGCTGGCCAATCTCGTTCGCCGGACTTGGAATGGCGCGAGACTTTGCGAGGTGCCTCTGTGTGCCAAAAATAGGCCGCGGGCACAGCCGCGCCCAAAAATAACCTCCCGAAGGCCGGGGCGGAAAGTTCGTCCAGCGGAAAAAGGCCACAAAAACGGGTGGGCTATAGCCTTGGGCGGTGGGGCTGGCCGACTTCGTCCGCCGGACTCAGAATGGCGCGAGACTTTGCGAGGCGCCTCCATGTGCCAAAAATAGGCTGCGGGCACAGCCGCGTACAAAAATAACGGCCTGAAGGCCGGTGCGCCAAGTTCGTCCAGCGGAAAAATGCCACAAAAACGGGTGGGCTATAGCCTTGGGGGGTGGGGCTGGCCAACTTCGTCCGCTCAACTCGGAATGGCGCCAGACTATTCGAGGCGCCTCCGTGTGCCAAAAATAGGCCGCGGGCACAGCCGCGCTAAAAAATAACCACCCGAAGGCCGGGGCGCCAAGTTCGTCCAGCGGAAAAAGGCCACAAAAATGGGTGGGCTATAGCCTTGGGGGGTGGGGCTGGCCCACATCGTCCGCCGGACTCGGATTGGCTCGATACATAGCGAGGCGCCTCCGTGTGCCAAAAATAGGCCACGGCCACAGCAGCACTCAAAAATAACCACCCGAAGGCCGGGGCGCCAAGTTCGTCCAGCGGAAACAGGCCACAAAAATGGGTGGGCTATAGCCTTGGGGGGTGGGGCTGGCCCACTTCGTCCGCCGGACTCGGATTGGCGCGATACTTAGCGAGGTGCCTCCGTGTGCCAAAAATAGGCCACGGCCACAGCAGCACTCAAAAATAACCACCCGAAGGCCGGGGCGCCAAGTTCGTCCAGCGGAAAAAGGCCCAAAAAACGGGTGGGCTATAGCCTTGGGGGGTGGGGCTGGCCAACTTCGTCCGCCGGACTCGGAATGGCGCGAGACTTTGCGAGGCGCCTCCGTGTGCCAAAAATAGGCCGCGGGCACAGCTGCGCCCAAAAATAACTGCCCGAAGGCCGGGGCAGCAAGTTCGTCCAGCGGCAAAAGGCCACAAAAACGGGTGGGCTATAGCCTTCGGGGGTGGGGCTGGCCAACTTCGTCCGCCGGACTCGGAATGGCGCGAGACTTTGCGAGGTGCCTCCGTGTGCCAACAATAGGCCGCGGGCAAATCCGCGCCCAAAAATAACCGCCTGAAGGCTGGGGCGCCAAGTTCGTCCAGCGGAAAAAACCCACAAAAAACGGGTGGGCTATAGCCTTCGGGGGTGGGGCTGGCCAACTTCATCCGCCGGACTCGGAATGGCGCGAGACTTTACGAGGCACCTCCGTGTGCCAAAAATAGGCCGCGGGCACAGCCGCACTAAAAAATAACCACCTGAAGGCCGGGGCGCCAAGTTCGTCCAGCGGAAAAAGGCCACAAAAACGGGTGGGCTATAGCCTTGGGGGATGGGGCTGGCCGACTTCGTCCGCCGGACTCGGAATGGTGCGAGACTTTGCGAGGCACCTCCGTTCGCCAAAAATAGGCCGCGCGCACAGCCGAACCCAAAAATAACCACCCGAAGGCCGGGGCGCCAAGTTCGTCCAGCGGAAAAAGCCCACAAAAACGGGTGGGCTATAGCCTTGGGGGATGGGGCTGGCCAGCTTCGTAAGCCGGACTCGGAATGGCGCGAGACTTTGCGAGGCGCCTCCGTGTGCCAAAAATAGGCCGTGGACACAGCCGAACCCAAAAATAACCACCCGAAAGCCAGGGCGCCAAATTCCTCCAGCGGAAAATGGCCACAAAAACGGGTGGGCTATAGCCTTGGGGGGTGGGGCTGGCCAACTTCGTCCGCCGGACTCGGATTGGCGCGAGACTTTACGAGGCACCTCCGTGTTCCGAAAATAGGCCGCGTGCACATCCGTGCCCAAAAATAACCGCCCGAAGGCCGGGGCGCCAAGTTCGTCCATCGGAAAAAGGCCACAAAAACGGGTGGGCTATAGCCTTGGGGGGAGAGGCTGGCCAAGTTCGTCCGCCGGACTCGAAATAGCGCGAGACTTTGCGAGGCGCCTCCGTGTGCCAAAAATAGGCCGCGGGCACAGCTGCGCCCAAAAATAACCGCCCGAAGGCCGGGGCGCCAAGTTCGTCCAGCGGAAAAAGTTCACAAAAACAGGTGGGCTATAGCCTTTGTGGGTGGGGCTGGCCCACTTCGTCCGCCGGACTCGGAAGGGCGCGAGACTTTGCGAGAAGCCTCCGTGTGCCAAAAATAGGCTGCGGGCACAGCCACGCCCAAAAATAACTGGCCGAAGGCCGGGGCGCCAAGTTCGTCCAGCGGAAAAAGGCCCAAAAAACGGGTGGGCTATAGCCTTGGGGGGTGGGGCTGGCCAACTTCGTCCGCCGGACTCAGAATGGCGCGAGACTTTGCGAGGCGCCTCCGTGTCCCGAAAATAGGCCGCGGGCACAGCCGCACCCAAAAATAACCGCCCGAAGCCCGGGGCGCCAAGTTCGTCCAGCGGAAAAAGACCACAAAAACGTGTGGGCTATATCCTTCGGCGGTGGAGCTGGCCAACTTCGTCCGCCGGACTCGGAATGTCACGAGACTTTGCGAGGCACCTGCGTGTGCTAAAAATAGGCCACGGGCACAGCCGAGCCCAAAAATAACTGCCCGAAGGCAGGGGAGACAAGTTCGTCCAGCGGAAAAAGGCCACACAAACGGGTGGGTTATAGCCTTCGCGGTTGCGGCTGGCCAACTTCGTCCGCCGCACTCGGAATGGCGCGAGAATTTGCTAGGTGCCTCCGTGTGCCAAAAATAGGCCGCGGGCACAGCCGCCCCCAAAAATAACCCCCCGAAGGCCGTGGCGCCAAGTTCGTCCAGCGGAAAACGGCCCAAAAAACGGGTGGGCTATAGCCTTGGCGGGTGGGGCTGGCCAACTTCGTCCGCCGGACTCGGAATGGCGCGAGACTTTGCGAGGCACCTGCGTGTGCAAAAAATAGGCCGCGGACACAGCCGCGCCCAACAATAACTGCCCGAAGGCCGGGGCGACAAGTTCGTCCAGCGGAAAAAGGCCACACAAACGGGTGGGCTATAGCCTTCGGGGGTGGGGCTGGCCGACTTCTCCCGCCGCACTCGGAATGGCGCGAGAATTTGCAAGGTGCCTCCGTGTGCCAAAAATAGGCCGCGGGCACAGCCGCGCCCAAAAATAACCGCCCGAAGGCCAGGGCGCCAAGTTCGTCCAGCGAAAAATGGCCACAAAAACGGGTGGGCAATAATAGCCTTGGGGGGTGGGGCTGGCCAACTTCGTCCGCCGGACTCGGAATAGTGCGAGATTTTGCAAGGCACCTCCGTGTGCCAAAAATAGGCCGCGGGCACAGCCGCGCCCAAAAATAACCACCCGCAGGCCGGGGCGCCAAGTTCGTCCAGCGGAAAAAGGCCACAAAAACGGGTGGGCTATAGCCTTGGGGGGTGGGGCTGGCCGACTTCGTCCGCCGGACTCGGAATGCCGCGAGACATTGCGAGGCGCCTCCGTGTGCCAAAAATAGGCCGCGGGCACAGCCGCGTCCAAAAATAACCGCCCGAGGGCCGGGGCGCCAAGTTCGTCCAGCGGAAAATGGCCACAAAAACGGGTGGGCTATAGCCTTGGGGGGTGGGGCTGGCCAACTTCGTCCGCCGGACTCGGAATTGGGCGAGACTTTGCGAGGTGCCTCCATGTTCCAAAAATAGGCCGCGGGCATAGCCGCGCCCAAAAATAACCGCCCGAAGCACGGGACGCCAAGTTCGTCCAGCGGGAAAAGGCCACAAAAACGGGTGGGCTATAGCCATGGGCGGTGGGGCTGGCCAACTTCGTCCGCCGGACTCGGAATGGCGCGAGACCTTACGAGGTGCCTCCGTGTACCAAAAATTGGCCGTGGCCACAGCCGCGCCCAAAAATAACAACCCGAAGGCCGGGGCGCCAAGTTCGTCCAGCGGAAAAAGCCCACAAAAACGGGTGGGCTATAGCCTTCGGGGGTGGGGCTGGCCAACTTCGTCCGCCGGACTCGGAATGGCGCGAGACTTTCCGAGGCACCTTCGTGTGCCAAAAATAGGCCGCGGACACAGCCGCTCCCAAAAATAACCGCCCGAAGGCCGGGGCGCCAAGTTCGTCCAGCGGAAAAAGCCCACAAAAACGGGTGGGCTATAGCCTTGGGGGGTGGGGCTGGCCAACTTCGTCCGCCGGACTCGGAATGGCGCGAGACTTTGCGAGGCGCCTCCATGTGACAAAAATAGGCCGCGGCCACAGCCGCTCGCAAAAATAACCACCCGAAGGCCGGGGCGCCAAGTTCGTCCAGCGGAAAAAGGCCACAAAAACGGGTGGACTATAGCCTTGGGGGGTGGGGCTGGCCGGCTTCCTTCGCCGGACTCGGAATGGCGCGAGACTTTGCGAGGCACCTTCGTGTGCCAAAAATAGGCCGCGGACACAGCTGCTCCCAAAAATAACCGCCCGAAGTCCGGGGCGCCAAGTTCGCCCAGGGGAAAAAGGCCACAAAAACGGGTGGGCTATAGCCTTGGGGGGTGGGGCTGGCCAACTTCGTCCGCCGGACTCGGAATGGCGCGAGACTTTACGAGATGCCTCCGTGTGCCGAAAATAGGGTGCGGGCACAGCCGCTCCCAAAAATAACCGCCCGAAGGCCGCGGCGCCAAGTTCGTCCAGCGGAAAAAGGCCACAAAAACGGGTGGGCTACAGCCTTGGGGGGTCGGGCTGGCCTACTTCGTCCGCCGAACTCGGAATGGCGCGAGACTTTGTGAGGCACCTCCGTGTGCCAAAAATAGGCCACGGGCACAGCCGCTCCCAAAAATAACCGCCCGAAGGCCGGGGCGCCAAGTTCGTCCAGCGGAAAAAGGCCCAAAAAACGGGTGGGCTATAGCCTGGGGGGGTGGGGCTGGCCAGCTTCGTCCGCCGGACTCGGAATGGCGCGAGACTTTGCGAGGCACCTCCGTGTACAAAAAATAGGCCGCGGGCACAGCCACGTCCAAAAATAACCGCCCGACGCCCCGGGCGCCAAGTTCATCAGGCGGAAAAAAACCACAAAAATGGGTGGGCGATATCCTTCGGGGGTGGGGCTGGCCAACTTCGTCCGCCGGACTCGAAATGGCGCGAGACTTTGCGAGGCACCTCCGTGTGCTAAAAATAGGCCGCGGGCACAGCAGCGTCCAAAAATAACCACCCGAAGCCCGGGGCGCCAAGTTCGTCCAGCGGAAAAAGGCCACAAAAACGGGTGGGCTATAGCCTTGGGGGGTGGGGCTGGCCAACTTCGTCCGCCGGACTCGGAATGGCCCGAGACTTTGCGAGGCGCCTCCGTGTGCCAAAAATATGCCGCGGGCACAGCATCGCCCAAAAATAACTCCCCGAAGGCCGGGGCGCCAAGTTTGTCCAGCAGAAAAAGGCCACAAAAACGGGTGGGCTATAGCCTTGGGGGGTGGGGCTGGCCAACTTCGTCCGCCGGACTCGGAATGGCCCGAGACTTTGCAAGGCACCTCCGTGAGCGAAAAATAGGCCGCGGGCACAGCCGCGCCCAAAAATAACTTCCCGAAGGCCGGGGCGCCAAATTTGTCCAGCGGAAAAAGGCCACAAAAACGGGTGCGCTATAGCCTTGTGGGGTGGGGCTGGCCCACTTTTCTCCGCCGGACTCGGAATGGCACGAGACTTTGCAAGGCGTCTCCGTGCGCCAAAAATAGGCCGTGGGAACAGCCGCGCCCAAAAATAACTGGCCGAAGGCCGGGGCGCCAAGGTCGTCCAGCGGAAAAAGCTCACAAAAACGGGTGGGCTATAGCCTTGGGGGGTTGGGCTGGCCAACTTCGTCCGCCGGACTCGGAATGGCCCGAGACCTTATGAGGCGCCTCCATGTGCCAAAAATAGGCTGCGGACACAGCCTCACCCAAAAATAACCGACCGAAGGCCAGGGCGCCAAGTTCGTCCAGCTGAAAAAGGCCAGAAAAACGGGTGGGCTATAGCCTTGGGGGGTGGGGCTGGCCAACATCGACTGTCGGACTCGTAATGGCGCGAGACTTTTCGAGGCGCCTCCGTGTGCCCAAAATAGGCCGCGGGCACAGCCGCGCCAAAATGTAACCGCCCGGAGACCGGGCCTCCATGATCGTCCAGCGGAAAAAGCCCACAAAAACGGGTGGGCTATAGCCTTGGGGGGTGGGGCTGGCCGACTTCGTCCGCCGGACTCGGAATGGCGCGAGACTTTGCGAGGCACCTCTGTGTGCCAAAAATAGGCAGCGAACACAGCCTCACCCAAAAATAACCGACCGAAGGCCAGGGCGCCAAGTTCGTCTAGCGGAAAAGGGCCACAAAAACGGGTGGGCTATAGCCTTGGGGGGTGGGGCTGGCCCACTTCGTCCGCCGGACTCGGAATGGCGCGAGACTTTGCGAGGCGCCTTCGTGTGGCAAAAATAGGCCGCGGACAAAGCCGCGCCCAAAAATAACCACCCGAAGGCCGGGGCGCCAAGTTTGTCCAGCGGAAAAAGGCTAGAAAAACGGGTGGGCTATAGCCTTGGGGGGTGGGGCTGGCCAACTTCGTCCGCCGGACTCGGAATGGTGCGAGACTTTGCGAGGCGCCTTCGTGTGGCAAAAATAGGCCGCGGACAAAGCCGCGCCCAAAAATAACCGCCCGAAGGCCGGGGCGCCAAGTTCGTCCAGCGGAAAAAGGCTAGAAAAACGGGTGGGCTATAGCCTTGGGGGGTGGGGCTGGCCAGCTTCGTCCGCCGGACTCGGAATGGTGCGAGACTTTGCGAGGTGCCTCCGTGTACGAATAATAGGCCACGGCCACAGCCGCGCCCAAATATAACCGCCCGAAGGCCGGGGCGCCATGTTCGTCCAGCGGAAAAAGCCCACAAAAACGGGTGGGCTATAGCCTTGGGGGGTTGGGCTGGCCAACTTCGTCCGCCGGACTCGGAATGGCCCGAGACCTTATGAGGCGCCTCCATGTGCCAAAAATAGGCTGCGGACACAGCCTCACCCAAAAATAACCGACCGAAGGCCAGGGCGCCAAGTTCGTCCAGCTGAAAAAGGCCAGAAAAACGGGTGGGCTATAGCCTTGGGGGGTGGGGCTGGCCAACATCGACTGTCGGACTCGTAATGGCGCGAGACTTTTCGAGGCGCCTCCGTGTGCCCAAAATAGGCCGCGGGCACAGCCGCGCCAAAATGTAACCGCCCGGAGACCGGGCCTCCATGATCGTCCAGCGGAAAAAGCCCACAAAAACGGGTGGGCTATAGCCTTGGGGGGTGGGGCTGGCCGACTTCGTCCGCCGGACTCGGAATGGCGCGAGACTTTGCGAGGCACCTCTGTGTGCGAAAAATAGGCAGCGAACACAGCCTCACCCAAAAATAACCGACCGAAGGCCAGGGCGCCAAGTTCGTCTAGCGGAAAAGGGCCACAAAAACGGGTGGGCTATAGCCTTGGGGGGTGGGGCTGGCCCACTTCGTCCGCCGGACTCGGAATGGCGCGAGACTTTGCGAGGCGCCTTCGTGTGGCAAAAATAGGCCGCGGGCACAGCCGCGCCTAAAAATAACCGCCCGAAGGCCGGGGCGCCAAGTTCGTCCAGCGGAAAAAGCCCACAAAAACGGGTGGGCTATAGAGTCCGCCGGACTCGGAATGGCGCGAGACTTTGCGTGGGGCCTCCGTGTGCCAAAAATAGGCCGCGGGCAAAGCCGCGCCCAAAAATAACCGCCCGAAGGCCGGGGCGCCAAGTTCGTCTAGCGGAAAAAGGCCACAAAAACGGGTGGGCTATAGCCTTGGGGGGTGGGGCTGGCCAACTTCGTCCGCCGGACTCGGAATGGCGCGAGAGTTTGCGAGGCACCTCCGTGTGCCAAAAATAGGCCGCGGGCACAGCTATGCCCAAAAATAACCGCCCGAAGGCCGGGGCGCCAAGTTCGTCCAGCGGAAAAAGGCCACAAAAACGGGTGGGCTATAGCCTTGGGGGGTGGGGCTGCCCGACTTCGTCCGCCGGACTCGGAATGGCGCGAGAGTTTGCGAGGCACCTCCGTGTGCCAAAAATAGGCCGCGGGCACAGCCGCGCCTAAAAATAGCCGCCTGAAGGCCGGAGCGCCAAGTTCGTCCAGCGGAAAAAGCCCACAAAAACGGGTGGGTATAGCTTTGGGGGGTGGGGCGGGCCCACTTCATCTGCCGGACTCGGAATGGCGTGAGACTTTGCGAGGGGCCTCCGTCTGCCAAAAATAGGCCGCGGGCAAAGCCGCGCCCAAAAATAACCGCCCGAAGGCCGGGGCGGCAAGTTCGTCCAGCGGAAAAAGGCCACAAAAACGGGTGGGCTATAGCCTTGGGGGGTGGGGCTGGCCAACTTCGTCCGCCGGACTCGGAATGCCGCGAGACTTTCCGAGGGGCCTCCGTGTGCCAAACCTAGGCCGCGGACAAAGCCGCGCCCAAAAATAACCGCCCGAAGGCCGGGGCGCCAAGTTCGTCCAGCGGAAAAATGCTAGAAAAACGGGTGGGCTATAGCCTTGGGGGGTGGGGCTGGCCAGCTTCGTCCGCCGGACTCGGAATGGTGCGAGACTTTGCAAGGCGCCTCCGTGCACGAATAATAGGCCACGGCCAGAGCCGCGCCCAAATATAACCGCCCGAAGGCCGGGGCGCCATGTTCGTCCAGCGGAAAAAGCCCACAAAAACGGGTGGGCTATAGCCTTGGGGGGTGGGGCTGGCCAGCTTCGTCCGCAGGACTCGGAATGGCGCAAGACTTTGCGAGGCGCCTCCGTATGCGAATAATAGGCCGCGGGCACATCCACGCCCAAAAATAACCGCCCAAAGGCCGGGGCGCCTAGGTCGTCCAGCGGAAAAAGGCCACAAAAATGGGTGGGCTATAGCCTTGGGGGGTGGGGCTGGCCCACTTCGTCCGCCGGACTCGGAATGGCGCGAGACATTGCGAGGCGCCTCCGTGTGCGAATAATAGGCCATGGGCACAGCCGCGCCCAAATATAACCGCCCGAAGGCCGGGGCGCCAAGTTCGTCCAGCGGAAAAAGACCACAAAAACGTGTGGGCTATATCCTTCGGCGGTGGAGCTGGCCAACTTCGTCCGCCGCACTCGGAATGGTGCGAGAATTTGCAAGGTGCCTCCATGTGCCAAAAATAGGCCGCGGGCACAGCCGTACCCAAAAATAACCGCCCGAAGGCCGGGCCGCCAAGTTCGTCCAGCGGAAAATGGCCACAAAAACGGGTCGGCTATAGCCTTGGGGGGTGGGGCTGGCCAACTTCGTCCGCCGGACTCGGAATCGTGCGAGACATTGCGAGGCGCCTTCGTGTGCAAAAAATAGGCCGCGGGCACAGCCGCGCCCAAAAATAACTGCCCGAAGGCCGGGGCGCCAAGTTCGTCCAGCGGAAAAAGGCGACAAAAACGGGTCGGCTATAGCCTTGGGGGGTGGGGCTGGCCAACTTCGTCCGCCGCACTCGGAATCGCGCGAGACTTTGCGAGGCGCCTTCGTGTGCAAAAAATAGGCCGCAGGCACAGCCGCGCCCAAAAATAACTGCCCGAAGGCCGGGGCGCCAAGTTCGTCCAGCGGAAAAAGGCCACAAAAACGGGTGGGCTATAGCCTTGGGGGGTGGGGCTGGCCAACTTCGTCCGCCGGACTCGGAATTGCGGGAGACTTTGCGAGGCACCTCCGTGTGCCAAATATAGTCCGCGGGTACAGCCGCACCCAAAATTAACCGGCCGAAGGCCGTGGCGCCAAGTTCGTCCAGCGGAGAAAGCCCACAAAAACGGGTGGGCTATAGCCTTGGGGGGTGGGGCTGGCCCACTTCGTCCGCCGGACTCGGAATGGCGCGAGACTTTGCGAGGCGCCTCCATGTGACAAAAATAGGCCGCGGCCACAGCCGTTCACAAAAATAACCACCCGAAGGCCGGGGCGCCAAGTTCGTCCAGCGGAAAAAGGCCACAAAAACGGGTGGACTATAGCCTTGGGGGGTGGGGCTGGCCGACTTCCTTCGCCGGACTCGGAATGGCGCGAGACTTTGCGAGGCACCTCCATGTGCCAAAAATAGGCCGCGGCCATTGCCGCGCCCAAAAATAACCGCCCGAAGGCCGGGGCGCCCAGTTCGTCCCGCGGAAAAAGCCCACAAAAACGGGCGGGCTCTAGCCTTGGGGGGTCGGGTTGGCCAACTTTGTCCGCCAGACTCGGAATGGCGCGAGACTTTGCGAGTCGCCTTCGTGTGCCAAAAATAGGCCGCGGACACAGCCGCTCCCAAAAATAACCTCCCGAAGGCCGGGGCGCCAAGTTCGCCCAGCGGAAAAAGGCCTCAAAAACGGGTGGGCTATAGCCTTGGGGGGTGGGGCTGGCCAACTTCGCCCGCCGGACTCGGAATGGCGCGAGACTTTGCGAGATGCCTCTGTGTGCCGAAAATAGGCTGCGTGCACAGCCGCACCCAAAAATAACCTCCCGAAGGCCGGGGCGCCAATTTCGTCCAGCGGGAAAAGGCCACAAAAACGGGTGGGCTATAGCCGTGTGGGGTGGGGCTGGCCCACTTCGTCCGCCGGACTCGGAATGGCGCGAGACCTTGCGAGGTGCCTCCGTGTACCAAAAATTGGCCGTGGGCACAGCCGCGCCCAAAAATAACAACCCGAAGGCCGGGGCGCCAAGTTCGTCCAGCGGAAAAAGCCCACAAAAACGGGTGGGCTATAGCCTTGGGGGGTGGGGCTGGCCAACTTCGTCCGCCGGACTCGGAATGGCCCGAGACTTTGCGAGGCGCCTCCGTGTGCCAAAAATATGCCGCGGGCACAGCCTCGACCAAAAATAACTGCCCGAAGGCCGGGGCGCCAAGTTTGTCCAGCAGAAAAAGGCCACAAAAACGGGTGGGCTATAGCCTTGGGGGGTGGGCTGGCCGACTTCGTCCGCCGGACTCGGAATGGCCCGAGACTTTGCAAGGCACCTCCGTGAGCCAAAAATATGCCGCGGGCACAGCCTCTCCCAAAAATAACTGCCCGAAGACCGGGCCTCCATGATCGTCCAGCGGAAAAAGCCCACAAAAACGGGTGGGCTATAGCCTTGGGGGGTGGGGCTGGCCGACTTCGTCCGCCGGACTCGGAATGGCGCGAGACTTTGCGAGGCACCTCTGTGTGCCAAAAATAGGCCGCGGGCACAGCCACGCCCAAAAATAACTGCCCGAAGGCCGGGGCACCAAGTTCGTCCAGCGGAAAAAGCCCACAAAAACGGGTGGCCTATAGCCTTGGGTGGTGGGGCAGGCCAACTTCGTCCGCCGGACTCAGAATGGCGCGAGACTTTGCGAGGCTCCTCCGTGTGCCAAAAATAGGCCGCGGGCACAGCCGCACCCAAAAATAACAGCCCAAAGGCCGGGGCGCCAAGGTCGTCCAGCGGGAAAAGGCCACAAAAACGGGTGGGCTATAGCCATGGGGGGTGGGGCTGGCCCACTTCGTCCGCCGGACTCGGAATGGCGCGAGACCTTGCGAGGTGCCTCCGTGTACCAAAAATTGGCCGTGGGCACAGCCGCGCCCAAAAATAACAACCCGAAGGCCGGGGCGCCAAGTTCGTCCAGCGGAAAAAGCCCACAAAAACGGGTGGGCTATAGCCTTGGGGGGTGGGGCTGGCCAACTTCGTCCGCCGGACTCGGAATGGCGCAAGACTTTGCGAGGCGCCTCCATGTGACAAAAATAGGCCGCGGCCACAGCCGCTCGCAAAAATAACCACCCGAAGGCCGGGGCGCCAAGTTCGTCCAGCGGAAAAAGGCCACAAAAACGGGTGGACTATAGCCTTGGGGGGTGGGGCTGGCCGACTTCCTTCGCCGGACTCGGAATGGCGCGAGACTTTGCGAGGCACCTCCATGTGCCAAAAATAGGCCGCGGCCATTGCCGCGCCCAAAAATAACCGCCCGAAGGCCGGGGCGCCCAGTTCGTCCCGCGGAAAAAGCCCACAAAAACGGACGGGCTCTAGCCTTGGGGGGTCGGGTTGGCCCACTTTGTCCGCCAGACTCGGAATGGCGCGAGACTTTGCGAGGCGCATTCGTGTGCCAAAAATAGGCCGCGGACACAGCCGCTCCCAAAAATAACCGCCCGAAGGCCGGGGCGCCAAGTTCGCCCAGCGGAAAAAGGCCACAAAAACGGGTGGGCTATAGCCTTGGGGGGTGGGGCTGGCCAACTTCGTCCGCCGGACTCGGAATGGCGCGAGACTTTGCGAGATGCCTCCGTGTGCCGAAAATAGGCTGCGGGCACAGCCGCGCTCAAAAATAACCACCCGAAGGCCGGGGCGCCAAGTTCGTCCAGCGGAAAAAGGCCACAAAAACGGGTGGGCTACAGCGTTGGGGGGTCGGGCTGGCCTACTTCGTCCGCCGAACTCGGAATGGCGCGAGACTTTGTGAGGCACCTCCGTGTGCCAAAAATAGGCCGTGGGCACAGCCGCTCCCAAAAATAACCGCCCGAAGGCCGGGGCGCCAAGTTCGTCCAGCGGAAAAAGGCCCAAAAAACGGGTGGGCTATAGCCTGGGGGGGTGGGGCTGGCTAACTTCGTCCGCCGGACTCGGAATGGCGAGAGACTTTGCGAGGCACCTCCGTGTACAAAAAATAGGCCGTGGGCACAGCCGCGCCCAAAAATAACCGCCCGACGCCCCGGGCGCCAAGTTCATCAGGCGGAAAAAGACCACAAAAATGGGTGGGCGATATCCTTCGGGGGTGGGGCTGGCCAACTTCGTCCGCCGGACTCGAAATGGCGCGAGCCTTTGCGAGGCACCTCTGTGTGCTAAAAATAGGCCGCGGGCACAGCAGCGCCCAAAAATAACCGCCCGAAGGCCGGGGCGCCAAGTTCGTCCAGCGGAAAAAGGCCACAAAAACGGGTGGGCTATAGCCTTGGGGGGTGGGGCTGGCCAACTTCGTCCGCCGGACTCGGAATGGCCCGAGACTTTGCGAGGCGCCTCCGTGTGCCAAAAATATGCCGCGGGCACATCCTCGACCAAAAA
This sequence comes from Citrus x changshan-huyou, assembly GCA_039657385.1. Classification (NCBI taxonomy): domain Eukaryota; kingdom Viridiplantae; phylum Streptophyta; class Magnoliopsida; order Sapindales; family Rutaceae; genus Citrus; species Citrus x changshan-huyou. The sequence goes on from JBCGBO010000015.1 coordinate 626,187, forward strand.
TAACTGCCCGAAGGCCGGGGCGCCAAGTTTGTCCAGCATAAAAAGGCCACAAAAACGGGTGGGCTATAGCCTTGGGGGGTGGGGCTGGCCGACTTCGTCCGCCGGACTAGGAATGGCCCGAGACTTTGCAAGGCACCTCCGTGAGCCAAAAATATGCCGCGGGCACAGCCTCTCCCAAAAATAACTGCCCGAAGACCGGGCCTCCATGATCGTCCAGCGGAAAAAGCCCACAAAAACGGGTGGGCTATAGCCTTGGGGGGTGGGGCTGGCCGACTTCGTCCGCGGGACTCGGAATGGTGCGAGACTTTGCGAGGCACCTCTGTGTGCCAAAAATAGGCCGCGGGCACAGCCACGCCCAAAAATAACTGCCCGAAGGCCGGGGCACCAAGTTCGTCCAGCGGAAAAAGCCCACAAAAACGGGTGGCCTATAGCCTTGGGTGGTGGGGCAGGCCAACTTCGTCCGCCGGACTCAGAATGGCGCGAGACTTTGCGAGGCTCCTCCGTGCGCCAAAAATAGGCCGCGGGCACAGCCACGCCTAAAAATAACCGCCCGAAGGCCGGCGCGCCAAGTTCGTCCAGTGGAAAAAGCCCACAAAAACGGGTGGGCTATAGCCATGGGGGGTGGCGCGGGCCCACTTCGTCCGCCGGACTATGAATGGCGTGAGACTTTGCGAGGCGCCTCCGTGTGCCAAAAATAGGCCGCAGGCTCAGCCGCGCCCAAAAATAACTGCCCGAGGGCCGGGGCGCCAATTGGTCCAGCGGAAAAAGCCCACAAAACGGGTGGGCTACAGCCTTGGGGGGTGGGGCTGGTCCACTTCGTCCGCCGGACTCGGAATGGCGCGAGCCCTTACGAGGCGCCTCCATGTGTGAAAAATAGGCAGCGGACACAGCCTCACCCAAAAATAACCGACCGAAGGCCAGGGCGCCAAGTTCGTCTAGCGGAAAAGGGCCACAAAAACGGGTGGGCTATAGCCTTGGGGGGTGGGGCTGGCCCACTTCGTCCGCCGGACTCGGAATGGCGCGAGACTTTGCAAGGCGCCTCTGTGTGCCAAAAATAGGCCGCGGGCACAGCCACGCCCAAAAATAACCGCCCGAAGGCCGGGGCGCCAAGTTCGTCCAGCGGAAAAAGCCCACAAAAACGGGTGGGCTATAGCCTTGGGGGGTGGGGCGGGCCCACTTCGTCCGCCGGACTCGGAATGGCGCGAGACTTTGCGAGGCGCCTCCGTGTGCCAAAAATAGGCCGCGGACACAGCCGCGCCCAAAAATAACCGCCCGAAGGCCGGGGCACCAAGTTCGTCCAGCGGAAAAAGCCCACAAAAACGGGTGGGCTATAGCCTTGGGGGATGGAGCTGCCCGACTTCGTCCGTCGGACTCTGAATGGCGCGAGACTTTGCGAGGAGCCTTCGTGTGCCAAAAATAGGCCGCGGGCACAGCCGCGCCTAAAAATAACCGCCCGAAGGCCGGCGCGCCAAGTTCGTCCAGTGGAAAAAGCCCACAAAAACGGGTGGGCTATAGCCTTGGGGGGTGGGGCGGGCCCACTTCGTCCGCCGGACTATGAATGGCGCGAGACTTTGCGAGGCGCCTCCGTGTGCCAAAAATAGGTCGCGGGCACAGCCGCGCCCAAAAATAACCGCCCGAAGGCCGGGGCGCCAAGTTCGTCCAGCGGAAAAAGCCCACAAAAACGGGTGGGCTATAGCCTTGGGGGGTGGGGCTGGCCCACTTCATCCGCCGGACTCGGAATGGCGCGAGACTTTGCGAGGCGCCTCCGTGTTCCAATAATAGGCCACTGGCAGAGCCGCGCCCAAATATAACCTCCCGAAGGCCGGGGCGCCATGTTCGTCCAGCGGAAAAAGCCCACAAAAACGGGTGGGCTATAGCCTTGGGGGGTGGGGCTGGCCAGCTTCGTCCGCCGGACTCGGAATGGTGCGAGACTTTGCGAGGCGCCTCCGTGTGCCAAAAATAGGCCGCGGGCACAGCCGTGCCAAAATTTAACCGCCCGAAGGCCAGGCCGCCATGATCGTCCAGCGGAAAAAGCCCACAAAAACGGGTGGGCTATAGCCTTGGGGGGTGGGGCTGGCCGACTTCGTCCGCCGGACTCAGAATGGCGCGAGACTTTGTGAGGCACCTCTGTGTGCCAAAAATAGGCTGCGTCCACAGCCACGCCAAAAAATAACTGCCCGAAGGCCGGGGCGCCATGTTCGTCCAGCGGAAAAAGACCACAAAAACCTGTGGCCTATAGCCTTGGGGGGTGGGGCTGGCCAACTTCGTCCGCCGGACTCAGAAAGGCGCGAGACATTGCGAGTCACCTCCGTGTGCCAAAAATAGGCCGCGGGCACAGCCGTGCCCAAAAATAACCGCCCGAAGGCCGGGGCGCCAAGTTCGTCCAGCGGAAAAAGGCCACAAAAACGGGTGGGCTATAGCCTTGGGGGGTGGGGCTGGCCAACTTCGTCCGCCGGACTCGGAATGGCGCGAGACTTTGCTAGGCACCTCTGTGTGCCAAAAATAGGCTGCGGGCACAGCTGCGCCCAAAAATAACCGCCCGAAGGCCGGGGCGCCAAGTTCGTCCAGCGGAAAAAGCCCACAAAAACGGGTGGGCTATAGCCTTGGGGGGTGGGGCTGGCCAACTTCGTCCGCCGGACTCGGAATGGTGCGAGACTTTGCGAGGGGCCTCCGTGTGCCAAAAATAGGCCGCGGGCAAAGCCGCGCCCAAAAATAACCGCCCAAAGGCCGGGGCGGCAAGTTCGTCCAGCGGAAAAAGGCCACAAAAACGGGTGGGCTATAGCCTTGGGGGGTGGGGCTGGCCAACATCGTCCGCCGGACTCGGAATGCCGCGAGACTTTGCGAGGGGCCTCCGTGTGCCAAAAATAGGCCGCGGGCGAAGCTGTACCCAAAAATAAGCGCCTGAAGGCCGGGTCGCCATGTTCGTCCAGCGGAAAATGGCCACAAAAACGGGTGGGCTATAGCCTTGGGGGGTGGGGCTGGCCGACTTCGTTTGCCGGACTCGGCATGCCGCGAGACTTTGCGAGGGGCCTCCGTGTGCCAAAAAGAGGCCGCGGGCGAAGCCGCGCCCAAAAATTACTGCCCGAAGGCCGGGGCGCCAAGTTCGTCCAGCGGAAAAAGGCCACAAAAACGGGTGGGCTACTGCCTTGGGGGGTGGGGCTGGCCGACTTCGTCCGCCGGACTCAGAATGCCGCGAGACTTTGCGACGGGCCTCCGTTTGCCAAAAATAGGCCGCGGGCAAAGGCGCGGCCAAAAATAACAGCCCGAAGGCCGGGGCGCCAAGTTCGTACGGCGGAAAAAGGCCACAAAAACGGGTGGGCTATAGCCTTGGGGGGTGGGGCTGGCCATCTTCGTCCGCCGGACTCGGAATGCCGTGATTCTTTGCGAGGGATCTCCGTGTGCCATAAATAATCCGTGGGCAAAGCCGCGCCTTAAAATAACCAGCCGAAGGCCGGGGCACCAAGTTCGTCCAGCGGTAAAAGGCCACAAAAACGGGTGGGCTATAGCCTTGGGGTGTGGGGCTGGCCCACTTCGTCCGCCGGACTCGGCATGCTGCGAGACTTTGCGAGGGGCCTCCGTGTGCCAAAAATAGGCCACAGGAAAAGCCGCGCCCAAAAATAACCGCCCGAAGGCCGGGGCGGCAAGTTCGTCCAGCGGAAAAAGCCCACAAAAACGGGTGGGCTATAGCCTTGGGGGATGGAGCTGCCCGACTTTGTCCGTCGGACTCTGAATGGCGCGAGACTTTGCGAGGAGCCTTCGTGTGCCAAAAATAGGCCGCGGGCACAGCCGCGCCTAAAAATAACCGCCCGAAGGCCGGCGCGCCAAGTTCGTCCAGTGGAAAAAGCCCACAAAAACGGGTGGGCTATAGCCTTGGGGGGTGGGGCGGGCCCACTTCGTCCGCCGGACTATGAATGGCGCGAGACTTTGCGAGGCGCCTCCGTGTGCCAAAAATAGGTCGCGGGCACAGCCGCGCCCAAAAATAACCGCCCGAAGGCCGGGGCGCCAAGTTCGTCCAGCGGAAAAAGCCCACAAAAACGGGTGGGCTATAGCCTTGGGGGGTGGGGCTGGCCCACTTCATCCGCCGGACTCGGAATGGCGAGAGACTTTGCGAGGCGCCTCCATGTGCGAATAATAGGCCACAGGCAGAGCCGCGCCCAAATATAACCGCCCGAAGGCCGGGGCGCCATATTCGTCCAGCGGAAAAAGCCCACAAAAACGGGTGGGCTATAGCCTTGGGGGGTGGGGCTGGCCAGCTTCGTCCGCCGGACTCGGAATGGTGCGAGACTTTGCGAGGCGCCTCCGTGTGCCAAAAATAGGCCGCGGGCACAGCCGTGCCAAAATTTAACCGCCCGAAGGCCAGGCCGCCATGATCGTCCAGCGGAAAAAGCCCACAAAAACGGGTGGGCTATAGCCTTGGGGGGTGGGGCTGGCCGACTTCGTCCGCCGGACTCAGAATGGCGCGAGACTTTGTGAGGCACCTCTGTGTGCCAAAAATAGGCTGCGTCCACAGCCACGCCAAAAAATAACTGCCCGAAGGCCGGGGCGCCATGTTCGTCCAGCGGAAAAAGACCACAAAAACCTGTGGCCTATAGCCTTGGGGGGTGGGGCTGGCCAACTTCGTCCGCCGGACTCAGAAAGGCGCGAGACATTGCGAGTCACCTCCGTGTGCCAAAAATAGGCCGCGGGCACAGCCGTGCCCAAAAATAACCGCCCGAAGGCCGGGGCGCCAAGTTCGTCCAGCGGAAAAAGGCCACAAAAACGGGTGGGCTATAGCCTTGGGGGGTGGGGCTGGCCAACTTCGTCCGCCGGACTCGGAATGGCGCGAGACTTTGCTAGGCACCTCTGTGTGCCAAAAATAGGCTTCGGGCACAGCTGCGCCCAAAAATAACCGCCCGAAGGCCGGGGTACCAAGTTCGTCCATCGGAAAAAGCCCACAAAAACGGGTGGGCTATAGCCTTGGGGGGTGGGGCTGGCCAACTTCGTCCGCCGGACTCGGAATGGTGCGAGACTTTGCGAGGGGCCTCCGTGTGCCAAAAATAGGCCGCGGGCAAGCCGCGCCCAAAAATAACCGCCCAAAGGCCGGGGCGGCAAGTTCGTCCAGCGGAAAAAGGCCACAAAAACGGGTGGGCTATAGCCTTGGGGGGTGGGGCTGGCCAACATCGTCCGCCGGACTCGGAATGCCGCGAGACTTTGCGAGGGGCCTCCGTGTGCCAAAAATAGGCCGCGGGAGAAGCTGTACCCAAAAATAAGCGCCTGAAGGCCGGGTCGCCATGTTCGTCCAGCGGAAAATGGCCACAAAAACGGGTGGGCTATAGCCTTGGGGGGTGGGGCTGGCCGACTTCGTTTGCCAGACTCGGCATGCCGCGAGACTTTGCGAGGGGCCTCCGTGTGCCAAAAAGAGGCCGCGGGCGAAGCCGCGCCCAAAAATTACTGCCCGAAGGCCGGGGCGCCAAGTTCGTCCAGCGGAAAAAGGCCACAAAAACGGGTGGGCTATTGCCTTGGGGGGTGGGGCTGGCCGACTTCGTCCGCCGGACTCAGAATGCCGCGAGACTTTGCGACGGGCCTCCGTTTGCCAAAAATAGGCCGCGGGCAAAGGCGCGGCCAAAAATAACAGCCCGAAGGCCGGGGCGCCAAGTTCGTACGGCGGAAAAAGGCCACAAAAACGGGTGGGCTATAGCCTTGGGGGGTGGGGCTGGCCATCTTCGTCCGCCGGACTCGGAATGCCGTGATTCTTTGTGAGGGATCTCCGTGTGCCATAAATAATCCGTGGGCAAAGCCGCGCCTTAAAATAACCAGCCGAAGGCCGGGGCACCAAGTTCGTCCAGCGGTAAAAGGCCACAATAACGGGTGGGCTATAGCCTTGGGGTGTGGGGCTGGCCCACTTCGTCCGCCGGACTCGGCATGCCGCGAGACTTTGCGAGGGGCCTCCGTGTGCCAAAAATAGGCCACAGGAAAAGCCGCGCCCAAAAATAACCGCCCGAAGGCCGGGGCGGCAAGTTCGTCCAGCGGAAAAAGGCCACAAAAACGGGTGGGCTATAGCCTTGGGGGGTGGGGCTGGCCAACTTCGTCCGCCGGACTCGGAATGCCGCGAGACTTTGCGAGGGGCCTCCGTGTGCCAAACCTAGGCCGCAGACAAAGCCGCGCCCAAAAATAACCGCCCGAAGGCCGGGGCGCCAAGTTCGTCCGGCGGAAAAAGGCTACAAAAACGGGTGGGCTATAGCCTTGGGGGGTGGGGCTGGCCAGCTTCGTCCGCCGGACTCGGAATGGCGCGAGACTTTGCGAGGCGCCTCCGTGTGCGAATAATAGGCCACGGCCACAGCCGCGCCCAAATATAACCGCCCGAACGCCGGGGCGCCATGTTCGTCCAGCGGAAAAAGGCCACAAAAACGGGTGGGCTATAGCCTTCGGGGGTGGGGCTGGCCAACTTCGTCCGCCGGACTGGGAATGGCACGAGACTTTGCAAGGTACCTCCGTGTGCAAAAAATAACCCGCGGGCACAGCCGCCCCCAAAAATAACCCCCCGAAGGCCGTGGCGCCAAGTTCGTCCTGCGGAAAAAGGTCCAAAAAACGGGTGGGCTATAGCCTTGGGGGGTGGGGCTAGCCAACTTCGTCCGCCGGACTCGGAATGCCGCGAGACTTTGCAAGGGGCCTCCGTGTCCCAAAAATAGGCCGTGGACAAAGCCGTACCCAAAAATAACCGCCCGAAGGCCGGGGCGCCAAGTTCGTCTGGCGGAAAAAGGCCACAAAAACGGGTGGGCTATAGCCTTGGGGGGTGGGGCTGGCCATCTTCGTCCGCCGGACTCGGAATGCCGCGAGACTTTGCAAGGGGCCTCCGTGTCCCAAAAATAGGCCGTGGACGAAGCCGTACCCAAAAATAACCACCCGAAGGCCGGGGCGCCAAGTTCGTCCAGCGGTAAAAGGCCACAAAAACGGGTGGGCTATAGCCTTGGGGGGTGGGGCTGGCCCACTTCGTCCGCCGGACTCGGCAAGCCGCAAGATTTTGCGAGGGGCCTCCGTGTGCCAAAAATAGGCCGCGGGCAAACCACGCCCAAAAATAACCGCCCGAAGGCCGGGACGTCAAGTTCATCCAGCGGAAAAAGGCCACAAAAACAGGTGGGCTATAGCCTTGGGGGGTGGGGCTGGCCAACTTCGTCCGCCGTAGTCGGAATGCCGCGAGACTTTGCGAGGGGCCTCCGTGTCCCAAAAATAGGCCGCGGGCGAAGCCGCACCCAAAAATAACCGCCCGAAGGCCGGGTCACCATGTTCGTCCAGCGGAAAAAGGCCACAAAAACGGGTGGGCTATAGCCTTGGGGGGTGGGGCTGGCCATCTTCGTCCGCCGGACTCGGAATGCAGTGAGAGTTTGCGAGGGGCCTCCATGTGCCAAAAATAGGCCGCGGGCAAATCCACGCCCAATAATAACCGCCCGAAGGCCGGGGCACCAAGTTCGTCCGGCGGAAAAAGGCCACAAAAACGGGTGGGCTATAGCCTTGGGGGGTGGGGCTGGCCAACTTCGTCCGCCGGACTCGGAATGCCGCGAGACTTTGCGAGGGGCCTCTGTGTGCCAAAAATAGGCCGCGGGTATAGCCGCGCCCGCAAATAACCACCCGAAGGGCCGGGGCGCCAAGTTCGTCCAGCGGAAAAAGGCCACAAAAACGGGTGGGCTATAGCCTTGGGGGGTGGGGCTGGCCTACTTCGTCCGCCGGACTCGGAATGCCGCGAGACTTTGCGAGAGGCCTCCGTGTGCCAAAAATAGGCCGCGGGCATAGCCGCGCCCGAAAATAACCGACCGAAGGGCCGGGGCGCCAAGTGCGTCCAGCGGAAAAAGGCCACAAAAACGGGTGGGCTATAGACTTGGGGGGTGGGGCTGGCCAACTTCGTACGCCGGACTCAAAATGCCGCGAGACTTTGCAAGGGGCCTCCGTGTGCGAAAAATAGGCCGCATGCAATGCCGTGCCCAAAAATAACCGCCCAATGTCTGCGGCGCCAAGTTCGTCCAGCGGAAAAAGTCCACAAAAACGGGTGGGCTATAGCATTGGGGGGTGGGGCTGGCCAACTTCGTCCGCCGGACTCGGCATGCCGCGAGACTTTGCGAGGGGCCTCCGTGTGCCAAAAAGAGGCCGCGCGCGAAGCCGCGCCCAAAAATTACTGCCCGAAGGCCGGGGCGCCAAGTTCGTCCAGCGGAAAAAGGCCACAAAAACGGGTGGGCTATAGCATTGGGGGGTGGGGCTGGCCAACTTCGTCTGCCGGACTCGGAATGCCGCGAGACATTGCGAGGTGACTCCGTGTGCCAAAAATAGGCCGTGGACACTGCCGCGCCCAAAAATAACCGCCCGAAGGCCGGGGCGCCAGGATCGTCCAGCGGAAAAAGGCCACAAAAACGGGTGGGCTATAGCCTTCGGGGGTGGGGCTGGCCAACTTCGTCCGCCAGACTAGGAATGGTGCGAGAGTTTGCGAGTCGCCTCCGTGTGCCAAAAATAAGATGCGGACAAAGCCGTACCCAAAAAGAACCGCCCGAAGGCCGGAGCGCAAAGTTCGTCCAGCGGAACAAGGCCAGAAAAACGGGTGGGCTATAGCCTTGGGGGGTGGGGCTGGCCAACTTCGTCCGCCAGACTAGGAATGGTGCGAGAGTTTGCGAGTCGCCTCCGTGTGCCAAAAATAGGCTGCGGGCACAGACGCGCCCAAAAATAACCGCCCGAAGGTCGGGGCGCCAAGTTCGTCCAGCGGAAAAAGGCCACAAAAACGGGTGGTCTATAGCCTTGGGCGGTGGGGCTGGCCAACTTCGTCCGCCGGACTCGGAATGGTGCGAGACTTTGCGAGGCACCACCATGTGCCAAAAATAGGCCGCGTGCACAGCCGCGACCAAAAATAACCGTCCAAAGGCCGGGGCGCCAAGTTCGTCCAGCGGAAAAAGGCCACAAAAACGGGTGGGCTATAGCCTTGGGGGGTGGGGCTGGCCAACTTCGTCCGCCGGACTCGGAATGGCGCGAGACTTTGCGAGGTGACTCCGTGTGCCAAAAATAGGCCGTGGACACTGCCGCGCCCAAAAATAACAGCCCGAAGGCCGGGGCGCCAGGATCGTCCAGCGGAAAAAGGCCACAAAAACGGGTGGGCTATAGCCTTCGGGGGTGGGGCTGGCCAACTTCGTCCGCCGGACTAGGAATGGTGCGAGATTTTGCGAGTCGCCTCCATGTGCCAAAAATAGGCCGCGGGCACAGCCGCACCCAAAAATAAACGCCCGAAGGCCGGGGCGCCCAGTTCGTCCAGCGGAAAAAGGCCACAAAAACGGGTGGGCTATAGCCATGGGGGGTGGCGCAGGCCGACTTCGTCCGCCGGACTCGGAGTGCAGCGAGACTTTGCGAGGGGCCTCCGTGTGCCAAAAATAGGCCGCGGGCAAAGCCACACCCAAAAATAACTGCCCGAAGGCCGGGGCGCCAAGTTCGTCCAGCGGAAAAAGGCCACAAAAACGGGTGGGCTATAGCATTGGGGGGTGGGGCTGGCCAACTTCGTCTGCCGGACTCGGAATGCCGCGAGACATTGCGAGGTGACTCCGTGTGCCAAAAATAGGCCGTGGACACTGCCGCGCCCAAAAATAACCGCCCGAAGGCCGGGGCGCCAGGATCGTCCAGCGGAAAAAGGCCACAAAAACGGGTGGGCTATAGCCTTCGGGGGTGGGGCTGGCCAACTTCGTCCGCCAGACTAGGAATGGTGCGAGAGTTTGCGAGTCGCCTCCGTGTGTCAAAAATAAGATGCGGACACTGCCGCGCCCAAAAATAACCGCCCGAAGGCCGGGGCGCCAGGATCGTCCAGCGGAAAAAGGCCACAAAAACGGGTGGGCTATAGCCTTCGGGGGTGGGGCTGGCCCACTTCGTCCGCCAGACTAGGAATGGTGCGAGAGTTTGCGAGTCGCCTCCGTGTGCCAAAAATAGGCTGCGGGCAAAGCCGTGCCCAAAAATAACAGCCCGAAGGCCGGGGCGCCAAGTTCGTCCAGCGGAAAAAGGCCACAAAAACGGGTGGGCTATAGCCCTGGGGGGTGGTGCTGGCCCACTTTATCCGCCGAACTCGCAATGCCGTGAGAATTTGCAAGGGGCCTACGTGGGTAAAAAATAGGCCGCGGGCAATGCCGCGCCAAAAAATAACCGCCCGAAGGCCGGGGCGCCCAGTTCGTCCAGCGGAAAAAGGCCACAAAAACGGGTGGGCTATAGCCTTGGCGGGTGGGGAAGGCCAACTTCGTCCGCCGGACTCGGAATACTGCGAGACTTTGCGAGGGGCCTCCGTGTGCCAAAAATAGGCCGCAGGCAAAGCCGCGACCAAAAATAACCGCCCGAAGGCCAGGGCGCCTAGTTCGTCCAGCGGAAAAAGGCCACAAAAACGGGTGGCCTATAGCCTTGGGGGGTGGGGCTGGCCCACTTCGTCCGCCGGACTCAGAATGCCGCGAGACTTTGCGAGAGGCCTCCGTGTGCCAAAAATAAGATGCGGACAAAGCCGTACCCAAAAAGAACCGCCCGAAGGCCGGAGCGCAAAGTTCGTCCAGCGGAACAAGGCCAGAAAAACGGGTGGGCTATAGCCTTGGGGGGTGGGGCTGGCCCACTTCGTCCGCCGGACTCGGAATGCCACGAGACTTTGCGAGGGGCCTCCGTGTGCCAAAAATAGGCCGTGGCCAAAGCCACGCCCAAAAATAACCGCCCGAAGGCCGGGTCGCCAAGTTCGTCCAGCGGAAAAAGGCCACAAAAACGGGTGGGCTATAGCCTTGGGGGGTGGGGCTGGCCAACTTCGTCCGCCGGACTCGGAATTCCACGAGACTTTGCGAGGGGCCTACGTGTGCAAAAATAGGTCGCGGGCAAAGCGGCGCCCAAAAATAACCGCCCGAAGGCCGGGGCGCCAAGATCGTCCAGCGGAAAAAGGCCACAAAGACGGGTGGGCTATAGCCTTGGGGGGTGGGGCTGGCCCACTTCGTCCGCCGGACTCGAAATGCCTCGAGACTTTGCGAGGGGCATCCGTGTGCCAAAAATAGGCCACGGGCAAAGCCGCGCCCAAAAATAACCGCCCGAAGGCCGGGGCGCCAAGTTCGTCCAGCGGAAAAAGGCCACAAAAACGGGTGGGCTATAGCCTTGGGGGGTGGGGCTGGCCAACTTCGTCCGCCGGACTCGGAATACTGCGAGACTTTGCGAGGGGCCTCCGTGTGCCAAAAATAGGCCGCAGGCAAAGCCGCGACCAAAAATAACCGCCCGAAGGCCGGGGCGCCAAGCTCGTCCAGCAGAAAAAGGCCACAAAATCGGGTGGGCTATAGCCTTGGGGGGTGGGGCATGCCAACTTCGTCCGCCGGACTCGGAATGGCTCGAGGCTTTGCGAGGCACCTCCGTGTGCCAAAAATAGGCCGCGGGCACAACCGTGCCCAAAAATAACTGCCCGAAGGCCGGGGCTCCAAGTTCGTCCAGCGGAAAAAGGCCACAAAATCGGGTGGGCTATAGCCTTGGGGGGTGGGGCATGCCAACTTCGTCCGCCGGACTCGGAATGCCGTGACACTTTGTGAGGGGCCTCCGTGTGCCAAAAATAGGCCGCGGGCAAAGCCGCGCCCAAAAATAACCGCCCGAAGGCCGGGGCGCCAAGTTCGTCCAGCGGAAAATGGCCAGAAAAAAGGGTGGGCTATAGCGTTCGGGGGTGGGGCAGGCCAACTTCGTCCGCCGGACTCGGAACGCCGCGAGAATTTGCGAGGGGCCTCCGTGTACAAAAAATAGGCCGCGGACAAAGCCACGCCCAAAAATAACCGCCCGAAGGCCGGGGCGCCCAGTTCGTCCAGCGGAAAAAGGCCACAGAAACGGGTGGGCTATAGCCGTGGGGGGTGGGGCAGGCCAACTTCGTCCGCCGGACTCGGAATGCCGCGGGACTTTGCGAGGGGCCTCCGTGGGCAAAAAATAGGCTGCGGGCAAAGCCGCGCCCAAAAATAACTGCCCGAAGGCCGGGGCGCCCAGTTCGTCCAGCGGAGAAAGGCCACAAAAACGGGTGGGCTATAGCCTTGGGGGGTGGGGCAGGCCGACTTCGACCGCCGGACTCGGAATGCAGCGAGAGTTTACGAGGGGCCTCCGTGTGCCAAAAATAGGCGGTGGGCAAAGCCGTGCCCAAAAATAACCGCCCGAAGGCCGGGGCGCCAAGTTCGTCCAGCGGAAAAAGGCCACAAAAACGGGTGGGCTATAGCCTTGGGGGGTGGGGCTGGCCGACTTCGTCCGCCGGACTCGCAATGCAGTGAGAATTTGCGAGGGGCCTCCGTGGGCAAAAAATAGGCCGCGGGCAAAGCCGCGCCCAAAAATAACCGCCCTAAGGCCGGGGCGCCATGTTCGTCCAGCGGAAAAAGCCCACAAAAACGGGTGGGCTATAGCCTTGGGGGGTGGGGCTGGCCAACTTCGTCCGCCGGACTCGGAATGCCGCGAGACTTTGCGAGGGTTCTCCGTGTGCCAAAAACAGGCCGTGGTCAAAGCCGTGCCCAAAACTAACTGCACGAAGGCAGGGGTGCCATGTTCGTCCAGCGGAAAAAGAACACAAAAACGGGTGGGCTATAGCCTTGGGGGGTGGGGCTGGCCAACTTCGATCGCCGGACTCGGAATGGCGCGATACTTTGCGAGGCACCTCCGTGTGCCAAAAATAGGCAGCAGGCACAGCCGCGCGCAAAAATAACCGCCCGAAGGCCGGGGTGCCATGTTCGTCCAGCGGAAAAAGCCCACAAAAACGGGTGGGCTATAGCCTTGGGGGGTGGGTTTGGCCAACTTCGATCACCGGACTCGGAATGGCGCGATACTTTGCGAGGCACCTCCGTGTGCCAAAAATAGGCAGTAGGCACAGCCGCGCGCAAAAATAACCGCCCGAAGGCCGGGGTGCCATGTTCGTCCAGCGGAAAAAGCCCACAAAAACGGATGGGCTATAGCCTTGGGGGGTGCGGCTGGCCAACTTCGTCCGCCGGACTCGGAATTCCACGAGACTTTGCGAGGGGCCTCCGTGTGCCAAAAATAGGCCGCGGGCAAAGCCGCACCCAAAAATAACCGCCCGAAGGCCGGGGCGCCAAGTTCGTCCAGCGGAAAATGGCCACAAAAACGGGTGGGCTATAGCCTTGGGGGGTGGGGCTGGCCAACTTCGATCGCCGGGCTCGGAATGGCGCGAGACTTTGTGAGGTGCCTCCGTGTGCCAAAAATAGGCCGCGGGCACAGCCGCGCCCAAAAATAACCACCCGAAGGCCGGGGTGCCATGTTCGTCCAGCGGAAAAAGCCCACAAAAACGGGTGGGCTATAGGCTTGGGGGGTGGGGCAGGCAAACTTCGTCCGCCGGACTCGGAATGCCGCGAGACTTTGCGAGGGGCTTCCGTGTGCCAAAAATAGGCCGTGGGCAAAGCCGCGCCCAAAAATAACCTCCCGAAGGCCGGGGCGCCAAGTTCGTCCAGCGGAAAAAGGCCACAAAAATGGGTGGGCTATAACCTTGGGGTTTGGGGCTGGCCTACTTCGCCCGCCGGACTCGGAATGCCGCGAGACTTTGCGAGGGGCCTCCGTGCGCCAAAAATAGGCCGCGGCCAAAGCCGCACCCAAAAATAACCGCCCGGAGGCCGGGGCGCCAAGTACGTCCAGCTGACAAAGGCCACAAAAACGGGTGGGCTATAACCATGGGGTTTGGGGCTGGCCAACTTTGTCCGCAGGACTCGGAATGCCGCGAGACTTTGCGAGGGGCCTCCGTGTGCCAAAAATAGGCTGTGGACAAAGCCTCGCCCAAAAATAACCGCCCGAAGGCCGGGGCGCCAAGTTCGTCCAGCGGAAAAAGCCCACAAAAACGGGTGGGCTATAGCCTTGGGGGGTGGGGCTGGCCAACTTCGTCCGCCGGACTCGCAATGCAGTGAGAATTTGCGAGGGGCCTCCGTGGGCAAAAAATAGGCCGCGGGCAAAGCCGCGCCCAAAAATAACTGCCCTAAGGCCGGGGCGCCAAGTTCGTCCAGCGGAAAAAGCCCACAAAAACGGGTGGGCTATAGCCTTGGGGGGTGGGGCTGGCCAACTTCGTCCGCCGGACTCGGAATACTGCGAGACTTTGCGAGGGGCCTCCATGTGCCAAAAATAGGCCGCAGGCAAAGCCGCGACCAAAAATAACCGCCCGAAGGCCGGGGCGCCAAGCTCGTCCAGCGGAAAAAGGCCACAAAATCGGGTGGGCTATAGCCTTGGGGGGTGGGGCTGGCCAACTTCGATCGCCGGACTCGGAATGGAGCGAGACTTTGTGAGGCGCCTCCGTGTGCCAAAAATAGGCCGTGGGCAAAGCCGCGCCCAAAAATAACCTCCCGAAGGCCGGGGCGCCAAGTTCGTCCAGCGGAAAGAGGCCACAAAAATGGGTGGGCTATAACCTTGGGGTTTGGGGCTGGCCTACTTCGCCCGCCGGACTCGGAATGCCGCGAGACTTTGCGAGGGGCCTCCGTGCGCCAAAAATAGGCCGCGGCCAAAGCCGCACCCAAAAATAACCGCCCGAAGGCCGGGGCGCCAAGTACGTCCAGCTGACAAAGGCCACAAAAACGGGTGGGCTATAACCATGGGGTTTGGGGCTGGCCAACTTTGTCCGCAGGACTCGCAATGCAGTGAGAATTTGCGAGGGGCCTCCGTGTGCCAAAAATAGGCCGTGGACAAAGCCTCGCCCAAAAATAACCGCCCGAAGGCCGGGGCGCCAAGTTCGTCCAGCGGAAAAAGCCCACAAAAACGGGTGGGCTATAGCCTTTGGGGGTGGGGCTGGCCAACTTCGTCCGCCGGACTCGGAATGCCGCGAGACTTTACGAGAGGCCTCCGTGTGCCAAAAATAGGCCGCGGGCAAAGCCGCACCCTCAAATAACCGCCGGAAGGCCGGGGCGCCAAGTTCGTCCAGCGGAAAAAGGCCACAAAAACGGGTGGGCTATAGCCTTGGGGGGTGGGGCTGGCCAACTTCGTCCGCCGGACTCGGAATGCCGCGAGACTTTGCGAGGGGCCTCCTTGTGCCAAAAATATGCCGTGGGCAAAGCAGCACCCAAAAATAACCGCCCGAAGGCCGGGGCGCCAAGTTCGTCCAGCGGAAAAAGGCCACAAAAATGGGTGGGCTATAACCTTGGGGTTTGGGGCAGGCCTACTTCGCCCGCCGGACTCGGAATGCCGCGAGACTTTACGAGGGGCCTCCGTGCGCCAAAAATAGGCCGCGGCCAAAGCCGCGCCCAAAAATAACCGCCCGAAGGCCGGGGCGCCAAGCTTGTCCTGCGGAAAAAGGCCACAAAAACGGGTAGGCTATAGCCTTGGTCGGTGGGGCTGGCCAACTTTGTCCGCCGGACTCTGAAATGCGCAAGACTTTGTGAGGCACCTCCGAGTGCCAAAAATAGGCCGTGGGCACAGCCGCGCCCAAAAATACCTGCCCGAAGGCCGGGGCGCCAAGTTCGTCCAGCGGAAAAAGGCCACAGAAACGGGTGGGCTATAGCCTTGGGGGGTGGGTTTGGCCAACTTCGATCGCCGGACTCGGAATGGCGCGATACTTTGCGAGGCACCTCCGTGTGCCAAAAATAGGCAGTAGGCACAGCCGCGCGCAAAAATAACCGCCCGAAGGCCGGGGTGCCATGTTCGTCCAGCGGAAAAAGCCCACAAAAACGGATGGGCTATAGCCTTGGGGGGTGCGGCCGGCCAACTTCGTCCGCCGGACTCGGAATGCCACGAGACTTTGCGAGGGGCCTCCGTGTGCCTAAAATAGGCCGCGGGCAAAGCCGCGCCCAAAAATAACCGCCCGAAGGCCGGGGCGCCAAGTTCGTCCAGCGGAAAAAGGCCAAAAAAACGGGTGGGCTATAGCCTTGGGGGGTGGGGCTGGCCAACTTCGATCGCCGGACTCGGAATGGCGCGAGACTTTGTGAGGCGCCTCCGTGTGCCAAAAATAGGCCGCGGGCGCAGCCGCCCCCAAAAATAACCACCCGAAGGCCGGGGTGCCATGTTCGTCCAGCGGAAAAAGCCCACAAAAACGGGTGGGCTATAGGCTTGGGGGGTGGGGCAGGCAAACTTCGTCCGCCGGACTCGGAATGCCGCGAGACTTTGCGAGGGGCTTCCGTGTGCCAAAAATAGGCCGTGGGCAAAGCCGCGCCCAAAAATAACCTCCCGAAGGCCGGGGCGCAAAGTTCGTCCAGCGGAAAAAGGCCACAAAAATGGGTGGGCTATAACCTTGGGGTTTGGGGCTGGCCTACTTCGCCCGCCGGACTCGGAATGCCGCGAGACTTTGCGAGGGGCCTCCGTGCGCCAAAAATAGGCCGCGGCCAAAGCCGCACCCAAAAATAACCGCCCGAAGGCCGGGGCGCCAAGTACGTCCAGCTGACAAAGGCCACAAAAACGGGTGGGCTATAACCATGGGGTTTGGGGCTGGCCAACTTTGTCCGCAGGACTCGCAATGCAGTGAGAATTTGCGAGGGGCCTCCGTGTGCCAAAAATAGGCCGTGGACAAAGCCTCGCCCAAAAATAACCGCCCGAAGGCCGGGGCGCCAAGTTCGTCCAGCGGAAAAAGCCCACAAAAACGGGTGGGCTATAGCCTTTGGGGGTGGGGCTGGCCAACTTCGTCCGCCGGACTCGGAATGCCGCGAGACTTTACGAGAGGCCTCCGTGTGCCAAAAATAGGCCGCGGGCAAAGCCGCACCCTCAAATAACCGCCGGAAGGCCGGGGCGCCAAGTTCGTCCAGCGGAAAAAGGCCACAAAAACGGGTGGGCTATAGCCTTGGGGGGTGGGGCTGGCCAACTTCGTCCGCCGGACTCGGAATGCCGCGAGACTTTGCGAGGGGCCTCCTTGTGCCAAAAATATGCCGTGGGCAAAGCAGCACCCAAAAATAACCACCCGAAGGCCGGGGCGCCAAGTTCGTCCAGCGGAAAAAGGCCACAAAAATGGGTGGGCTATAACCTTGGGGTTTGGGGCAGGCCTACTTCGCCCGCCGGACTCGGAATGCCGCGAGACTTTACGAGGGGCCTCCGTGCGCCAAAAATAGGCCGCGGCCAAAGCCGCGCCCAAAAATAACCGCCCGAAGGCCGGGGCGCCAAGCTTGTCCTGCGGAAAAAGGCCACAAAAACGGGTAGGCTATAGCCTTGGTCGGTGGGGCTGGCCAACTTTGTCCGCCGGACTCTGAAATGCGCAAGACTTTGTGAGGCACCTCCGAGTGCCAAAAATAGGCCGTGGGCACAGCCGCGCCCAAAAATACCTGCCCGAAGGCCGGGGCGCCAAGTTCGTCCAGCGGAAAAAGGCCACAGAAACGGGTGGGCTATAGCCTTGGGGGGTGGGTTTGGCCAACTTCGATCGCCGGACTCGGAATGGCGCGATACTTTGCGAGGCACCTCCGTGTGCCAAAAATAGGCAGTAGGCACAGCCGCGCGCAAAAATAACCGCCCGAAGGCCGGGGTGCCATGTTCGTCCAGCGGAAAAAGCCCACAAAAACGGATGGGCTATAGCCTTGGGGGGTGCGGCCGGCCAACTTCGTCCGCCGGACTCGGAATGCCACGAGACTTTGCGAGGGGCCTCCGTGTGCCTAAAATAGGCCGCGGGCAAAGCCGCGCCCAAAAATAACCGCCCGAAGGCCGGGGCGCCAAGTTCGTCCAGCGGAAAAAGGCCAAAAAAACGGGTGGGCTATAGCCTTGGGGGGTGGGGCTGGCCAACTTCGATCGCCGGACTCGGAATGGCGCGAGACTTTGTGAGGCGCCTCCGTGTGCCAAAAATAGGCCGCGGGCGCAGCCGCCCCCAAAAATAACCACCCGAAGGCCGGGGTGCCATGTTCGTCCAGCGGAAAAAGCCCACAAAAACGGGTGGGCTATAGGCTTGGGGGGTGGGGCAGGCAAACTTCGTCCGCCGGACTCGGAATGCCGCGAGACTTTGCGAGGGGCTTCCGTGTGCCAAAAATAGGCCGTGGGCAAAGCCGCGCCCAAAAATAACCTCCCGAAGGCCGGGGCGCAAAGTTCGTCCAGCGGAAAAAGGCCACAAAAATGGGTGGGCTATAACCTTGGGGTTTGGGGCTGGCCTACTTCGCCCGCCGGACTCGGAATGCCGCGAGACTTTGCGAGGGGCCTCCGTGCGCCAAAAATAGGCCGCGGCCAAAGCCGTACCCAAAAATAACCGCCCGAAGGCCGGGGCGCCAAGTACGTCCAGCTGACAAAGGCCACAAAAACGGGTGGGCTATAACCATGGGGTTTGGGGCTGGCCAACTTTGTCCGCAGGACTCGGAATGCCGCGAGACTTTGCGAGGGGCCTCCGTGTGCCAAAAATAGGCTGTTGACAAAGCCTCGCCCAAAAATAACCGCCCGAAGGCCGCGGCGCCAAGTTCGTCCAGCGGAAAAAGCCCACAAAAACGGGTGGGCTATAGCCTTGGGGGGTGGGGCTGGCCAACTTCGTCCGCCGGACTCGCAATGCAGTGAGAATTTGCGAGGGGCCTCCGTGGGCAAAAAATAGGCCGCGGACAAAGCCGCGCCCAAAAATAACCGCCCTAAGGCCGGGGCGCCAAGTTCGTCCAGCGGAAAAAGCCCACAAAAACGGGTGGGCTATAGCCTTGGGGGGTGGGGCTGGCCAACTTCGTCCGCCGGACTCGGAATGCCGCGAGACTTTGCGAGGGTTCTCCGTGTGCCAAAAACAGGCCGTGGTCAAAGCCGTGCCCAAAAATAACTGCACGAAGGCAGGGGTGCCATGTTCGTCCAGCGGAAAAAGCACACAAAAACGGGTGGGCTATAGCCTTGGGGGGTGGGGCTGGCCAACTTCGATCGCCGGACTCGGAATGGCGCGATACTTTGCGAGGCACCTCCGTGTGCCAAAAATAGGCAGCAGGCACAGCCGCGCACAAAAATAACCGCCCGAAGGCCGGGGTGCCATGTTCGTCCAGCGGAAAAAGCCCACAAAAACGGGTGGGCTATAGCCTTGGGGGGTGGGTTTGGCCAACTTCGATCGCCGGACTCGGAATGGCGCGATACTTTGCGAGGCACCTCCGTGTGCCAAAAATAGGCAGTAGGCACAGCCGCGCGCAAAAATAACCGCCCGAAGGCCGGGGTGCCATGTTCGTCCAGCGGAAAAAGCCCACAAAAACGGATGGGCTATAGCCTTGGGGGGTGCGGCTGGCCAACTTCGTCCGCCGGACTCGGAATGCCATGAGACTTTGCAAGGGGCCTCCGTGTGCCAAAAATAGGCTGCGGGCAAAGCCGCGCCCAAAAATAACCGCCCGAAGGCCGGGGCGCCAAGTTCGTCCAGCGGAAAAAGGCCACAAAAACGGGTGGGCTATAGCCTTGGGGGGTGGGGCTGGCCAACTTCGATCGCCGGACTCGGAATGGAGCGAGACTTTGTGAGGCGCCTCCGTGTGCCAAAAATAGGCCGTGGCCAAAGCCGCGCCCAAAAATAACCTCCCGAAGGGCGGGGCGCCAAGTTCGTCCAGCGGAAAAAGGCCACAAAAATGGGTGGGCTATAACCTTGGGGTTTGGGGCTGGCCTACTTCGCCCGCCGGACTCGGAATGCCGCGAGACTTTGCGAGGGGCCTCCGTGCGCCAAAAATAGGCCGCGGCCAAAGCCGCACCCAAAAATAACCGCCCGAAGGCCGGGGCGCCAAGTACGTCCAGCTGACAAAGGCCACAAAAACGGGTGGGCTATAACCATGGGGTTTGGGGCTGGCCAACTTTGTCCGCAGGACTCGCAATGCAGTGAGAATTTGCGAGGGGCCTCCGTGTGCCAAAAATAGGCCGTGGACAAAGCCTCGCCCAAAAATAACCGCCCGAAGGCCGGGGCGCCAAGTTCGTCCAGCGGAAAAAGCCCACAAAAACGGGTGGGCTATAGCCTTTGGGGGTGGGGCTGGCCAACTTCGTCCGCCGGACTCGGAATGCCGCGAGACTTTACGAGAGGCCTCCGTGTGCCAAAAATAGGCCGCGGGCAAAGCCGCACCCTCAAATAACCGCCGGAAGGCCGGGGCGCCAAGTTCGTCCAGCGGAAAAAGGCCACAAAAACGGGTGGGCTATAGCCTTGGGGGGTGGGGCTGGCCAACTTCGTCCGCCGGACTCGGAATGCCGCGAGACTTTGCGAGAGGCCTCCGTGTGCCAAAAATAGGCCGCGGGCAAAGCCGCACCCAAAAATAACCGTCGGAAGGCCGGGGCGCCAAGTTCGTCCAGCGGAAAAAGGCCACAAAAACGGGTGGGCTATAGCCTTGGGGGGTGGGGCTGGCCAACTTCGTCCGCCGGACTCGGAATGCCGCAAGACTTTGCGAGGGGCCTCCTTGTGCCAAAAATAGGCCGTGGGCAAAGCAGCGCCCAAAAATAACCGCCCGAAGACCGGGGCGCCAAGTTCGTCCAGCGGAAAAAGGCCACAAAAATGGGTGGGCTATAACCTTGGGGTTTGGGGCAGGCCTACTTCGCCCGCCGGACTCGGAATGCCGCGATACTTTACGAGGGGCCTCCGTGCGCCAAAAATAGGCCGCGGCCAAAGCCGCGCCCAAAAATAACCACCCGAAGGCCGGGGCGCCAAGCTCGTCCTGCGGAAAAAGGCCACAAAAACGGGTAGGCTATAGCCTTGGTCGGTGGGGCTGGCCAACTTTGTCCGCCGGACTCTGAAATGCGCAAGACTTTGTGAGGCACCTCCGAGTGCCAAAAATAGGCCGTGGGCACAGCCGCGCCCAAAAATACCTGCCCGAAGGCCGGGGCGCCAAGTTCGTCCAGCGGAAAAAGGCCACAGAAACGGGTGGCCTATAGCCTTGGGGGGTGGGTTTGGCCAACTTCGATCGCCGGACTCGGAATGGCGCGATACTTTGCGAGGCACCTCCGTGTGCCAAAAATAGGCAGTAGGCACAGCCGCGCGCAAAAATAACCGCCCGAAGGCCGGGGTGCCATGTTCGTCCAGCGGAAAAAGCCCACAAAAACGGATGGGCTATAGCCTTGGGGGGTGCGGCTGGCAAACTTCGTCCGTCGGACTCGGAATGCCACGAGACTTTGCGAGGGGCCTCCGTGTGCCAAAAATAGGCCGCGGGCAAAGCCGCGCCCAAAAATAACCGCCCGAAGGCCGGGGCGCCAAGTTCGTCCAGCGGAAAAAGGACACAAAAACGGGTGGGCTATAGCCTTGGGGGGTGGGGCTGGCCAACTTCGATCGCCGGACTCGGAATGGCGCGAGACTTTGTGAGGCGCCTCCGTGTGCCAAAAATAGGCCGCGGGCTCAGCCGCGCCCAAAAATAACCACCCGAAGGCCGGGGTGCCATGTTCGTCCAGCGGAAAAAGCCCACAAAAACGGGTGGGCTATAGGCTTGGGGGGTGGGGCAGGCAAACTTCGTCCGCCGGACTCGGAATGCCGCGAGACTTTGCGAGGGGCTTCCATGTGCCAAAAATAGGCCGTGGGCAAAGCCGCGCCCAAAAATAACCTCCCGAAGGCCGGGGCGCCAAGTTCGTCCAGCGGAAAAAGGCCACAAAAATGGGTGGGCTATAACCTTGGGATTTGGGGCTGGCCTACTTCGCCCGCCGGACTCGGAATGCCGCGAGTCTTTGCGAGGGGCCTCCGTGCGCCAAAAATAGGCCGCGGCCAAAGCCGCACCAAAAAATAACCGCCCGAAGGCCGGGGCGCCAAGTACGTCCAGCTGACAAAGGCCACAAAAACGGGTGGGCTATAACCATGGGGTTTGGGGCTGGCCAACTTTGTCCGCAGGACTCGGAATGCCGCGAGACTTTGCGAGGGGCCTCCGTGCGCCAAAAATAGGCCGCGGCCAAAGCCGCACCCAAAAATAACCGCCCGAAGGCCGGGGCGCCAAGTACGTCCAGCTGACAAAGGCCACAAAAACGGGTGGGCTATAGCCTTGGGGGGTGGGGCTGGCCTACTTCGCCCACCGGACTCGGAATGCCGCGAGACTTTGCGAGGGGCCTCCGTGCCCCAAAAATAGGCCGCAGCCAATGCCGCACCCAAAAATAACCGCCCGAAGGCCGGGGCGCCAAGTACGTCCAGCTGACAAAGGCCACAAAAACGGGTGGGCTATAACCATGGGGTTTGGGGCTGGCCAACTTTGTCCGCAGGATTCGGAATGCCGCGAGACTTTGCGAGGGGCCTCCGTCCGCCAAAAATAGGCCGCGCCCAAAGCCGCACCCAAAAATAACCGCCCGAAGGCCGGGGCGCCAAGTACGTCCAGCTGACAAAGGCCACAAAAACGGGTGGGCTATAACCATGGGGTTTGGGGCTGGCCAACTTTGTCCGCAGGACTCGAATTGTAGTGAGAATTTGCGAGGGGCCTCCGTGTGCCAAAAATAGGCCGTGGACAAAGCCTCGCCCAAAAATAACCGCCCGAAGGCCGGGGCGCCAAGTTCGTCCAGCGGAAAAAGCCCACAAAAACGGGTGGGCTATAGCCTTTGGGGGTGGGGCTGGCCAACTTCGTCCGCCGGACTCGGAATGCCGCGAGACTTTGCGAGAGGCCTCCGTGTGCCAAAAATAGGCCGCGGGCAAAGCCGCACCCAAAAATAACCGCCGGAAGGCCGGGGCGCCAAGTTCGTCCAGCGGAAAAAGGCCACAAAAACGGGTGGGCTATAGCCTTGGGGGGTGGGGTTGGCCTACTTCGCCCGCCGGACTCGGAATGCCGCGAGACTTTACGAGGGGCCTCCGTGCGCCAAAAATAGGCCGCGGCCAAAGCCGCGCCCAAAAATGACCGCCCGAAGGCCGGGGCGCCAAGCTCGTCCTGCGGAAAAAGGCCACAAAAACGGGTAGGCTATAGCCTTGGTCGGTGGGGCTGGCCAACTTTGTCCGCCGGACTCTGAAATGCGCAAGACTTTGTGAGGCACCTCTGAGTGCCAAAAATAGGCCGTGGGCACAGCCGCGCCCAAAAATACCAGCCCGAAGGCCGGGGCGCCAAGTTCGTCCAGCGGAAAAAGGCCACAGAAACGGGTGGGCTATAGCCTTGGGGGGTGGGGCTGGCCAACTTCGTCCGCCGGACTCGGAATGGCGCGAGACTTTGCGAGGCGTCTCCGCGTGCCAAAAATAGGCCACGAGCACAGCCGCGCCGAAAAATAACCACCCAAAGGCCGGAGCGCCAAGTTCGTCCAGTGGAAAAAGCCCACAAAAACGGGTGGGCTATAGCCTTGGGGGGTGGGGCTGGCCAACTTCGTCCGCCGGACTCGGAATGGCGCGAGACTTTGCGAGGCGTCTCCGCGTGCCAAAAATAGGCCACGAGCACAGCCGTGCCGAAAAATAACCACCCAAAGGCCGGAGCGCCAAGTTCGTCCAGTGGAAAAAGCCCACAAAAACGGGTGGGCTATAGCCTTGGGGGGTGGGGCTGGCCAATTTCGTCCGCCGGACTCGGAATGGCGCTAGACTTTGCGAGGCACCTCCGTGTGCCAAAAATAGGCCACGGGCACAGCCGCGCCCAAAAATAACCGCCCGAAGGCCGGGTTGCCAAGTTCGTCCAGCGGAAAAACGCCACAAAAACGGGTGGGCTATAGCCTTGGGGGGTGGGGCTGGCTCACTTCGTCCGCCGGACTCGGAATGGAGCGAGACTTTGCGAGGCATCTCCGTGAGGCAAAAATAGGATGCGGGCACAGCCGCGCTCAAAGATAACCGCCTGAAGGCTGGGTCGACAATTCGTCCAGCGGAAAAAGGCCACAAAAACGGGTGGGCTATAGACTTGGGGGATGGGGCTGGCCAACTTCGTCCGCCGGACTCAGAATGGCCCGAGACTTTGCGAGCGGCCTCCGTGTGCCAAAAATAGGCCACGGGCACAGCCGCGCCCAATAATAACCACCCGAAGGCCGGGGCGCCAAGTTCGTCCGGCGGAAAAAGGCCACAAAAACGGGTGGGCTATAGCCTTGGGGGGTGGGGCTGGCCAACTTCGTCCGCCGGACTCGGAATGCTGCGAGACTTTGCGAGCGGCCTCCGTTTGCCAAAAATAGGCCGCGGGCACAGCCACGCCCAAAAATGACCGCCCGAAAACCGGGGCGCCAAGTTCGTCCAGCGGAAAAAGGCAACAAAAACGGGTGGGCTATAGCCTTGGGGGGTGGGGCTGGCCAACTTCGTCCGCCGGACTCGGAATGGCGCGAGACTTTGCGAGGCGTCTCCGCGTGCCAAAAATAGGCCACGAGCACAGCCGTGCCGAAAAATAACCACCCAAAGGCCGGAGCGCCAAGTTCGTCCAGTGGAAAAAGCCCACAAAAACGGGTGGGCTATAGCCTTGGGGGGTGGGGCTGGCCAATTTCGTCCGCCGGACTCGGAATGGCGCTAGACTTTGCGAGGCACCTCCGTGTGCCAAAAATAGGCCGTGGACAAAGCCTCGCCCAAAAATAACCGCCCGAAGGCCGGGGCGCCAAGTTCGTCCAGCGGAAAAAGCCCACAAAAACGGGTGGGCTATAGCCTTTGGGGGTGGGGCTGGCCAACTTCGTCCGCCGGACTCGGAATGCCGCGAGACTTTGCGAGAGGCCTCCGTGTGCCAAAAATAGGCCGCGGGCAAAGCCGCACCCAAAAATAACCGTCGGAAGGCCGGGGCGCCAAGTTCGTCCAGCGGAAAAAGGCCACAAAAACGGGTGGGCTATAGCCTTGGGGGGTGGGGCTGGCCAACTTCGTCCGCCGGACTCGGAATGCCGCAAGACTTTGCGAGGGGCCTCCTTGTGCCAAAAATAGGCCGTGGGCAAAGCAGCGCCCAAAAATAACCGCCCGAAGGCCGGGGTGCCAAGTTCGTCCAGCGGAAAAAGGCCACAAAAATGGGTGGGCTATAACCTTGGGGTTTGGGGCAGGCCTACTTCGCCCGCCGGACTCGGAATGCCGCGATACTTTACGAGGGGCCTCCGTGCGCCAAAAATAGGCCGCGGCCAAAGCCGCGCCCAAAAATAACCGCCCGAAGGCCGGGGCGCCAAGCTCGTCCTGCGGAAAAAGGCCACAAAAACGGGTAGGCTATAGCCTTGGTCGGTGGGGCTGGCCAACTTTGTCCGCCGGACTCTGGAATGCGCAAGACTTTGTGAGGCGACTCCGAGTGCCAAAAATAGGCCGTGGGCACAGCCACGCCCAAAAATACCTGCCCGAAGGCCGGGGCGCCAAGTTCGTCCAGCGGAAAAAGGCCACAGAAACGGGTGGGCTATAGCCTTGGGGGGTGGGTTTGGCCAACTTCGATCGCCGGACTCGGAATGGCGCTATACTTTGCGAGGCACCTCCGTGTGCCAAAAATAGGCAGTAGGCACAGCCGCGCGCAAAAATAACCGCCCGAAGGCCGTGGTGCCATGTTCGTCCAGCGGAAAAAGCCCACAAAAACGGATGGGCTATAGCCTTGGGGGGTGCGGCTGGCAAACTTCGTCCGCCGGACTCGGAATGCCACGAGACTTTGCGAGGGGCCTCCGTGTGCCAAAAATAGGCCGCGGGCAAAGCCGCGCCCAAAAATAACCGCCCGAAGGCCGGGGCGCCAAGTTCGTCCAGCGGAAAAAGGCCACAAAAACGGGTGGGCTATAGCCTTGGGGGGTGGGGCTGGCCAACTTCGATCGCCGGACTCGGAATGGCGCGAGACTTTGTGAGGCGCCTCCGTGTGCCAAAAATAGGCCACGGGCACAGCCGCGCCCAAAAATAACCACCCGAAGGCCGGGGTGCCATGTTCGTCCAGCGGAAAAAGCCCACAAAAACGGGTGGGCTATAGGCTTGGGGGGTGGGGCAGGCAAACTTCGTCCGCCGGACTCGGAATGCCGCGAGACTTTGCGAGGGGCTTCCGTGTGCCAAAAATAGGCCGTGGGCAAAGCCGCGCCCAAAAATAACCTCCCGAAGGCCGGGGCGCCAAGTTCGTCCAGCGGAAAAAGGCCACAAAAATGGGTGGGCTATAACCTTGGGGTTTGGGGCTGGCCTACTTCGCCCGCCGGACTCGGAATGCCGCGAGACTTTGCGAGGGGCCTCCGTGCGCCAAAAATAGGCCGCGGCCAAAGCCGCACCCAAAAATAACCGCCCGAAGGCCGGGGCGCCAAGTATGTCCAGCTGACAAAGGCCACAAAAACGGGTGGGCTATAACCATGGGGTTTGGGGCTGGCCAACTTTGTCCGCAGGACTCGGAATGCCGCGAGACTTTGCGAGGGGCCTCCGTGAGCCAAAAATAGGCTGTGGACAGAGTCTCGCCCAAAAATAACCGCCCGAAGGCCGGGGCGCCAAGTTCGTCCAGCGGAAAAAGCCCACAAAAACAGTGGGCTATAGCCTTGGGGGGTGGGGCTGGCCTACTTCGCCCGCCGGACTCGGAATGCCGCGAGACTTTGTGAGGGGCCTCCGTGCCCCAAAAATAGGCCGCGGCCAATGCCGCACCCAAAAATAACCGCCCGAAGGCCGGGGCGCCAAGTACGTCCAGCTGACAAAGGCCACAAAAACGGGTGGGCTATAACCATGGGGTTTGGGGCTGGCCAACTTTGTCCGCACGACTCGGAATGCCGCGAGACTTTGCGAGGGGCCTCGGTGCGCCAAAAATAGGCCACGGCCAAAGCCGCACCCAAAAATAACCGCCCGAAGGCCGGGGCGCCAAGTACGTCCAGCTGACAAAGGCCACAAAAACGGGTGGGCTATAACCATGGGGTTTGGGGCTGGCCAACTTTGTCCGCAGGACTCGCAATGTAGTGAGAATTTGCGAGGGGCCTCCGTGTGCCAAAAATAGGCCGTGGACAAAGCCTCGCCCAAAAATAACCGCCCGAAGGGCGGGGCGCCAAGTTCGTCCAGCGGAAAAAGCCCACAAAAACGGGTGGGCTATAGCCTTTGGGGGTGGGGCTGGCCAACTTCGTCCGCCGGACTCGGAATGCCGCGAGACTTTGCGAGAGGCCTCCGTGTGCCAAAAATAGGCCGCGGGCAAAGCCGCACCCAAAAATAACCGCCGGAAGGCCGGGGCGCCAAGTTCGTCCAGCGGAAAAAGGCCACAAAAACGGGTGGGCTATAGCCTTGGGGGGTGGGGCTGGTCAACTTCGTCCGCCGGACTCGGAATGCCGCGAGACTTTGCGAGGGGCCTCCTTGTGCCAAAAATAGGCCGTGGGCAAAGCAGCGCCCAAAAATAACCGCCCGAAGGCCGGGGCGCCAAGTTCGTCCAGCGGAAAAAGGCCACAAAAATGGGTGGGCTATAACCTTGGGGTTTGGGGCAGGCCTACTTCGCCCGCCGGACTCGGAATGCCGCGAGACTTTACGAGGGGCCTCCGTGCGCCAAAAATAGGCCGCGGCCAAAGCCGCGCCCAAAAATGACCGCCCGAAGGCCGGGGCGCCAAGCTCGTCCTGCGGAAAAAGGCCACAAAAACGGGTAGGCTATAGCCTTGGTCGGTGGGGCTGGCCAACTTTGTCCGCCGGACTCTGAAATGCGCAAGACTTTGTGAGGCACCTCTGAGTGCCAAAAATAGGCCGTGGGCACAGCCGCGCCCAAAAATACCAGCCCGAAGGCCGGGGCGCCAAGTTCGTCCAGCGGAAAAAGGCCACAGAAACGGGTGGGCTATAGCCTTGGGGGGTGGGGCTGGCCAACTTCGTCCGCCGGACTCGGAATGGTGCGAGACTTTGCGAGGCGTCTCCGCGTGCCAAAAATAGGCCACGAGCACAGCCGCGCCGAAAAATAACCACCCAAAGGCCGGAGCGCCAAGTTCGTCCAGTGGAAAAAGCCCACAAAAACGGGTGGGCTATAGCCTTGGGGGGTGGGGCTGGCCAACTTCGTCCGCCGGACTCGGAATGGCGCGAGACTTTGCGAGGCGTCTCCGCGTGCCAAAAATAGGCCACGAGCACAGCCGTGCCGAAAAATAACCACCCAAAGGCCGGAGCGCCAAGTTCGTCCAGTGGAAAAAGCCCACAAAAACGGGTGGGCTATAGCCTTGGGGGGTGGGGCTGGCCAATTTCGTCCGCCGGACTCGGAATGGCGCTAGACTTTGCGAGGCACCTCCGTGTGCCAAAAATAGGCCACGGGCACAGCCGCGCCCAAAAATAACCGCCCGAAGGCCGGGTTGCCAAGTTCGTCCAGCGGAAAAACGCCACAAAAACGGGTGGGCTATAGCCTTGGGGGGTGGGGCTGGCCCACTTCGTCCGCCGGACTCGGAATGGAGCGAGACTTTGCGAGGCATCTCCGTGAGCCAAAAATAGGATGCGGGCACAGCCGCGCTCAAAGATAACCGCCTGAAGGCTGGGTCGACAATTCGTCCAGCGGAAAAAGGCCACAAAAACGGGTGGGCTATAGACTTGGGGGATGGGGCTGGCCAACTTCGTCCGCCGGACTCAGAATGGCCCGAGACTTTGCGAGCGGCCTCCGTGTGCCAAAAATAGGCCACGGGCACAGCCGCGCCCAATAATAACCACCCGAAGGCCGGGGCGCCAAGTTCGTCCGGCGGAAAAAGGCCACAAAAACGGGTGGGCTATAGCCTTGGGGGGTGGGGCTGGCCAACTTCGTTCGCCGGACTCGGAATGACGCGAGACTTTGCGAGCGGCCACCGTTAGCCAAAAATAGGCCGCGGACACAGCCGCGCCTAAAAATAACCGCCTGAAGGCCGGGGCGCCATGTTCGTCCAGCGGAAAAAGGCCACAAAAACGGGTGGGCTATAGCCTTGGGGGGTGGGGTTGGCCAACTTTGTCCGCCGGACTCGGAATGGCGCGAGACTTTGCGAGCGGCCTCTGTGTGATAAAAATAGGCCGCGGGCACAGCCGCACCCAAAAAATAACCGCCCGAAGGCCGGGGCGCCAAGTTTGTCCAGCGGAAGAAGGCCACAAAAACGGGTGGGCTATAGCCTTGGGGGGTGGGGCTGGGCAACTTCGTCCGCCGGACACGGAATGGCGCGAGACTTTGCGAGCGGCCTCCGTGTGCCAAAAATAGGCCGCGGGCACAGCCGCGCCCAAAAATAACCACCCGAAGGCCGGGCTGCCAAGTTCGTCCAGCGGAAAAAGGCCACAAAAACGGGTGGGCTATAGCCTTGGGGGGTGGGGCTGGCCGACTTCGTCCGCCGGACTCGGAATGGCGCGAGACTTTGCGAGCGGCCTCCGTGTGCCAAAAATAGGCCGCGGGCACAGCCGCGCCCAAAAATAACTGCCCGAAGGCCGGGGCGCCAAGTTCGTCCAGCGGAAAAAGGCCACAAAAATGGGTGGGCTATAGCCTTGGGGGGTGGGGCTGGCCAACGTCATCCGCCGTACTCGGAATGGCATGAGACTTTGCGAGCGGGCTCCATGTGCCAAAAATAGGCCAGGGGCACAGCCGTGCCCAAAAATAACCGCCCGAAGGCCGGGGCGCCAAGTTCGTCCAGCGGAAAAAGGCTACAAAAACGGGTGGGCTATTATAGCCTTGGGGGGTGGGGCTGGCCAACTTCGTCCGCCGGACTCGGAATGGCGCGAGACTTTGCGAGCGGCCTCCGTTTGCCAAAAATAGGCCGCGGGCGCAGCCACGCCCAAAAATGACCGCCCGAAAACCGGGGCGCCAAGTTCGTCCAGCGGAAAAAGGCAACAAAAACAGGTGGGCTATAGCCTTGGGGGGTGGGGCTGGCCAACTTCGTCCGCCGGACTCGGAATGCTGCGAGACTTTGCGAGCGGCCTCCGTGTGCCAAAAATAGGCCGCGGGCACAGCCGCACCCAAAAATAACCACCCGAAGGCCGGGGCGCCAAGTTCTCCCGCGGAAAAAGGCCACAAAAACAGGTGGGCTATAGCCTTGGGGGGTGGGGCTGGCCAACTTCGTCCACCGGACTCGGAATGGCGCGAGGTATTGTGAGCGGCCGCCGTGTACCAAAAATAGGCCGCGTGCACCGCCGCGCCCAAAAATAACCACCCGAAAGCCGGGGCGCCAAGTTCGTCCAGCGGAAAAAAGCCACAAAAACGGGTGGGCTATAACCTTGGGGGGTGGGGCTGGCCAACTTCGTCCGCCGGACTCGGAATGGCGCGAGACTTTTCGAGCAGCTTCCGTATGCAAAAAATAGGCCGCGGGCACAACCGCGCCCAAAAATAACCACCCGAAGGCCGGGGCGCCATGTTCGTCCAGCGGAAAAAGGCCACAAAAATGGGTGGGCTATAGCCTTGGGGGGTGGGGTTGGCCAACTTCATCCGCCGGACTCGGAATGCCGCGAGACTTTACGAGCGGCCTCTGTGTGATAAAAATAGGCCGCGGGCATAACCGCACCCAAAAATAACTGCCCGAAGGCCGGGGCGCCAAGTTCGTCCAGCGGAAAAAGGCCATAAAAACGGGTGGGCTATAGCCTCGGGGGGTGGGGCTGGCCAACTTCGTCCGCCGGACTCGGAATGGCGCGAAACTTTGCGAGCGTCCTCCGTGTGCCAAAACTAGGCCGCAGACACAGCCGCGCCCAAAATTAACCGCACGAAGGCCGGGGCGCCGAGTTCGTCCAGCGGAAAAAGGCCAGAAAAACGGGTGGGCTATAGCCTTGGGGGGTGGGGCTGGCCAACTTCGCCCGCCGGACTCGGAATGGCGCGAGACTTTGCGAGTGGCCTTCGTGTGACAAAAATAGGCCGTGGCCACAGCCTTGCCCAAAAATAACCACCCGAAGGCCGGGCTGCCAAGTTCGTCCAGCGGAAAAAGGCCACAAAAACGGGTGGGCGATAGCCTTGGGGGGTGGGGCTGGCCAACTTCGTCCGCCGGACTCGGAATGGCGCGAGACTTTGCGAGTGGCCTCCGTGCGCCAAAAATAGGCTACGCGCACAGCCATACCCTAAAATAACCGCCCGAAGGCCGGGGCGCCATGGTCGTCCAGCGGAAAAAGGCCACAAAAACGGATGGGCTATAGCCTTCGGGGGTGGGGCTGGCCAACTTCGTCCGCCGGACTCGGAATGCCGCGAGACTTTGCGAGGGCCCTCCGTGTGCCAAAACTGGGCCGCGAGCAAAGCCGCGCCCAAAAATAACTGCCCGAAGGCCGGGGCGCCAAGTTAGTGCGGCGGAAAAAGGCCACAAAAACGGGTGGGCTATAGCCTTGGGGGGTGGGGCTGGCCAACTTCGTCCGCCGGACTCGGAATGCCGTGAGACTTTGCGAGGGACCTCCGTGTGCCAAAAATAGGCCGCAGGCAAAGCCGTGCCCAAAAATAACCGCCCGAAGGCCGGGGCGCCAAGTTCGTCCAGCGGAAAAAGGCCACAAAAACGGGTGGGCTATAGCCTTGGGGGGTGAGGCAGGCTAACTTCGTCCGCCGGACACGTGATGCTGCAAAACTTTGAGAGGGGCCTCCGTGTGCCAAAAATAGGCCGCGGGCAATGCCGCGCCCAAAAATAACCACCCGAAGGCCGGGGCGCCAGGTTCGTCCAGCGGAAAAAGGCCACTAAAACGGGTGGGCTATAGCCTTGGGGGGTGGGGCCGGCCAACTTCGTCCGCCGGACTCGGAATGCCGCGAGTATTTGCGAGGGGCCTCTGTATGCCAAAAATAGGCCGTGGGCAAAGCCGCGCCGAAAAATAACCGCCCGAAGGCCGGGGCGCCAAGTTCGTCCAGCGGAAAAAGGCCACAAAAACGGGTGGGCTATAGCCTTGGGGGGTGGGGGTGGCCCACTTTGTCCGCCGGACTCGGAATGCCGCGAGACTTTGTGAGGGGCCTCCGTGTGCCAAAACTAGGCCGCGAGAAATGCCGCGTCCAAAAATAACAGCCCGAAGGCCGGGGGGCCAGGTTCGTCCAGCGGAAAAAGGCCACAAAAACGGGTGAGCTATAGCCTTGGGGGGTGGGGCTGGCCCACTTCGTCCGCCGGACTCGGAATGCAGCGAGACTTTGCGAGGGACCTCCGTGTGCCAAAAATAGGCCGCGGTCAAAGCCGCGCCCAAAAATAACCTCCCGAAGGCCGGGGCGCCAAGTTCGTCCAGCGGAAAAAGGCCACAAAAACGGGTGGGCTATAGCCTTGGGGGGTGAGGCAGGCTAACTTCGTCCGCCGGACACGTGATGCTGCAAAACTTTGAGAGCGGCCTCCGTGTGCCAAAAATAGGCCGCGGGCAAAGCCGCGCCCAAAAATAACCGCCTGAAGGCCGGGGCACCAAGTTCGTCCAGCGGAAAAAGGCCACAAAAACGGGTGGGCTATAGCCTTGGGGGATGGGGCTGGCCAACTTCACCCGCCGGACTCGGAATGCCGCTAGACTTTGTGAGCGGCCTCCGTGTGCCAAAAATAGGCTGCGGGTAAAGCCGTACCCAAAAATAACGGCCCGAAGGCTGGGGTGCCAAGTTCGTCCAGCGGAAAAAGGCCACAAAAACGGGTGGGCTATAGCCTTGGGGGGTGGGGCAGGCCAACTTCGTCTGCCGGACTCGGAATGCCCCGAGATTTGTGAGGGGCCTCTGTGTGCCAAAAATAGGCCGCAGGCAAAGCCGCGCCAAAAAATAACCTCCCGAAGGCCGGGGCGCCAAGTTCGTCCAGCGGAAAAAGGCCACAAAAACGGGTGGGCTAGAGCCTTGGGGGGTGGGGCAGGCCCACTTCGTCCGCCGGACTCGGAATGCCGTGAGACTTTACGAGGGGCCTCCGTGTACCAAAAATAGGCCGCGGGCAAAGCCGCGCCCGAAAATAACCGTCTGAAGGCCGGGGCCCCAAGTTCGTCCAGCGGAAAAAGGCCACAAAAACGGGTGGGCTTTAGCCTTGGGGGGTGGGGCTGGCCAACTTCGCCGCCGGACTCGGAATGCCGCTAGACTTTGCGAGCGGCCTCCGTGTGCCAAAAATAGGCTGTGGGCAAAGCCGCACCCAAAAATAACCGCCCGAAGGCTGGGCCGTCAAGTTCGTCCAGCGGAAAAAGGCCACAAAAACGGGTGGGCTATAGCCTTGGGGGGTGGGGCAGGCCAGCTTCGTCCGCCGGACTCGGAATGCCGCGAGACTTTCAGAGGGGCCTCCATGTGCCAAAAATAGGCCGCGGGCAAAGCCGCGCCCAAAAATAACTGCCCAAAGGCCGGGGCGCCAAGTTCGTCCTGCGGAAAAAGGCCACAAAAACGGGTGGGCTATTTCCTTGGGGGGTGGGGCTGGCCAACTTTGTCCGCCGGACTCGGAATACCGCGAGACTTTGCGAGGGGCCTCCGTGTGCCAAAAATAACCGCCCGAAGGACGGGGCGCCAAGTTCGTCCAGCGGAAAAAGGCCACAAAAAAGGGTGGGCTATTGCCTTGGGGGGTGGGGCTGGCCAACTTCGTCCGCCGGAATCGGAATGGCGCGATACTTTGCGACGCACCTCCGTGTGCCAAAAATAGGCCGTAGGCACAGCCGCGCCCAAAAATAACCGCCCGAAGGCCGGGGCGCCAAGTTCGTCCAAGGGAAAAGGCCACAAAAACGGGTGGGCTATAGCCTTGGGGGGTGGGGCTGGCCGACTTCGTCCGCCTGACTCGGAATGGCGCGAGACTTTGCGAGTCGCCTGCGTGTGCCAAAAATAGGCCGCGGGCACAGCCGCTCCCAAAAATAACCGCCCGAAGGCCGGGGCGTCAAGTTCGTCCAGCGGAAAAAGGCCACAAAAACGGGTGGGCTATAGCCTTGGGGGGTGGGGCTCGCCAACTTCGTCCGCTGGACTCGGAATGCCGCGAGACTTTGCGAGGGGCCTCCGTGTGCCAAAAATAGGCTCCGGGCAAAGCCACGTCCAAAAATAACAGCCCGAAGGCCGGGGCGTCAAGTTCGTCCAGTGGAAAAAGGCCACAAAAACGGGTGGGCTATAACCTTGGGGGGTGGGGCTGCCCAACTTCGTCCGCCGGACCCGGAATGGCGCGAGACATTGCGAGCGGCCTCCGTGTGCCAAAAATAGGCCGCGGGGACAGCCGCGCCCAAAAATAACCGCCCGAAGGACGGGGCGCCAAGTTCGTCCAGCGTAAAAAGGCCACAAAAATGGGTGGGCTATTGCCTTGGGGGGTGGAGCTGGCCAACGTCATCCGCCGGACTCGGAATGGCGCGAGACTTTCCGAGGGGCCTCCGTGTGCCAAAAATAGGCCGCGGACAAAACCGCTCCCAAAAAGAACCGCCCGAAGGCCGGGGCGCTAGGTTCGTCCAACGGAAAAAGGCCACAAAAACGGGTGGGCTATAGCCTTGGGGGGTGGGGCTGGCCAACTTCGTCCGCCGGACTTGGAATGGCGCGAGACTTTCCGAGGGGCCTCCGTGTGCCAAAAATAGGCCGCTGGCAAAGCTGCGCCCAAAAATAACCGACCAAAGGCCGGGGCGCCAAGTTTGTCCAGCGGAAAAAGGCCACAAAAACGGGTGGGCTATAGCATTGGGGGGTGCGGCTGGCCAACTTCGTCCGCAGGACTCGGAATGCCGCGTGACTTTGCGAGGGGCCTCCGTGTGCCAAAAATAGGCCGCGGGCACAGCCACGCCCAAAAATAACCGCCCGAAGGCCGGGGCGCTAGGTTCGTCCAGCGGAAAAAGGCCACAAAAACGGGTGGGCTATTGCCATGGGGGGTGGGGCTGGCCAACGTCGTCCGCCGGACACGGAATGGCGCGAGACTTTCCGAGGGGCCTCCGTGTGCCAAAAATAGGCCGTGCGCACAGCCGCGACCAAAAATAACCGACCAAAGGCCGGGCCGCCAAGTTTGTCCAGCGGAAAAAGGCCACAAAAACGGGCGGGCTATAGCCTTGGGGGGTGCGGCTGGCCAACTTCGTCCGCAGGACTCGGAAAGCAACGAGACTTTGGGAGGGGCCTCCGTGAGCCAGAAATAGGCCGTGGGCACAGCCGCGCCCAAAAATAACCGCCCGAAGACCGGGGCGCCAAGTTCGTCCAGCGGAAAAAGGCCACGAAAACGGGTGGGCTATTGCCTTGGGTGGTGGGGCTGGCCAACGTCGTCCGCCGGACTCGGAATGGCGCGAGACTTTCCGAGGGGCCTCCGTGTGCCAAAAATAGGCCGCGGGCAAGCCGCGCCAAAAAATAACCGCCCGAAGGCCGGGTCGCCAAGTTCGTCCTGGGGAAAAAGGCCACAGAAACGGGTGGGCTATTGCCTTGGGGGGTGGGGCTGGCCAACGTCGTCCGCCGGACTCGGAATGGCGCGAGACTTTCCGAGGGGCCTCCGTGTGCCAAAAATAGGCCGCGGACAAAGCCGCACCCAAAAATAACCGACCAAAGGCCGGGGCGCCAAGTTTGTCCAGCGGAAAAAGGCCACAAAAACGGGTGGGCTATAGCCTTGGGGGGTGCGGCTGGCCAACTTCGTCCGCAGGACTCGGAAAGCAACGAGACTTTGGGAGGGGCCTCCGTGAGCCAGAAATAGGCCGTGGGCACAGCCGCGCCCAAAAATAACCGCCCGAAGACCGGGGCGCCAAGTTCGTGCAGCGGAAAAAGGCCACGAAAACGGGTGGGCTATTGCCTTGGGTGGTGGGGCTGGCCAACGTCGTCCGCCGGACTCGGAATGGCGCGAGACTTTCCGAGGGGCCTCCGTGTGCCAAAAATAGGCCGCGGGCAAGCCGCGCCAAAAAATAACCGCCCGAAGGCCGGGTCGCCAAGTTCGTCCTGCGGAAAAAGGCCACAGAAACGGGTGGGCTATTGCCTTGGGGGGTGGGGCTGGCCAACGTCGTCCGCCGGACTCGGAATGGCGCGAGACTTTCCGAGGGGCCTCCGTGTGCCAAAAATAGGCCGCGGACAAAGCCGCACCCAAAAATAACCGACCAAAGGCCGGGGCGCCAAGTTTGTCCAGCGGAAAAAGGCCACAAAAACGGGTGGGCTACAGCCTTGGGGGGTGCGGCTGGCCAACTTCGTCCGCAGGACTCGGAATGCCGCGAGACTTTGCGAGGGGCCTCCATGTGCCAAAAATAGGCCGGGGGCACAGCCACGCCCAAAAATAACCGCCCGAAGGCCGGGGCGCCAAGTTCGTCCAGCGGAAAAAGGCCACAAAAACGGGTGGGCTATAGCCTTGGCGGGTGGGGCTGGCCAACTTCGTCTTCCGGACTCGGAATGACACGAGACTTTGCGAGGGGCCTCCGTGTGCCAAAAATAGTCCGCGGGCAAAGCCGCGCCCAAAAATAACCGCCCGAAGGCCGGGGCGCCAGGTTCGTCCAGCGGAAAAAGGCCACAAAAACGGGTGGGCTATAGCCTTAGGGGGTGGGGCTGGCCAACTTCGACCGCCGGACTCGGAATGCCACGAGACTTTGGGAGGGGCCTCCGTGAGCCATAAATAGGCCGTGGGCACAGCCGCGCCCAAAAATAACCGCCCGAAGACCGGGGCGCCAAGTTCGTGCAGCGGAAAAAGGCCACGAAAACGGGTGGGCTATTGCCTTGGGTGGTGGGGCTGGCCAACGTCGTCCGCCGGACTCGGAATGGCGCGAGACTTTCCGAGGGGCCTCCGTATGCCAAAAATAGGCCGCGGGCAAGCCGCGCCAAAAAATAACCGCCCGAAGGCCGGGTCGCCAAGTTCGTCCTGCGGAAAAAGGCCACAGAAACGGGTGGGCTATTGCCTTGGGGGGTGGGGCTGGCCAACGTCGTCCGCCGGACTCGGAATGGCGCGAGACTTTCCGAGGGGCCTCCGTGTGCCAAAAATAGGCCGCGGACAAAGCCGCACCCAAAAATAACCGACCAAAGGCCGGGGCGCCAAGTTTGTCCAGCGGAAAAAGGCCACAAAAACGGGTGGGCTACAGCCTTGGGGGGTGCGGCTGGCCAACTTCGTCCGCAGGACTCGGAATGCCGCGAGACTTTGCGAGGGGCCTCCATGTGCCAAAAATAGGCCGGGGGCACAGCCACGCCCAAAAATAACCGCCCGAAGGCCGGGGCGCCAAGTTCGTCCAGCGGAAAAAGGCCACAAAAACGGGTGGGCTATAGCCTTGGGGGGTGGGGGTGGCCCACTTTGTCCGCCGGACTCGGAATGCCGCGAGACTTTGTGAGGGGCCTCCGTGTGCCAAAACTAGGCCGCGAGAAATGCCGCGTCCAAAAATAACAGCCCGAAGGCCGGGGGGCCAGGTTCGTCCAGCGGAAAAAGGCCACAAAAACGGGTGAGCTATAGCCTTGGGGGGTGGGGCTGGCCCACTTCGTCCGCCGGACTCGGAATGCAGCGAGACTTTGCGAGGGACCTCCGTGTGCCAAAAATAGGCCGCGGTCAAAGCCGCGCCCAAAAATAACCTCCCGAAGGCCGGGGCGCCAAGTTCGTCCAGCGGAAAAAGGCCACAAAAACGGGTGGGCTATAGCCTTGGGGGGTGAGGCAGGCTAACTTCGTCCGCCGGACACGTGATGCTGCAAAACTTTGAGAGCGGCCTCCGTGTGCCAAAAATAGGCCGCGGGCAAAGCCGCGCCCAAAAATAACCGCCTGAAGGCCGGGGCACCAAGTTCGTCCAGCGGAAAAAGGCCACAAAAACGGGTGGGCTATAGCCTTGGGGGATGGGGCTGGCCAACTTCACCCGCCGGACTCGGAATGCCGCTAGACTTTGTGAGCGGCCTCCGTGTGCCAAAAATAGGCTGCGGGTAAAGCCGTACCCAAAAATAACGGCCCGAAGGCTGGGGTGCCAAGTTCGTCCAGCGGAAAAAGGCCACAAAAACGGGTGGGCTATAGCCTTGGGGGGTGGGGCAGGCCAACTTCGTCTGCCGGACTCGGAATGCCCCGAGATTTGTGAGGGGCCTCTGTGTGCCAAAAATAGGCCGCAGGTAAAGCCGCGCCAAAAAATAACCTCCCGAAGGCCGGGGCGCCAAGTTCGTCCAGCGGAAAAAGGCCACAAAAACGGGTGGGCTAGAGCCTTGGGGGGTGGGGCAGGCCCACTTCGTCCGCCGGACTCGGAATGCCGTGAGACTTTACGAGGGGCCTCCGTGTACCAAAAATAGGCCGCGGGCAAAGCCGCGCCCGAAAATAACCGTCTGAAGGCCGGGGCCCCAAGTTCGTCCAGCGGAAAAAGGCCACAAAAACGGGTGGGCTTTAGCCTTGGGGGGTGGGGCTGGCCAACTTCGCCGCCGGACTCGGAATGCCGCTAGACTTTGCGAGCGGCCTCCGTGTGCCAAAAATAGGCTGTGGGCAAAGCCGCACCCAAAAATAACCGCCCGAAGGCTGGGCCGTCAAGTTCGTCCAGCGGAAAAAGGCCACAAAAACGGGTGGGCTATAGCCTTGGGGGGTGGGGCAGGCCAGCTTCGTCCGCCGGACTCGGAATGCCGCGAGACTTTCAGAGGGGCCTCCATGTGCCAAAAATAGGCCGCGGGCAAAGCCGCGCCCAAAAATAACTGCCCAAAGGCCGGGGCGCCAAGTTCGTCCTGCGGAAAAAGGCCACAAAAACGGGTGGGCTATTTCCTTGGGGGGTGGGGCTGGCCAACTTTGTCCGCCGGACTCGGAATACCGCGAGACTTTGCGAGGGGCCTCCGTGTGCCAAAAATAACCGCCCGAAGGACGGGGCGCCAAGTTCGTCCAGCGGAAAAAGGCCACAAAAAAGGGTGGGCTATTGCCTTGGGGGGTGGGGCTGGCCAACTTCGTCCGCCGGACTCGGAATGGCGCGATACTTTGCGACGCACCTCCGTGTGCCAAAAATAGGCCGTAGGCACAGCCGCGCCCAAAAATAACCGCCCGAAGGCCGGGGCGCCAAGTTCGTCCAAGGGAAAAGGCCACAAAAACGGGTGGGCTATAGCCTTGGGGGGTGGGGCTGGCCGACTTCGTCCGCCTGACTCGGAATGGCGCGAGACTTTGCGAGTCGCCTGCGTGTGCCAAAAATAGGCCGCGGGCACAGCCGCTCCCAAAAATAACCGCCCGAAGGCCGGGGCGTCAAGTTCGTCCAGCGGAAAAAGGCCACAAAAACGGGTGGGCTATAGCCTTGGGGGGTGGGGCTCGCCAACTTCGTCCGCTGGACTCGGAATGCCGCGAGACTTTGCGAGGGGCCTCCGTGTGCCAAAAATAGGCTCCGGGCAAAGCCACGTCCAAAAATAACAGCCCGAAGGCCGGGGCGTCAAGTTCGTCCAGTGGAAAAAGGCCACAAAAACGGGTGGGCTATAACCTTGGGGGGTGGGGCTGCCCAACTTCGTCCGCCGGACCCGGAATGGCGCGAGACATTGCGAGCGGCCTCCGTGTGCCAAAAATAGGCCGCGGGGACAGCCGCGCCCAAAAATAACCGCCCGAAGGACGGGGCGCCAAGTTCGTCCAGCGGAAAAAGGCCACAAAAATGGGTGGGCTATTGCCTTGGGGGGTGGAGCTGGCCAACGTCATCCGCCGGACTCGGAATGGCGCGAGACTTTCCGAGGGGCCTCCGTGTGCCAAAAATAGGCCGCGGACAAAACCGCTCCCAAAAAGAACCGCCCGAAGGCCGGGGCGCTAGGTTCGTCCAACGGAAAAAGGCCACAAAAACGGGTGGGCTATAGCCTTGGGGGGTGGGGCTGGCCAACTTCGTCCGCCGGACTTGGAATGGCGCGAGACTTTCCGAGGGGCCTCCGTGTGCCAAAAATAGGCCGCTGGCAAAGCTGCGCCCAAAAATAACCGACCAAAGGCCGGGGCGCCAAGTTTGTCCAGCGGAAAAAGGCCACAAAAACGGGTGGGCTATAGCATTGGGGGGTGCGGCTGGCCAACTTCGTCCGCAGGACTCGGAATGCCGCGTGACTTTGCGAGGGGCCTCCGTGTGCCAAAAATAGGCCGCGGGCACAGCCACGCCCAAAAATAACCGCCCGAAGGCCGGGGCGCTAGGTTCGTCCAGCGGAAAAAGGCCACAAAAACGGGTGGGCTATTGCCATGGGGGGTGGGGCTGGCCAACGTCGTCCGCCGGACACGGAATGGCGCGAGACTTTCCGAGGGGCCTCCGTGTGCCAAAAATAGGCCGTGCGCACAGCCGCGACCAAAAATAACCGACCAAAGGCCGGGCCGCCAAGTTTGTCCAGCGGAAAAAGGCCACAAAAACGGGTGGGCTATAGCCTTGGGGGGTGCGGCTGGCCAACTTCGTCCGCAGGACTCGGAAAGCAACGAGACTTTGGGAGGGGCCTCCGTGAGCCAGAAATAGGCCGTGGGCACAGCCGTGCCCAAAAATAACCGCCCGAAGACCGGGGCGCCAAGTTCGTCCAGCGGAAAAAGGCCACGAAAACGGGTGGGCTATTGCCTTGGGTGGTGGGGCTGGCCAACGTCGTCCGCCGGACTCGGAATGGCGCGAGACTTTCCGAGGGGCCTCCGTGTGCCAAAAATAGGCCGCGGGCAAGCCGCGCCAAAAAATAACCGCCCGAAGGCCGGGTCGCCAAGTTCGTCCTGGGGAAAAAGGCCACAGAAACGGGTGGGCTATTGCCTTGGGGGGTGGGGCTGGCCAACGTCGTCCGCCGGACTCGGAATGGCGCGAGACTTTCCGAGGGGCCTCCGTGTGCCAAAAATAGGCCGCGGACAAAGCCGCACCCAAAAATAACCGACCAAAGGCCGGGGCGCCAAGTTTGTCCAGCGGAAAAAGGCCACAAAAACGGGTGGGCTATAGCCTTGGGGGGTGCGGCTGGCCAACTTCGTCCGCAGGACTCGGAAAGCAACGAGACTTTGGGAGGGGCCTCCGTGAGCCAGAAATAGGCCGTGGGCACAGCCGCGCCCAAAAATAACCGCCCGAAGACCGGGGCGCCAAGTTCGTGCAGCGGAAAAAGGCCACGAAAACGGGTGGGCTATTGCCTTGGGTGGTGGGGCTGGCCAACGTCGTCCGCCGGACTCGGAATGGCGCGAGACTTTCCGAGGGGCCTCCGTGTGCCAAAAATAGGCCGCGGGCAAGCCGCGCCAAAAAATAACCGCCCGAAGGCCGGGTCGCCAAGTTCGTCCTGCGGAAAAAGGCCACAGAAACGGGTGGGCTATTGCCTTGGGGGGTGGGGCTGGCCAACGTCGTCCGCCGGACTCGGAATGGCGCGAGACTTTCCGAGGGGCCTCCGTGTGCCAAAAATAGGCCGCGGACAAAGCCGCACCCAAAAATAACCGACCAAAGGCCGGGGCGCCAAGTTTGTCCAGCGGAAAAAGGCCACAAAAACGGGTGGGCTACAGCCTTGGGGGGTGCGGCTGGCCAACTTCGTCCGCAGGACTCGGAATGCCGCGAGACTTTGCGAGGGGCCTCCATGTGCCAAAAATAGGCCGGGGGCACAGCCACGCCCAAAAATAACCGCCCGAAGGCCGGGGCGCCAAGTTCGTCCAGCGGAAAAAGGCCACAAAAACGGGTGGGCTATAGCCTTGGCGGGTGGGGCTGGCCAACTTCGTCTTCCGGACTCGGAATGACACGAGACTTTGCGAGGGGCCTCCGTGTGCCAAAAATAGTCCGCGGGCAAAGCCGCGCCCAAAAATAACCGCCCGAAGGCCGGGGCGCCAGGTTCGTCCAGCGGAAAAAGGCCACAAAAACGGGTGGGCTATAGCCTTAGGGGGTGGGGCTGGCCAACTTCGACCGCCGGACTCGGAATGCCACGAGACTTTCCGACGGGCCTCCGTGTGCCAAATAGAGCCCGCGGGCAAAGCCGCGCCCAAAAATAACCGCCCGAAGGCCGGGGCGCCAGGTTCGTCCAGTGGAAAAAGGCCACAAAAACGGGTGGGCTATAGCCTTGGGGGGTGGGGCTGGCCAACTTCGTCCGCCGGACTCGGAATGCCGCGAGACTTTACGAGGGGTCTCCGTTTGCTAAAAATAGGCCGCGGGCAAGCCGTGCCCAAAAATAACCGCCAGAAGGCCGGGGCGCCAATTTTGTCCAGCGGAAAAAGGCCACAAAAACGGGTGGGCTATTGCCTTGGGGGGTGGGGCTGGCCAACTTCGTCCACCGGACGCGGAATGGCGCGAGACTTTGCGAGCGGCCTCCGTCCGCCAAAAATAGGCCTCGCGCACAGCCGCGCCCAAAAATAACCGCCCGAAGGCCGGGGCGCCAAGTTCGTCCAGCGGAAAAAGGCCACAAAAACGGGTGGGCTATAGCCTTGGGGGGTGGGGCTGGCCAACTTCGTCCACCAGACTCGGAATGCCGCGAGACTTTGCGAGGGGCCTCCGTGTGCCAAAAGTAGGCCGCGGGCAAAGCCGCGGCCAAAAATTACCGCTCGAAGGCCGGGGCCCCAAATTCGTCCAGCGGAAAAAGGCCACAAAAACGGGTGGGCTTATAGCCTTGGGGGGTGGGGCTGGCCCACTTTGTCCGCCGGTCTCGGAATGCTGCGAGACTTTACGAGGGGCCTCTGTTTGCCAAAAATAGGCCGCGGGCAAAGCCGCGCCCAAAAGTAACCGCCCGAAGGCCGGGGCGCCAAGTTCGTCCAGCGGAAAAAGACCACAAAAACGGGTGGGCTATAGCCTTGGGGGGTGGGGCTGGCCAACTTCGTCCGCCGGACTCGGAATGCCGCGAGACTTTGCGAGGGGCCTCCGTGTGCCAAAAATAGGCTGCAGGCAAAGCCGCGCCCAAAAATAACCCCCCGAAGGCCGGGATGCCAAGTTCGTCCAGCGGTAAAAGGCCACAAAAACGGGTGGGCTATAGCCTTGGGGTGTGGGGCTGGCCAACTTCGTCCGCCGGACTCGGAATGCCGCGAGACTTTGCGAGGGGACTCCGTGAGCCAAAACTTGGCCGCGGGCAAAGCCGCGCCCAA
Organism: Citrus x changshan-huyou; assembly: GCA_039657385.1. NCBI lineage: Eukaryota > Viridiplantae > Streptophyta > Magnoliopsida > Sapindales > Rutaceae > Citrus > Citrus x changshan-huyou. Next base: position 668,466 of record JBCGBO010000015.1, read on the forward strand.
AAATAACTGCCCGAAGGCCGGGGCGCCAATTTCGTCCAGCGGAAAAAGGCCACAAAAACGGGTGGGCTATAGCCGTGGGGGGTGGGGCTGGCCAACTTCGTCCACCAGACTCGGAACGCCACGAGACTTTGCGTGCGGCCTCCGTGTGCCAAAAATAGGCCGCGGGCAAAGTCGCGCCAAAAAATAACTGCCCGAAGGCCGGGGCGCCAAGTTCGTCCACCGGAAAAAGGCCACAAAAACGGGTGGGCTATAGCCTTGGGGGGTGGGACTGGCCAACTTCGTCCACCAGACTCGGAACGCCGCGAGACTTTTCGAGGAGCCTCCGTGTACCAAAAATAGGCCGCGGGCAAAGCCGCGCCCAAAAATAACCGCCCGAAGGCCGGGGCGCCAAGTTCGTCCAGCGGAAAAAGGCAACAAAAACGGGCGGGCTATAGCCTTGGGGGGTGGGGGTAGCCATATTCGTCCGCCGGACTCGGAATGCCGCGAAACTTTGCAAGGGGCCTCCGTGTGCCAAAAGTAGGCCGCGGGCAAAGCCGCAACCAAAAATAACCGCCCGAAGGCCGGGGCGCCAAGTTCGTCCAGCGGAAAAAGGCCACAAAAACGGGTGGGCTATAGGCTTGGGGGGTGGGGCTGGCCAACTTCGTCCACCAGACTCGGAACGCCGCGAGACTTTTTGAGGGGCCTCCGTGTGCCAAAAATAGGCCGCGGGCAAAGCCGCACCCAAAAATAACCCCCTGAAGGCCGGGGCGCCAAGTTCGTCCAGCGGAAAAAGGCCACAAAAACGGGTGGGCTATAGCCTTGGGGGGTGGGGTTGGCCCACTTCGTCCGCCGGACTCGGAATGCCGCGAGACTTTGCGAGGGACCTCCGTGTGCCAAAAATAGGCCGCGGACAAAGCCGCGCCCAAAAATAACTTCCCGAAGGCCGGGGCGCCAAGTTCGTCCAGCGGAAAAATGCCACAAAAACGGGTGGGCTATAGCCTTGGGGGGTGGGGTTGGCCCACTTCGTCCGCCGGACTCGGAATGCCGCGAGACTTTGCGAGGGGCCTCCGTGTGCCAAACGTAGGCCGCGGGCAAAGCCGCACCCAAAAATAACCCCCTGAAGGCCGGGGCGCCAAGTTCGTCCAGCGGAAAAAGGCCACAAAAACGGGTGGGCTATAGCCTTGGGGGGTGGGGTTGGCCCACTTCGTCCGCCGGACTCGGAATGCCGCGAGACTTTGCGAGGGACCTCCGTGTGCCAAAAATAGGCCGCGGACAAAGCCGCGCCCAAAAATAACTTCCCGAAGGCCGGGGCGCCAAGTTCGTCCAGCGGAAAAATGCCACAAAAACGGGTGGGCTATAGCCTTGGGGGGTGGGGTTGGCCCACTTCGTCCGCCGGACTCGGAATGCCGCGAGACTTTGCGAGGGGCCTCCGTGTGCCAAACGTAGGCCGCGGGCAAAGCCGCGCCCAAAAATAACCACTCGAAGGCCGGGGCGCCAAGTTCGTCCAGCGGAAAAAGGCCACAAAAACGGGTGGGCTATAGCCTTGGGGGGTGGGGCAGGCCGACTTCGTCCGCCGGACTCGGAATGCCGTGAGACTTTGCGAGGGGCCTCTGTGTGCCAAAGGTAGGCCGCGGGCAAAGCCACGCCCAAAAATAACTGCCCGAAGGCCGGGGCGCCAAGTTCGTCCAGCGGAAAAAGGCCACAAAAACGGGTGGGCTATAGCCTTGGGGGGTGGGGATGGCCAACTTCATCCGCCGGGCTTGGAATGCCGCGAGACTTTGCGAGGGGCCTCCGTGTGCCAAAAGTAGGCCGCGGCCAAAGCCGCGTCCAAAAATAACCGCCCGAAGGCCTGGGCGCCAAGTTCGTCCAGCGGAAAAAGGCCACAAAAACGGGTGGGCTATAGGCTTGGGGGGTGGGGCTGGCCAACTTCGTCCACCAGACTCGGAACGCCGCGAGACTTTTTGAGGGGCCTCCGTGTGCCAAAAATAGGCCGCGGGCAAAGCCGCACCCAAAAATAACCCCCTGAAGGCCGGGGCGCCAAGTTCGTCCAGCGGAAAAAGGCCACAAAAACGGGTGGGCTATAGCCTTGGGGGGTGGGGTTGGCCCACTTCGTCCGCCGGACTCGGAATGCCGCGAGACTTTGCGAGGGACCTCCGTGTGCCAAAAATAGGCCGCGGACAAAGCCGCGCCCAAAAATAACTTCCCGAAGGCCGGGGCGCCAAGTTCGTCCAGCGGAAAAATGCCACAAAAACGGGTGGGCTATAGCCTTGGGGGGTGGGGTTGGCCCACTTCGTCCGCCGGACTCGGAATGCCGCGAGACTTTGCGAGGGGCCTCCGTGTGCCAAAAATAGGCCGTCAGTAAAGCCGCACCCAAAAATAACCGCCCGAAGGCCGGGGCGCCAAGTTCGTCCAGCTGAAAAAGGCCACAAAAACGGGTGGGCTATAGCCTTGGGGGTTGGGGCTCGCCCACTTCGTCCGCCGGACTCGGAATGCCTCGAGACTTTACGAGGGGCCACCGTGTGCCAAAAGTAGGCCGCGGGCAAAGCCGCGTCCAAAAATAACTGCCCGAAGGCCGGGGCGCCAAGTTCGTCCAGCGGAAAAAGGCCACAAAAATGGGTGGGCTATAGCCTTGGGGGGTGGGGCTGGCCGACTTCGTCCGCCGAACTCGGAACACCGCGAGACTTTGTGAGGGGCTTCCGTGTGCCAAAAATAGGCTGCGGGCAAGGCCGCGCCCAAAAATAACCGCCCGAAGGCCGGGGCGCCAAGTTCGTCCAGCGGAAAAAGGCCACAAAAACGGGTGGGCTATAGCCTTGGGTGTGGGGCTGGCCAACTTGGTCCGCCGGACTCGGAATGCCGCGAGACTTTGCGAGGGGCCTCCATGAGCCAAAAAAAGGCCGCGGGCAATGCCGCGTCCAAAAATAACCGCCCAAAGGCCGGGGCACCAAGTTCATCCAGTGGAAAAAGGCCACAAAAACGGGTGGGCTATAGCCTTGGGGGGTGGGGCTAGCCAACTTCGTCCGCCGGTCTGGGAATGCCGCGAGACTTTGCGAGGGGCCTCCGTGTGCCAAAAGTATGCCGCGGGCAAAGCCGCGCCCAAAAATAACCGCCGGAAGGCCTGGGCGCCAAGTTCGTCCAGCGGAAAAAGGCCACAAAAACGGGTGGGCTATAGCCTTGGGGGGTGGGGCTCGCCCACTTCGTCCGCCGGTCTCGGAATGCCGCGAGACTTTACGAGGGGTCTCCGTTTGCCAAAAATAGTCCGCGGGCAAAGCCGCTCCCAAAAATAACCGCCCGAAGGCCGGGGCGCCAAGTTCGTCCAGCGGAAAAAGACCACAAAAACGGGTGGGCTATAGCCTTGGGGGGTGGGGGTGGCCAACTTCGTCCGCCGGACTCGGAATGCCTCGAGACTTTACGAGGGGCCACCGTGTGCCAAAAGTAGGCCGCGGGCAAAGCCGCGTCCAAAAATAACTGCCCGAAGGCCGGGGCGCCAAGTTCGTCCAGCGGAAAAAGGCCACAAAAATGGGTGGGCTATAGCCTTGGGGGGTGGGGCTGGCCAACTTCGTCCGCCGAACTCGGAACACCGCGAGACTTTGTGAGGGGCTTCCGTGTGCCAAAAATAGGCCGCGGGCAAGGCCGCGACCAAAAATAACCGCCCGAAGGCCGGGGCGCCAAGTTCGTCCAGCGGAAAAAGGCCACAAAAACGGGTGGGCTATAGCCTTGGGTGTGGGGCTGGCCAACTTGGTCCGCCGGACTCGGAATGCCGCGAGACTTTGCGAGGGGCCTCCATGAGCCAAAAATAGGCCGCGGGCAATGCCGCGTCCAAAAATAACCGCCCAAAGGCCGGGGCACCAAGTTCATCCAGTGGAAAAAGGCCACAAAAACGGGTGGGCTATAACCTTGGGGGGTGGGGCTAGCCAACTTCGTCCGCCGGTCTGGGAATGCCGCGAGACTTTGCGAGGGGCCTCCGTGTGCCAAAAGTATGCCGCGGGCAAAGCCGCGCCCAAAAATAACCGCCGGAAGGCCTGGGCGCCAAGTTCGTCCAGCGGAAAAAGGCCACAAAAACGGGTGGGCTATAGCCTTGGGGGGTGGGGCTGGCCCACTTCGTCCGCCGGACTCGGAATGCCGCGAGACTTTACGAGGGGTCTCCGTTTGCCAAAAATAGGGCGGGGACAAAGCCGTGCACAAAAATAACCGCGCGAAGGCCGGGGCGCCAAGTACGTCCAGCGGAAAAAGGCCACAAAAACGCGTGGGTTATAGCCTTGGGGGGTGGGGCTGGCCAACTTCGGCCGCCGGACTCGGAATGCCGCGAGACTTTGCGAGGGGCCTCCGTGTGCCAAAAATAGGCCGCGGGCAAAGCCACGCCCAAAAATAACCGCCCGAAGGCCGGGGCGCCAAGTTCGTCCACCGGAAAAAGTCCACAAAAACGCGTGGGCTATAGCCTTGGGGGGTGGGGCTGACCCACTTCGTCTGCCGGACTCGGAATGCCGCGAGACTTTGCGAGGGGCCTCCGTGTGCCAAAAATAGGCCGCAGGCAAAGCCGCGCCCAAAAATAACCGCCGAAGGCCGGGGCACCAAGTTCGTCGAGCGCAAAAAGGCCACAAAAACAGGTGGGCTATAGCCTTGGGGTGTGGGGCGGGCCCACTTCGTCCGCCCGACTCGGAATGCCGCGAGACTTTGCGAGGGGCCTCCATGTGCCAAAAATAGGCCGCGGGCAAAGCCGCACCCAATAATAACTGCCCGAAGGCCGGGGCGCCTTGTTCGTCCAGCGGACAAAGGCCACAAAAACGGGTGGACTATAGCCTTGGGGGGTGGGGCTGGCCCACTTCGTCCGCCGGCCTCGGAATGCCGCAAGACTTTGCGAGGGGCCTCCTTGTGCAAAAAAATAGGCCACGGGCAAAGCCGCGCCCAAAAATAACCGCCGAAGGCCGGGGCGCCAAGTTCGTCGAGCGGAAAAAGGCCACAAAAACAGGTGGGCTATAGCCTTGGGGTGTGGGGCGGGCCCACTTCGTCCGCCCGACTCGGAATGCCGCGAGACTTTGCGAGGGGCCTCCATGTGCCAAAAATAGGCCGCGGGCAAAGCCGCACCCAATAATAACGGCCCGAAGGCCGGGGCGCCTTGTTCGTCCAGCGGACAAAGGCCACAAAAACGGGTGGGCTATAGCCTTGGGGGGTGGGGCTGGCCCACTTCGTCCGCCGGCCTCGGAATGCCGCAAGACTTTGCGAGGGGCCTCCTTGTGCCAAAAATAGGCCACGGGCAAAGCCGCGTCCAAAAATAACCGCCCGAAGGCCGGGGCGCCAAGTTCGTCCAGCGGAAAAATGCCACAAAAACGGGTGGGCTATAGCCTTGGGGGGTGGGGCTGGCCCACTTCGTCCGCCGGACTCGGAATGCCGCGAGACTTTGCGAGGGGCCTCCGTGTGCCAAAAATAGGCCGCAGGCAAAACCGCGCCCAAAAATAACCGCCCGAAGGCCGGGGCGCCAAGTTCGTCCAGCGGAAGAAGGCCACAAAAACGGGTGGGCTATAGCCTTGGGGGGTGGGGCTGGCCCACTTCGTCCGCCGGAGTCGGAATGCCCCGAGACTTTGCGAGGGGCCTCCGTGTGCCAAAAATAGGCCGCGGGCAAAGCCGCGCCCAAAACTAACCGTCCGAAGGCCGTGGCGCCAAGTTCGTCCGGCGGAAAAAGGCCACAAAAACGGGTGGGCTATAGCCTTGGGGGGTGGGGCTGGCCCACTTCGTCCGCCGGCCTCGGAATGCCGCAAGACTTTGCGAGGAGCCTCCTTGTGCCAAAAATAGGCCACGGGCAAAGCCGCGTCCAAAAATAACCGGCCGTAGGCCGGGGCGCCAAGTTCGTCCAGCGGAAAAATGCCACAAAAACGGGTGGGCTATAGCCTTGGGGGGTGGGGCTGGCCCACTTCGTCCGCGGGACTCGGAATGCCGCGAGACTTTGCGAGGGGCCTCCGTGTGCCAAAAATAGGCCGCAGGCAAAGCCGCGCCTAAAAATAACCGCCCGTAGGCCGGGGCGCCAAGTTCGTCCAGCGGAAAAAGGCCACAAAAACGGGTGGGCTATAGCCTTGGGGGGTGGGGCTGGCCCACTTCGTCCGCCGGACTCGGAATGCCGCGAGACTTTGCGAGGGGCCTCCGTGTGCCAAAAATAGGCCGCGGGCAAAGCCGCGCCCAAAAATAACCACCCGAAGGCCGGGGCGCCAAGTTCGTCCAGCGGAAAAAGGCCACAAAAACGGGTGGGCTATAGCCTTGGGGGTTCGGGCTGGCCACCTTCGTCCGCCGGACTCGGAATGCCTCAAGACTTTGCGAGGGGCCTCCGTGTGCCAAAAATAGGCGGCGGGCAAAGCCGTGCACAAAAATGACCGTGCGAAGGCCGGGGCGCCAAGTTTGTCCAGCGGAAAAAGGCCACAAAAACGCGTGGGCTATAGCCTTGGGGGGTGGGGCTGGCCAACTTCGTCCGCCGGACTCGGAATGCCGCGAGACTTTGCGAGGGGCCTCCGTGTGCCAAAAATAGGCTGCGGGCAAAGCCACGCCCAAAAATAACCGCCCGAAGGCCAGAGCGCCAAGTTCGTCCAGCGGAAAAAGGCCCCAAAAACGGGTGGGCTATGGCCTTGGGGTGTGGGGCGGGCCCACTTCGTCCGCCCGACTCGGAATGCCGCGAGACTTTACGAGGGGCCTCCATGTGCCAAAAATAGGCCACGGGCAAAGCCGCACCCAATAATAACCGCCCGAAGGCCGGGGCGCCTTGTTCGTCCAGCGGAAAAAGGCCACAAAAACGGGTGGGCTATAGCCTTGGGGGGTGGGGCTGGCCCACTTCGTCCGCCGGCCTCGGAATGCTGCAAGACTTTGCGAGGGGCCTCCTTGTGCCAAAAATAGGCGACGGGCAAAGCCGCGTCCAAAAATAACCGCACGAAGGCCGGGGCGCCAAGTTCGTCCAGCGGAAAAATGCCACAAAAACGGGTGGGCTATAGCCTTGGGGGGTGGGGCTGGCCCACTTCGTCCGCCGGACTCGGAATGCCGCGAGACTTTGCGAGGGGCCTCCGTGTGCCAAAAATAGGCCGCAGGCAAAACCGCACCCAAAAATAACCGCCCGAAGGCCGGGGCGCCAAGTTCGTCCAGCGGAAGAAGGCCACAAAAACGGGTGGGCTATAGCCTTGGGGGGTGGGGCTGACCCACTTCGTCCGCCGGACTCGGAATGCCCCGAGACTTTGCGAGGGGCCTCCGTGTGCCAAAAATAGGCCGCGGGCAAAGCCGCGGCCAAAAATAACCGTCCGAAGGCCGTGGCGCCAAGTTCGTCCGGCGGAAAAAGGCCACAAAAACGGGTGGGCTATAGCCTTGGGGGGTGGGGCTGGCCCACTTCGTCCGCCGGCCTCGGAATGCCGCAAGACTTTGCGAGCAGCCTCCTTGTACCAAAAATAGGCCACGGGCAAAGCCGCGTCCAAAAATAACCGCCCGTAGGCCGGGGCGCCAAGTTCGTCCAGCGGAAAAATGCCACAAAAACGGGTGGGCTATAGCCTTGGGGGGTGGGGCTGGCCCACTTCGTCCGCCGGACTCGGAATGCCGCGAGACTTTGCGAGGGGCCTCCGTGTGCCAAAAATAGGCCGCAGGCAAAGCCGCGCCCAAAAATAACCGTGCGAAGGCCGGGGCGCCAAGTTCGTCCAGCGGAAAAAGGCCACAAAAACGCGTGGGCTATAGCCTTGGGGGGTGGGGCTGGCCAACTTTGTCCGCCGGACTCGGAATGCCGCGAGACTTTGCGAGGGGCCTCCGTGTGCCAAAAATAGGCTGCGGGCAAAGCCGCGCCCAAAAATAACCGCCCGAAGGCCAGAGCGCCAAGTTCGTCCAGCGGAAAAAGGCCCCAAAAACGGGTGGGCTATAGCCTTGGGGTGTGGGGCGGGCCCACTTCGTCCGCCTGACTCGGAATGCCGCGAGACTTTACGAGGGGCCTCCATGTGCCAAAAATAGGCCGCGGGCAAAGCCGCACCCAATAATAACCGCCCGAAGGCCGGGGCGCCTTGTTCGTCCAGCGGAAAAAGGCCACAAAAACGGGTGGGCTATAGCCTTGGGGGGTGGGGCTGGCCCACTTCGTCCGCCGGCCTCGGAATGCTGCAAGACTTTGCGAGGGGCCTCCTTGTGCCAAAAATAGGCGACGGGCAAAGCCGCGTCCAAAAATAACCGCACGAAGGCCGGGGCGCCAAGTTCGTCCAGCGGAAAAATGCCTCAAAAACGGGTGGGCTATAGCCTTGGGGGATGGGGCTGGCCCACTTCGTCCGCCGGACACGGAATGCCGCGAGACTTTGCGAGGGGCCTCCGTGTGCCAAAAATAGGCCGCAGGCAAAGCCGCGCCCAAAAATAACCATCCAAAGGCCGTGGCGCCAAGTTCGTCCGGCGGAAAAAGGCCACAAAAACGGGTGGGCTATAGCCTTGGGGGGTGGGGCTGGCCAAATTCGTCCGCCGGACTCGGAATGCCGCGAGAATTTGCGAGGGGCCCCCGTGTGCCAAAAATAGGCCGCGGGCAGAGCCGCGCCCAAAAATAACCGCCCGAAGGCCGGGGCGCCAAGTTCGTCCAGCCGAAAAAGACCACAAAAACGGGTGGGCAATAGCCATGGGGGGTGGGGCTGGCCAACTTCGTCCGCCGGACTCGGAATGCCGCGAGACTTTGCGAGGGGCCTCCGTGTGCCAAAAATAAGCCGTGGGCAAAGCCGCGCCTGAAAATAACCGCCCGAAGACCGGGGCGCCAAGTTCGTCCCGCGGAAAATGGCCACAAAAACGGGTGGGCTATAGCCTTGGGGGGTAGGGCTGGTCCACTTTGTCCGCCGGACTCGGTATGCCGCGAGACTTTACGAGGGGTCTCCGTGTGCCAAAAATAGGCCGCGGTCAAAGCCGTGCCCAAAAATAACCGCCCGAAGACCAGGGCGCCAAGTTCGTCCAGCGGAAAAAGGCCACAAAAACGGGCTATAGCCTTGGGGGGTGGGGCTGGCCAACTTCGTACGCCGGACTCGGAATCCCGCAAGACTTTGCGAGGGGCCTCCGTGTGCCAAAAATAGGCCGCGGGTAAAGCCGCGTCCAAAAATAACTGCCCGAAGGCGGGGGTGCCAAGTTCGTCCAGCGGAAAAAGGCCACAAAAACGGGTGGGCTATACCCTTGGGGGGTGGGGCTGGCCCACTTCGTTCGCCGGACTCGGAATGCCGCGAGACTTTGCGAGGGGCCTCCGTGTGCCAACACTAGGCCGCGGGCAAAGCCTCACCCAAAAATAATCGCCCGAATGCCGGAGCGCCAAGTTCGTCCAGCGGAAAAAGGCCACAAAAACGGGTGGGCTATAGCCTTCGGGGGTGGGGCTGGCCTACTTAGTCCGCCGGACTCGGAATGCCGCGAGACTTTGCGAGGGGCCTCCTCATGACAAGAATAGGCCGCGGGCAAAGCCGCGCCCAAAAATGACCGCCCGAAGGCCGGTGCGCCAAGTTCGTCCAGCGGAAAAAGGCCACAAAAATGGGTGGGCTAGCCTTGGGGGGTGGGGCTGGCCTACTTCGTCCGCCGGACTCGGAAAGCCGCGAGACTTTGTGAGGGGCCTCCGTGTGCCAAAAATAGGCCGTGGGCAAAGCCGCGGCCAAAAATAACCGCCCGAAGGCCGGGGCGCCAAGTTCGTCCAGCGGAAAAAGGCCACAAAAACGGGTGGGCTATAGCCTTGGGGGGTGGGGCTGGCCAACTTCGTACGCCCGACTCGGAATGCCGCAAGACTTTGCGAGGGGCCTCCGTGTGCCAAAACTAGGTCGCGGGCAAAGCCGCGCCCAAAAATAACCGCCCGAAGGCAGGGGCGCCAAGTTCGTCCAGCGGAAAACGGCCACAAAAACGGGTGGGCTATAGCCTTGGGGGGGGGGGGGGGGCTGGCCAAATTCGTCCGCCGGACTCGGAATGCCGCGAGACTTTGCGAGGGGTCTCCGTGTGCCAAAAATAGGCCGCGGGCAAAGCCGCACCCAAAAATAACCGCCCGAAGGCCGGGGCGCCAAGTTCGTCCAGCGGAAAAAGGCCACAAAAACGGGTGGGCTATAGCCTTGGGGGGTGGGGCTGGCCTACTTAGTCCGCCGGACTCGGAATGCCGCGAGACTTTGGGAGGGACCTCCTCGTGACAAAAATAGGCCGCGGGCAAAGCCGCGCCCAAAAATAACCGCCCGAAGGCCGGGGCGCCAAGTTCGTCCAGCGGAAAAAGGCCACAAAAATGGGTGGGCTATAGCCTTGGGGGGTGGGGCTGGCCTACTTCTTCCGCCGGACTCGGAAAGCCGCGAGACTTTGTGAGGTTCCTCTGTGTGCCAAAAATAGGCCGCGGGCAAAGCCGCGCCCAAAAATAACCGCCCCAAGGCCGGGGCGCCAAGTTCGTCCAGCGGAAAAAGGCCACAAAAACGGGTGGGCTATAGCCTTGGGGAGTGGGGCTGGCCAACTTCGTCCGCCGGACTCGGAATGCCGCGAGACTTTGAGAGGGGCCTCCATGTTCCAAAAATCGGCCGCGGGTAAAGCCGCGCCCAAAAATAACCGCCCGAAGGCCGGGGAGCCAAGTTCGTCCAGCTGAAAAAGGCCACAAAAACAGGTGGGCTATAGCCTTGGGTGGTGGGGTTGGCCCACTTCCTCCGCCGGACTCGGAATGCCGCGAGACTTTGCGAGGGGCCTCCGTGTGCGAAAAATAGACCGCGGGCAAAGCCGCGCCCAAAAATAATCACCCGAAGGCCGGGGCGCCAAGTTCGTCCAGCGGAAAATGGCCACAAAAACGGGTGGGCTATACCCTTGGGGGGTGGGGCTGGCAAACTTCGTACGCCGGACACGGAATGCTGCGAGACTTTGCGAGGGGCCTCCGTGTGCCAAAAATAGGCAGCGGGCTAAGCCGCACCCAAAAATAACTGCCCGAAGGCGGGGGTGCCAAGTTCGTCCAGCGGAAAAAGGCCACAAAAACGGGTGGGCTATACCCTTGGGGGGTGGGGCTGGCCCACTTCGTTCGCCGGACTCGGAATGCCGCGAGACTTTGCGAGGGTCCTCCGTGTGCCAAAAATAGGCCGCGGGCAAAGCCGCACCCAAAAATAACAACCCGAAGGCCGGGGCGCCAAGTTCGTCCAGCGGAAAATGGCCACAAAAACGGGTGGGCTATAGCCTTGGGGGGTGGGGCTGGCCAACTTCGTCCGCCGGACTTGGAATGCCGCGAGACTTTGCGAGGGGCCTCTGTGTGCGAAAAATAGGCCGCGGACAAAGCCGCTCCCGAAAATAACCGCCCGAAGGCCGGGGCGCCAAGTTCGTCCAGCGGAAAAAGGCCACAAAAAAGGGTGGGCTATAGCCTTGGGGGGTGGGGCTGGCCAACTTCGTCCGCCGGACTCGGAATGCCGCGAGATTTTGCGAGGGGCCTCCGTGTGCCAAAAATAGGCCGCGGCTAAAGCCGCGCCCAAAAATAACCGCCCGAAGGCCGGGGCGCCAAGTTCGTCCATCTGAAAAAGGCCACAAAAACAGGTGGGCTATAGCCTTGGGGGGTGGGGTTGGCCCACTTCGTCCGCCGGACTCGGAATGCCGCGAGACTTTACGAGGGGCCTCCGTGTGCGAAAAATAGGCCGCGGTCAAAGCCGCGCCGAAAAATAACCACCCGAAGGCCGGGGCGCCAAGTTCGTCCAGCGGAAAATGGCCACAAAAACGGGTGGGCTATACCCTTGGGGGGTGGGGTTGGCCAACTTCGTCCGCCGGACTCAGAATGCCATGAGACTTTGCGAGGGGCCTCCGTGTGCCAAAAATAGGCCGTGAGTAAAGCCGCGCCCAAAAATAACCGCCCGAAGGCCGGGGCGCCAAGTTCGTCCAGCTGAAAAAGGCCACAAAAACAGGTGGGCTATAGCCTTGGGGGGTGGGGTTGGCCCACTTCGTCCGCCGGACTCGGAATGCCGCGAGACTTTGTGAGGGGCCTCCGGGTGCGAAAAATAGGCCGCGGGCAAAGCCGCGCCGAAAAATAACCACCCGAAGGCCGGGGCGCCAAGTTCGTCCAGCGGAAAAAGGCCACAAAAACGGGTGGGCTATATAGCCTTGGGGGGTGGGGCAGGCCAACTTCGTCCGCCGGACTCGGAATGCCGCGAGACTTTGCGAGGGGCCTCCGTGTGCCAAAAATAGGCCGTGAGTAAAGCCGCGCCCAAAAATAACCGCCCGAAGGCCGGGGCGCCAAGTTCGTCCAGCTGAAAAAGGCCACAAAAACAGGTGGGCTATAGCCTTCGGGGGTGGGGCTGGCCAACTTCGTCCGCCGGACTCGGAATGCCGCGAGACTTTGCGAGGGGCCTCCGTGTGCCAAAAATAGGCCGCGGGCAAAGCCGCTCCCGAAAATAACCGCCCGAAGGCCGGGGCGCCAAGTTCGTCCAGCTGAAAAAGCCCACAAAAACAGGTGGGCTATAGCCTTGGGGGGTGGGGTTGGCCCACTTCGTCCGCCGGACTCGGAATGCCGCGAGACTTTGTGAGGGGCCTCCGTGTGCGAAAAATAGGCCGCGGGCAAAGCCGCGCCGAAAAATAACCACCCGAAGGCCGGGCCGCCAAGTTCGTCCAGCGGAAAAAGGCCACAAAAACGGGTGGGCTATATAGCCTTGGGGGGTGGGGCTGGCCAACTTCGTCCGCCGGACTCGGAATGCCGCGAGACTTTGCGAGGGGCCTCTGTGTGCCAAAAATAGGCCGTGAGTAAAGCCGCGCCGAAAAATAACCGCCCGAAGGCCGGGGCGCCAAGTTCGTCCAGCTGAAAAAGGCCACAAAAACGGGTGGGCTATAGCCTTCGGGGGTGGGGCGGGCCAACTTCGTCCGCCGGACTCGGAATGCCGCGAGACTTTGCGAGGGGCCTCCGTGTGCCAAAAATAGGCCGCGGGCAAAGCCGCTCCTGAAAATAACCGCCCGAAGGCCGGGGCGCCAAGTTCGTCCAGCTGAAAAAGGCCACAAAAACAGGTGGGCTATAGCCTTGGGGGGTGGGGTTGGCCCACTTCGTCCGCCGGACTCGGAATGCCGCGAGACTTTGCGAGGGGCCTCCGTGTGCGAAAAATAGGCCGCGGTCGAAGCCGCGTCTAAAAATAACCACCCGAAGGCCGGGGCGCCAAGTTCGTCCAGCGGAAAAAGGCCACAAAAACGGGTGGGCTATATAGCCTTGGGGGGTGGGGCTGGCCCACTTCGTCCGCCGGACTCGGAATGCCGCGAGACTTTGCGAGGGGCCTCTGTGTGCCAAAATTAGGCCGTGAGTAAAGCCGCGCCCAAAAATAACCGCCCGAAGGCCGGGGCGCCAAGTTCGTCCGGGTGGGCTATAGCCTTCGGGGGTGGGGCTGGCCAACTTCGTCCGCAGGACTCGGAATGCCGCGAGACTTTGCGAGGGGCCTCCGTGTGCCAAAAATAGGCCGCGGGCAAAGCCGCTCCCGAAAATAACCGCCTGAAGGCCGGGGCGCCAAGTTCGTCCAGCGGAAAAAGGCCACAAAAAAGGGTGGGCTATAGCCTTGAGGGGTGGGGCTGGCCAACTTCGTCCGCCGGACTCGGAATGCTGCGAGACTTTCCGAGGGGCCTTCGTGTGCCAAAAATAGGCCGCGAGTAAAGCCGCGCCCAAAAATAACCGCCCGAAGGCCGGGGCGCCAAGTTCGTCCAGCTGAAAAAGGCCACAAAAACAGGTGGGCTATAGCCTTGGGGGGTGGGGTTGGCCCACTTCGTCCGCCGGACTCGGAATGCCGCGAGACTTTGCGAGGGGCCTCCGTGTGCGAAAAATAGGCCGCGGGCAAAGCCGCGCCGAAAAATAACCACCCGAAGGCCGGGGCGCCAAGTTCGTCCAGCGGAAAAAGGCCACAAAAACGGGTGGGCTATATAGCCTTGGGGGGTGGGGCTGGCCAACTTCGTCCGCCGGACTCGGAATGCCGCGAGACTTTGCGAGGGGCCTCCGTGTGCCAAAAATAGGCCGTGAGTAAAGCCGCGCCCAAAAATAACCGCCCGAAGGCCGGGGCGCCAAGTTCGTCCAGCTGAAAAAGGCCACAAAAACGGGTGGGCTATAGCCTTCGGGGGTGGGGCTGGCCAACTTCGTCCGCCGGACTCGGAATGCCGCGAGACTTTGCGAGGGGCCTCCGTGTGCAAAAAATAAGCCGCGGGCAAAGCCGATCCCGAAAATAACCGCCCGAAGGCCGGGGCGCCAAGTTCGTCCAGCTGAAAAAGGCCACAAAAACAGGTGGGCTATAGCCTTGGGGGGTGGGGTTGGCCCACTTCGTCCGCCGGACTCGGAATGCCGCGAGACTTTGTGAGGGGCCTCCGTGTGCGAAAAATAGGCCGCGGGCAAAGCAGCGCCGAAAAATAACCACCCGAAGGCCGGGGCGACAAGTTCGTCCAGCGGAAAAAGGCCACAAAAACGGGTGGGCTATATAGCCTTGGGGGGTGGGGCTGGCCAACTTCGTCCGCCGGACTCGGAATGCCGCGAGACTTTGCGAGGGGCCTCTGTGTGCCAAAAATAGGCCGTGAGTAAAGCCACGCCCAAAAATAACCGCCCGAAGGCCGGGGCGCCAAGTTCGTCCAGCTGAAAAAGGCCACAAAAACGGGTGGGCTATAGCCTTCGGGGGTGGGGCTGGCCAACTTCGTCCGCCGGACTCGGAATGCCGCGAGACTTTGCGAGGGGCCTCCGTGTACCAAAAATAGGCCGCGGGCAAAGCCGCTCCCGAAAATAACCGCCCGAAGGCCGGGGCGCCAAGTTCGTCCAGCGGAAAAAGGCCACAAAAAAGGGTGGGCTATAGCCTTGAGGGGTGGGGCTGGCCTACTTCGTCCGCCGGACTCGGAATGCCGCGAGACTTTGCGAGGGGCCTTCGTGTGCCAAAAATAGGCCGCGGGTAAAGCCGCGCCCAAAAATAACTGCCCGAAGGCCGGGGCGCCAAGTTCGTCCAGCTGAAAAAGGCCACAAAAACGGGTGGGCTATAGCCTTCGGGGGTGGGGAGGGCCAACTTCGTCCGCCGGACTCGGAATGCCGCGAGACTTTGCGAGGGGCCTCCGTGTGCCAAAAATAGGCCGCGGGCAAAGCCGCTCCTGAAAATAACCGCCCGAAGGCCGGGGCGCCAAGTTCGTCCAGCGGAAAAAGGCCACAAAAACGGGTGGGCTATATAGCCTTGGGGGGTGGGGCTGGCCAACTTCGTCCGCCGGACTCGGAATGCCGCGAGACTTTGCGAGGGGCCTCCGTGTGCCAAAACTAGGCCGTGAGTAAAGCCGCACCCAAAAATAACCGCCCGAAGGCCGGGGCGCCAAGTTCGTCCAGCTGAAAAAGGCCACAAAAACGGGTGGGCTATAGCCTTCGGGGGTGGGGCTGGCCAACTTCGTCCGCCGGACTCGGAATGCCGCGAGACTTTGCGAGGGCCTCCGTGTGCCAAAAATAGGCCGTGAGTAAAGCCGCACCCAAAAATAACCGCCCGAAGGCCGGGGCGCCAAGTTCGTCCAGCTGAAAAAGGCCACAAAAACGGGTGGGCTATAGCCTTCGGGGGTGGGGCTGGCCAACTTCGTCCGCCGGACTCGGAATGCCGCGAGACTTTGCGAGGGGCCTCCGTGTGCCAAAAATAGGCCGCGGGCAAAGCCGCTCCTGAAAATAACCGCCTGAAGGCCGGGGCGCCAAGTTCGTCCAGCTGAAAAAGGCCACAAAAACAGGTGGGCTATAGCCTTGGGGGGTGGGGTTGGCCCACTTCGTCCGCCGGACTCGGAATGCCGCGAGACTTTGTGAGGGGCCTCCGTGTGCGAAAAATAGACCGCGGGCAAAGCCGAGCCGAAAAATAACCACCCGAAGGCCGGGGCGCCAAGTTCGTCCAGCGGAAAAAGGCCACAAAAACGGGTGGGCTATATAGCCTTGGGGGGTGGGGCTGGCCAACTTCGTCCGCCGGACTCGGAATGCCGCGAGACTTTGCGAGGGGCCTCTGTGTGCCAAAAATAGGCCGTGAGTAAAGCCACGCTCAAAAATAACCGCCCGAAGGCCGGGGCGCCAAGTTTGTCCAGCTGAAAAAGGCCACAAAAACGGGTGGGCTATAGCCTTCGGGGGTGGGGCTGGCCAACTTCGTCCGCCGGACTCGGAATGCCGCGAGACTTTGCGAGGGGCCTCCGTGTACCAAAAATAGGCCGCGGGCAAAGCCGCTCCCGAAAATAACCGCCCGAAGGCCGGGGCGCCAAGTTCGTCCAGCGGAAAAAGGCCACAAAAAAGGGTGGGCTATAGCCTTGAGGGGTGGGGCTGGCCAACTTCGTCCGCCGGACTCGGAATGCCGCGAGACTTTGCGAGGGGCCTTCGTGTGCCAAAAATAGGCCGCGGGTAAAGCCGCGCCCAAAAATTACCGCCCGAAGGCCGGGGCGCCAAGTTCGTCCAGCTGAAAAAGGCCACAAAAACAGGTGGGCTATAGCCTTGGGGGGTGGGGTTGGCCCACTTCGTCCGCCGGACTCGGAATGCCGCGAGACTTTGCGAGGGGCCTCCGTGTGCGAAAAATAGGCCGCGGGCAAAGCCGCGCCGAAAAATAACCACCCGAAGGCCGGGGCTCCAAGTTCGTCCAGCGGAAAAAGGCCACAAAAACGGGTGGGCTATATAGCCTTGGGGGGTGGGGCTGGCCAACTTCGTCCGCCGGACTCGGAATGCCGCGAGACTTTGCGAGGGGCCTCCGTTTGCCAAAAATAGGCCGTGAGTAAACCCGCGCCCAAAAATAACCGCCCGAAGGCCGGGGCGCCAAGTTCGTCCAGCTGAAAAAGGCCACAAAAACGGGTGGGCAATAGCCTTCGGGGGTGGGGCTGGCCAACTTCGTCCGCCGGACTCGGAATGCCGCGAGACTTTGCGAGGGGCCTCCATGTGCAAAAAATAGGCCGCGGGCAAAGCCGCTCCCGAAAATAACCGCCCGAAGGCCGGGGCGCCAAGTTCGTCCAGCGGAAAAAGGCCACAAAAAAGGGTGGGCTATAGCCTTGAGGGGTGGGGCTGGCCAACTTCGTCCGCCGGACTCGGAATGTCGCGAGACTTTGCGAGGGGCCTTCGTGTGCCAAAAATAGGCCGCGGGTAAAGCCGCGCCCAAAAATAACCCCCCGAAGGCCGGGGCGCCAAGTTCGTCCAGCTGAAAAAGGCCACAAAAACAGGTGGGCTATAGCCTTGGGGGGTGGGGTTGGCCCATTTCGTCCGCCGGACTCGGAATGCCGAGAGACTTTGCGAGGGGCCTCCGTGTGCGAAAAATAGGCCGCGGGCAAAGCCGCGCGGAAAAATAACCACCCGAAGGCCGGGGCGCCAAGTTCGTCCAGCGGAAAAAGGCCACAAAAACGGGTGGGCTATATAGCCTTGGGGGGTGGGGCTGGCCAACTTCGTCCGCCGGACTCGGAATGCCGCGAGACTTTGCGAGGGGCCTCCGTGGGCAAAAAATAGGCCGCGAGCAAAGCCGCGCCCAAAAATAGCTGCCCGAAGGCCGGGGCGCCCAGTTCGTTCAGCGGAAAAAGGCCACAAAAAAAGGTGGGCTATAGCCTTGGGGGGTGGGGCCGGCCGACTTCGACCGCCGGACTCGGAATGCAGCGAGACTTTGCGAGGGGCCTCCGTGTGCCAAAAATAGGCGGTGGGCAAAGCCGTACCCAAAAATAACCGCCCGAAGGCCGGGGCGCCAAGTTCGTCCAGCGGAAAAAGGCCACAAAAACGGGTGGGCTATAGCCTTGGGGGGTGGGGCTGGCCAACTTCGTCCGCCGGACTCGCAATGCAGTGAGAATTTGCGAGGGGCCTCC
Organism: Citrus x changshan-huyou; assembly: GCA_039657385.1. Taxonomy (NCBI): domain Eukaryota; kingdom Viridiplantae; phylum Streptophyta; class Magnoliopsida; order Sapindales; family Rutaceae; genus Citrus; species Citrus x changshan-huyou. The sequence goes on from JBCGBO010000015.1 coordinate 686,157, forward strand.
GTGGGAAAAAAATAGGCCGCGGGCAAAGCCGCGCCCAAAAATAACCGCCCGAAGGCCGGGGCGCCAAGCTCGTCCAGCGGAAAAAGGCCACAAAATCGGGTGGGCTATAGCCTTGGGGGGTGGGGCATGCCAACTTCGTCCGCCGGATTCGGAATGGCTCGAGGCTTTGCGAGGCGCCTCCGTGTGCCAAAAATAGGCCGCGGGCACAACCGTGCCCAAAAATAACTGCCCGAAGGCCGGAGCTCCAAGTTCGTCCAGCGGAAAAAGGCCACAAAATCGGGTGGGCTATAGCCTCGGGGGGTGGGGCATGCCAACTTCGTCCGCCGGACTCGGAATGCCGCGAGACTTTGCGAGGGGCCTCCGTGTGCCAAAAACAGACCGTGGTCAAAGCCGTGCCCAAAAATAACTGCACCAAAGGCCGGGGCGCCATGTTCGTCCAGCGGAAAAAGCACACAAAAACGGGTGGGCTATAGCCTTGGGGGGTGGGGCTGGCCAACTTCGATCGCCGGACTCGGAATGGCGCGAGCCTTTGCGAGGGGCCTCCGTGTGCCAAAAATAGGCCGCGGGAACAGCCGCGTCTAAACATAACCGCCCGAAGGCCGGGGTGCCATGTTCGTCCAGCGGGAAAAGCCCACAAAAACGGGTGGGCTATAGCCTTGGGGGGTGGGGCTGGCCAACTTCGATCGCCGGACTCGGAATGGCGCGATACTTTGCGAGGAACCTCCGTGTGCCAAAAATAGGCAGCAGGCACAGCCGCGCGCAAAAATAACCGCCCGAAGGCCGGGGTGCCATGTTCGTCCAGCGGAAAAAGCCCACAAAAACGGGTGGGCTATAGCCTTGGGGGGTGGGGCTGGCCAATTCCGTCCGCCGGACTCGGAATGCCGCGAGACTTTGCGAGGGTTCTCCGTGTGCCAAAAACAGGCCGCGGTGAAAGCCATGCCCAAAAATAACTGCACGAATGCCGGGGTGCCATGTTCGTCCAGCGGAAAAAGCCCACAAAAACGGGTGGGCTATAGCCTTGGGGGGTGGGGCTGGCCAACTTCGATCGCCGGACTCGGAATGGCGTGAGACTTTGCGAGGGGCCTCCGTGTGCCAAAAATAGGCCGCGAGCACAGCCGCGCCCAAACATTACCGCCCGAAGCCCGGGGTGCCAAGTTCGTCCAGCGGAAAAAGGCCACAAAAACGGGTGGGCTATAGCCTTGGGGGGTGGGGCTGGCCAACTTCGATCGCCGGACTCGGAATGGCGCGAGAATTTGTGAGGCGCCTCCGTGTGCCAAAAATAGGCCGCGGGCACAGCCGCGCCCAAAAAAAACCGCCCGAAGGCCGGGGTGCCATGTTCGTCCAGCGGAAAAAGCCCACAAAAACGGGTGGGCTATAGCCTTGGGGGGTGGGGTTGGCCAACTTCGATCGCCGGACTCGGAATGGCGCGATACTTTGCGAGGCACCTCCGTGTGCCAAAAATAGGCAGCAGGCACAGCCGCACGCAAAAATAACCGCCCGAAGGCCGGGGTGCCATGTTCGTCCAGCGGAAAAAGCCCACAAAAACGGATGGGCTATAGCCTTGGGGGGTGGGGCTGGCCAACTTCGTCCGCCGGACTCGGAATGGCGCGGGACTTTGTGAGGCACCTCCGTGTGCTAAAAATAGGCCGCGGGCACAGCCGCGCCCAAAAATAACCGCCCGAAGCCCGGGGCGCCAAGTTCGTCCAGCGGAAAAAGGCCCAAAAAACGGTAGGGCTATAGCCTTGGGGGGTGGGGCCGGCCAACTTCGTCCGCCGGACTCGGAATGGCGCGGGACTTTGTGAGGCACCTCCGTGTGCTAAAAATAGGCCGCGGGCACAGCCGCGCCCAAAAATAACCGCCCGAAGCCCGGGGCGCCAAGTTCGTCCAGCGGAAAAAGACCACAAAAACGGTTGGGCTATATCCTTCGGGGGTGGGGCTGGCCAACTTCGTCCGCCGGACTCGGAATGGCGCGAGACTTTGCGAGGCACCTCCGTGTTGCAAAAATAGGCCGCAGGCACAGCCGCGCCCAAAAATAACCGCCCGAAGGCCGGGGCGCCAAGTTCGTCCAGCGGAAAAAGGCCACAAAAACGGGTGGGCTATAGCCTTGGGGGGTGGGGCTGGCCGACTTCGTCCGCCGGACTCGGAATGGCGCGAGACTTTGTGAGGTGCCTCCGTGTGCCAAAAATAGGCCGCGGGCACAGCCGCTCCCAAAAATAACCGCCCGAAGGCCGGGGCGTCAAGTTCGTCCAGTGGAAAAAGGCCACAAAAACGGGTGGGCTATAGCCTTGGGGGGTGGGGCTGGCCAACTTCGTCCGCCGGACTCGGAATGGCGCGAGACTTTGCGAGCCGCCTCCGTGTGCCAAAAATAGGCCGCGGGCACAGCCGCTCCCAAAAATAACTGCCCGAAGGCCGGGGCGCCAAGTTCGTCCAGCGGAAAAAAGCCAGAAAAACGGGTGGGCAATAGCCTTCGGGGGTGGGGCTGGCCAACTTCGTCCGCCGGACTCGGAATGCCGCGAGACTTTGCGAGGGGCCTCCGTGTGCAAAAAATAGGCCGCGGGCAAAGCCGCTCCCAAAAATAACCGCCCGAAGGCCGGGGCGCCAAGTTCGTCCAGCGGAAAAAGGCCACAAAAACGGGTGGGTTATAGCCTTGGGGGGTGGGGCTGGCCAACTTCGTCCGCCGGACTCGGAATGCCGCGAGACTTTGCGAGGGGCCTCCATGTGCCAAAAATAGGCCGTGGGCCAAGCCGCAACCAAAAATAACCGCCCGAAGGCCGGGGCGCCAAGTTCGTCCAGCGGAAAAAGGCAACAAAAACGGGTGGACAATAGCCTTGGGGGTGGAGCTGGCCAACTTCGTCTGCCGGACTCGTAATGGCGTGAGACGTTGTGAGGCACCTCCGTGTGCCAAAAATAGACCGCGGGCACAGCCGCGCCCAAAAATAACCGCCCGAAGCCCGGGGCGCCAAGTTCGTCCAGCGGAAAAAGACCAAAAAAATGGGTGGGCTATATCCTTCGGGGGTGGGGCTGGCCAACTTCGTCCGCCGGACTCGGAATGGCGCGAGACTTTGTGAGGCACCTCCGTGTGCTAAAAATAGGCCGCGGGCACAGCCGCGCCCAAAAATAACCGCCCGAAGCCCAGGGCGCCAAGTTCGTCCAGCGGAAAAAGACCACAAAAACGGTTGGGCTATATCCTTCGGTGGTGGGGCTGGCCAACTTCGTCCGCCGGACTCGGAATGGCGCGAGACTTTGTGAGGCACCTCCGTGTGCTAAAAATAGGCCGCAGGCACAGCCGCGCCCAAAAATAACAGCCCGAAGGCCGGGGCGCCAAGTTCGTCCAGCGGAAAAAGGCCACAAAAACGGGTGGGTTATAGCCTTCGGGGGTGGGGCTGGCCAACTTTGTCCGCCGGACTCGGAATGGCGCGAGACTTTGCGAGCCGCCTCCGTGTGCCAAAAATAGGCCACGGGCACAGCCGCTCCCAAAAATAACTGCCCGAAGGCCGGGGCGCCAAGTTCGTCCAGCGGAAAAAAGCCAGAAAAACGGGTGGGCTATAGCCTTGGGGGGTGGGGCTGGCCAACTTCGTCCGCCGGACTCGGAATGCCGCGAGACTTTGCGAGGGGCCTCCGTGTGCCAAAAATAGGGTCCGGGCAAAGCCATGCCCAAAAATAACAGCCCGAAGGCCGGGGCGCCAAGTTCGTCCAGCGGAAAAAGGCCACAAAAACGGGTGGGCTATAGCCTTGGGGGGTGGGGCTGCCCAACTTCGTCCGCCGGACCCGGAATGGCGCGAGACTTTACGAGCGGCCGCCATGTGCCAAAAATAGGCCGCGGGGACAGCCGCGCCCAAAAATAACCGCCCGATGGCCGGGGCGCCAAGTTCGTCCAGCGGAAAAAGGCCACAAAAACGGGTGGGCTATAGCCTTGGGGGGTGGGGCTGGCCAACTTCGTCCGCCGGACTCGGAATGACGTGAGACTTTGTGAGGCATCTCCGTGTGCCAAAAATAGGCTGCGGGCACAACCGCGCCTGAAAATAACCGCTCGAAGGCCGGGGCGCCAAGTTCGTCCTGTGGAAAAAGGCCACAAAAACGGGTGGGCTATAGCCTTGGGGGGTGGGCTATAGCCTTGGGGGGTGGGCAGGCCAACTTCGTCCGCCGGACTCGGAATGGCGCGAGACTTTGCGAGGCACCTCCGTGTGCCAAAAATAGGCCGCGGGCACAGCCGCGCCCAAAAATAATCACCCGAAGGCCGGGGCTCCAAGTTCGTCCAGCGGAAAAAGGCCACAAAAACGGGTGGGCTATAGCCTTGGGGGGTGGGGCTGCCCAACTTCGTCCGCCGGACCCGGAATGGCGCGAGACCTTGTGAGCGGCCTCCGTGTGCCAAAAATAGGCCGCGGGGACAGCCGCGCCCAAAAATAACCGCCCGAAGGCCGGGGCGCCAAGTTCGTCCAGCGGAAAAAGGCCACAAAAACGGGTGGGCTATAGCCTTGGGGGGTGGGGCTGGCCAACTTCGTCCGCCGGACTCGGAATGACGTGAGACTTTGTGAGGCATCTCCGTGTGCCAAAAATAGGCTGCGGGAACAGCCGCGCCCGAAAATAACCGCTCGAAGGCCGGGGCGCCAAGTTCGTCCAGCGGAAGAAGGCCACAAAAACGGGTGGGCTATTGCCTTGGGGGGTGGGGCTGGTCAACTTCGTCCGCTGGACTCGGAATGGCGCGAGACTTTGCGAGGCGCCTCCGTCTACCAAAAATAGGTCGCGGACACAGCCGTGCCCAAAAATAACGGCCCGAAGGCCGGGGCGCCAAGTTCGTCCAGCGGAAAAATGCCACAAAAACGGGGGGGCTATAGCCTTGGGGGGTGGGGCTGGCCCACTTCGTCCGCCAGACTCGGAATGGCGCAAAACTATACGAGGTGCCTCTGTGTGCCTAAAATAGGCCACGGGCACAGCCGTAGCCAAAAATAACCGCCCGAAGGCCGGGGCCCCAAGTTCGTCCAGCGGAAAAAGGCCACAAAAACGGGTAAGCTATAGACTTGGGGGGTGGGGCCGGCCCACTTCGTCCGCCGGTATCGGAATGGCGCGAGACTTTGCGAGGCACCTCCGTGTGCCAAAAATAGGCCGCGGGCACAGCCACGGCCAAAAATAACCTCCGGAAGGCCGGGGCGTCAAGTTCGTCAAGCGGAAAAAGCCCACAAAAACGGGTGGGCTATAGCCTTGGGGGGTGGGGCTGGCCAACTTCGTCCGCCGGATTCGGAAAGGCGCGAGACTTTGTGAGGCGCCTCAATGTGCCAAAAATAGGCCGCGGGCACAGCCGTGCACAAAAATAACCACCCGAAGGCCGGGGCGCCAAGTTCGTCCAGCGGAAAAAGCCCACAAAAACGGGTGGGCTATAACCTTGGGGGGTGGGGCTGGCCAACTTCATCCGCCGGACTCAGAATGGCGTGAGACTTTGCGAGGCGCATCCGTGTGCCAAAAATAGGCCGTCGGCAGAGCCACGGCCAAAAATAACCGCCCGAAGGCCGGGGCGTCAAGTTCGTCAAGCGGAAAAAGCCCACCAAAACGGGTGGGCTATAACCTTGGGGGGTGGGGCTGGCCAACTTCGTCCGCAGGACTCGGAATAGCTCGATCCATTTCGAGGCGCCTCCGTGTGCCAAAAGTAGGCCACGGGCACAGCCGTTGCCAAAAATAACCGCCCGAAGGCCGGGGCGACAAGTTCGTCCAGCGGAAAAAGCCCAAAAAAACGGGTGGGCTATAGCCTTGGGGGGTTGGGCTGGCCGACTTCCTCCGCCGGTCTCGGAATGGTGCGAGACTTTGCGAGGCGCCTCCGTGTGCCAAAAATAGGCCGCGGGCACAGCCGCGCCCAAAAATAACAGCCCGAAGGCCGGGGCGACAAGTTCGTGCAGCGGAAAAAGCCCACAAAAACGGGTGGGCTCTAGCCTTGGGGGGTGGGGCTGGCCAACTTCCTCCGCCGGACTCGGAATGGCGCGAGACTTTGTGAGACGCCTCCGTGTGCCAAAAAGTGGCCGCGGGCACAGCCGCGCCCAAAAATAACCGCCCGAAGGCCGGGGCGCCAAGTTCGTCCAGCGGAAAAAGGCCGCAAAAACGGGTGGGCTATAGCCTTGGGGGGTGGGGCTGGCCGACTTCGTCCGCCGGACTCGGAATGGCGCGAGACTTTGCGACGCGCATCCGTGTGCCAAAAGTAGGCCACGGGCACAGCCGTAGCCAAAAATAACCACCCAAAGGCCGGGGCGCCAAGTTCGTCCAGCGGAAAAAGGCCACAAAAACGGGTGGACTATATCCTTGGGGGGTGGGGCTGGCCAACATCGTCCGCCGGACTCGGAATGGAGCGAGACTTTACAAGGCGCCTCCGTGTGCCAAAAGTGGCCGCGGGCACAGCCGCGCCCAAAAATAACCGCCCGAAGGCCGGGGCGCCAAGTTCGTCCAGCGGAAAAAGGCCGCAAAAACGGGTGGGCTATAGCCTTGGGGGGTGGGGCTGGCCAACTTCGTCCGCCGGACTCGGAATGGTGCGAGACTTTGCGAGGCGCATCCGTGTGCCAAAAGTAGGCCACGGGCACAGCCGTAGCCAAAAATAACCGCACGAAGGCCGGGGCGCCAAGTTCGTCCAGCGGAAAAAGGCCACAAAAACGGGTGGACTATATCCTTGGGGGGTGGGGCTGGCCAACATCGTCCGCCGGACTTGGAATGGAGCGAGACTTTACGAGGCGCCTCCGTGTACCAAAAGTGGCCGCGGGCACAGCCGCGCCCAAAAAATCGCCCGAAGGCCGGGGCGCCAAGTTCGTCCAGCGGAAAAAGCCCACAAAAAAGGGTGGGCTATAGCCTTGGGGGGTAGGGCCGGCCCACTTCGTCCGCCGGACTCGGAATGGCGCGAGACTTTACGAGGCACCTCCGTGTGCCAAAAATAGGACGCGGGCAGAGGCGTGCCTAAAAATAACCGCCTGTAGGCCGGGGCACCAAGTTCGTCCAGCGGAAAAATCCCACAAAAACAGGTGGGCTATAGCCGTGGGGGGTGGGGCTGGCCAACTTCGTCCGCCGGACTCGGAATGCCGCGAGACTTTGCGAGGCGCCTCCGTGTGCCAAAAATAGGCTGCGGGCACAGCCGCGCCCAAAAATAACCCCCCGAAGGCCGGGGCGCCAAGTTCGTCCAGCGGAAAAAGCCCAGCAAAACGGGTGGGCTATAGCCTTGGGGGGTGTGACTGGCCAACATTGTCCGCCGGACTCGGAATGCCGCGAGACTTTGCCAGGGGCCTCCGTGTGCCAAAAATAGGCCGCGGGCAAAGCCGCGCCCAAAAATACATGCCCGAAGGCCGGGGTGCCAAGTTCGTCCAGCGGAAAAAGGCCACAAAAACGGGTGGGCTATATCCTTGGGGGGTGGGGCTGGCCAACATCGTCCGCCGGACTTGGAATGGAGCGAGACTTTGCGAGGCACCTCCGTGTGCCAAAAAGTGGCAGCGGGCACAGCCACGCCCAAAAATAACCTCCCGAAGGCCGGGGCGCCAAATTCGTCCAGCGGAAAAAGGCCACAAAAACGGGTGGGCTATAGCCTTGGGGGGTGGACCTGGCCAACTTCGTCCGCCGGACTCGGAATGGCGCGAGACTTTGCGAGGCGCCTCTGTGTGCCAAAAGTAGGCCACGGGCACAGCCGTAGCCAAAAATAACCGCCCGAAGGCCGGGGCGCCAAGTTCGTCCAGCGGAAAAAGGCCACAAAAACGGGTGGACTATATCCTTGGGGGGTGGGGCTGGCCAACATCGTCCGCCGGACTTGGAATGGAGTGAGACTTTGCGAGGCACCTCCGTGAGCCAAAAAGTGGCCGCGGGCACAGCCGCGCCCAAAAATAACCTCCCGAAGGCCGGGGCGCCAAATTCGTCCAGCGGAAAAAGCCCACAAAAACGGGTGGGCTATATCCTTGGGGGGTGGGGCTGGCCAACTTCGTCCGCCGGACTCGGAATGGAGCGAGACTTTACGAGGCGCCTCCGTGTGCCAAAAATGGCCGCGGGCACAGCCGCGCCCAAAAATAACCGCCCGAAGGCCGGGGCGCCAAGTTCGTCCAGCGGAAAAAGGCCACAAAAACGGGTGGACTATATCCTTGGGGGGTGGGGCTGGCCAACATCGTCCGCCAGACTCGGAATGGTGCGAGACATTACGAGGTGCCTCCGTGTGCCAAAAGTGGCCGCGGGCACAGCCGCGCCCAAAAAACCGCCCGAAGGCCGGGGTGCCAAGTTCGTCCAGCGGAAAAAGCCCACAAAAAATGGTGGGCTATAGCCTTGGGGGGTGGGGCCGGCCCACTTCGTCCGCCGGACTCGGAATGGCGCGAGACTTTGCGAGGCACCTCCGTGTGCCAAAAATAGGACGCGGGCAGAGGCGTGCCTAAAAATAACCGCCTGTAGGCCGGGGCACCAAATTTGTCCAGCGGAAAAAGGCCACAAAAACGGGTGGGCTATAGCCTTGGGGGGTGGGGCTGGCCAACTTCGTCCGCCGGACTCGGAATGGTGCGAGACTTTGCGAGGCGCCTCCGAGTGCCAAAAATAGGTTGCAGGCACAACCGCGCCCAAAAATAACCGCCCGAAGGCCGGGGCGCCAAGTTCGTCCAGCGGAAAAAGGCCACAAAAACGGGTGGGCTATAGCCTTGGGGGGTGGGGCTGGCCAACTTCGTCCGCCGGACTCGGAATGCCGCGAGACTTTGCGAGGGGCCTCAGTGTGCTAAAAATAGGCCATGGACAAAGCCGCGCCCAAAAATAACCCCCCGAAGGCCGGGGCGCCAAGTTCGTCCAGCGGAAAAAGGCCACAAAAACGGGTGGGCCATAGCCTTCGGGGGTGGGGCTGGCCAACTACGTCCGCCGGACTCGGAACGCCGCGAGACTTTGCGAGGGGCCTCCGTGTGCCAAAAATAGGCCGCGCGCAAAGCCACGCCCAAAAATAACCCCCCGAAGGCCGGGGCGCCAAATTCGTCCAGCGGAAAAAGCCCACAAAAAAGGGTGGGCTATAGCCTTGGGGGGTGGGGCCGGTCAACTTCGTCCGCAGGACTCGGAATAGCTCGAGACTTTGCGAGGCCCCTCCGTGCACCAAAAATAGGCCACGGGTACAGCCGTAGCCAAAAATAACCGCCCGAAGGCCGGGGCGCCAAGTTCGTCCAGCGGAAAAAGGCCACAAAAACGGGTGGGCTATAGCCTTGGGGGGTGGGGCTGGCCCACTTCGTCCGCCGGACTCGGAATGGCGCGAGACTTTGCGAGGCACCTCCGTGTGCCAAAAATAGGCCGCGGGCACAGCCGTAGCAAAAAAAAACTGCCCAAAGGCCGGGGCGCCAAGTTCGTCCAGCGGAAAAAGGCCACAAAAACGGGTGGGCTATAGCCTTGGGGGGTGGGGCTGGCCAACATCGTCCGCCGGACTCAGAATGGAGCGAGACTTTGTGAGGCGCCTCCGAGAGCCAAAAAGTGGCCGCGGGCACAGCCGCGCCCAAAAAATCGCCCGAAGGCCGGGGCGCCAAGTTCGTCCAGCGGAAAAAGCCCACAAAAAAGGGTGGGCTATAGCCTTGGGGGGTGGGGCCGGCCAACTTCCTCCGCAAGACTCGGAATAGCTCGAGACTTTGCGAGGCCCCTCCGTGCTCCAAAAATAGGCCATGGGCACAGCCGTAGCCAAAAATAACCGCCCGAAGGCCGGGGTGCCAAGTTCGTCCAGCGGAAAAAGGCCACAAAAACGGGTGGGCTATAGCCTTGGGGGGTGGGGCCGGCCCACTTCGTCCGCCGGACTCGGAATGGCACGAGACTTTGCGAGGCACCTCCGTGTACCAAAAATAGGCCGCGGGCACAGCCGCCCCAAAAATAACCGCCCGAAGGCCGGGGCGCCATGTTCGTCCAGCGGAAAAAGGCCACAAAAACGGGTGGGCTATAGCCTTGGGGGGTGGGGCTGGCCCACTTCGTCCGCCGGACTCGGAATGGCGCGAGACTTTGCGAGGCACCTCCGTGTGCCAAAAATAGGCCGCGGGCACAGCCGTAGCCAAAAATAACCGCCCAAAGGCCGGGGCGCCAAGTTCGTCCAGCGGAAAAAGGCCACAAAAACGGGTGGGATATAGCCTTGGGGGGTGGGGCTGGCCAACATCGTCCGCCGGACTCAGAATGGAGCGAGACTTTGCGAGGCGCCTCCGTGTGCCAAAAAGTGGCCGCGGGCACAGCCGCGCCCAAAAAATCGCCCGAAGGCCGGGGCGCCAAGTTCGTCCAGCGGAAAAAGCCCACAAAAAAGGGTGGGCTATAGCCTTGGGGGGTGGGGCCGGCCAACTTCCTCCGCAAGACTCGGAATAGCTCGAGACTTTGCGAGGCCCCTCCGTGCTCCAAAAATAGGCCACGGGCACAGCCGTAGCCAAAAATAACCGCCCGAAGGCCGGGGCGCCAAGTTCGTCCAGCGGAAAAAGGCCACAAAAACGGGTGGGCTATAGCCTTGGGGGGTGGGGCCGGCCCACTTCGTCCGCCGGACTCGGAATGGCACGAGACTTTGCGAGGCACCTCCGTGTGCCAAAAATAGGCCGCGGGCACAGCCGACCCAAAAATAACCGCCCGAAGGCCGGGGCGCCAAGTTCGTCCAGCGGAAAAAGCCCACAAAAACGGGTGGGCCATAGCCTTGGGGGGTGGGGCAGGCCAACTTCGTCCGCCGGACTCGGAATGGCGCGAGACTTTGCGAGGCGCCTCCGTGTGCCAAAAATAGGCCAAGGGCACAGCCTCGCCCAAAAATAACCGCCCGTAGGCCGGGGCGCCAAGTTCGTCCAGCGGAAAAATGCCACAAAAACGGGTGGGCTATAGCCTTGGGGAGTGGGGCTGGCCAACATCGTCCGCCGGACTCGGAATAGTGCGAGACTTTGTGATGTGACTCCGTGTGCCAATAATAGGCCGCGGGCACAGCCGCACCCAAAAATAACAGCCCGAAGGCCGAGTCGCCAAGTTCGTCCAGCGGAAGAAGGCCACAAAAACGGGTGGGCTATAGCCTTGGGGGGTGGGGCCGGCCAACTTCGTCCGCCGGACTCGGAATGGTGCGAGACTTCGCGAGCGGCCTCCGTGTGCCAAAAATAGGCCGCGGGCACAACCGCGCCCAAAAATAACCGCCCGATGGCCGGGGCGCCATTTTCGTCCAGCGGAAAAAGGCCACAAAAACGGGTGGGCTATAGCCTTGGGGGGTGGGGCTGGCCAAGTTCGTCCGCCGGACTCGGAATGGCGCGAGACTTTGCGAGCAGCCTCTGTGTGCCAAAAATAGGCCGCGGGCACAGCCGCGCCCAAAAATAACTGCCCGAAAGCCGGGGCGCCAAGTTCGTCCTGGGGAAAAATGCCATAAAAACGGGTGGGCTATAGCATTGGGGGGTGGGGCTGGCCAACTTCGTCCGCCGGACTTGGAATGCCGCGAGACTTAGCGAGTGGCCTCCGTGTGCCAAGAATATGCCGCGGCCACAGCCACGCCCAAAAATAACCGCCCGAAGGATGGGGCGCCAAGTTCGTCCAGCAGAAAAAGGCCACAAAAACGGGTGGGCTATAGCCTTGGGGGGTGGGGCTGGCCGACTTCGTCCGCCAGACTCGGAATGGTGCGAGACTTTGCGAGCGGCCTCCGTGTGCCAAAAATAGGTCACGGACACAGCCGTACCCAAAAATAACCGCCCGAAGGCCGGGGCGCCAAGTTCGTCCAGCGGAAAAAGGCCACAAAAACGGGTGGGCTATAGCCTTGGGGGGTGGGGCAGGCCAACTTCGTCCGCCGGACTCGGAATGGCGCGAAACTTTGCGAGCGGCCTCCGTGTGCCAAGAATAGGCCGCGGGCACAGCCGCGCCCAAAAATAACCGCCCGAAGCCCGGGGCGCCAGGTTCGTCCAGTGGAAAAAGGCCACAAAAACGGGTGGGCTATAGCCTTGGGGGGTGGGGCTGGCCAACTTCGTCCGCCGGTATCGGAATGCCACAAGACCTTGTGAGGGGCTTCCACGTCCCAAAAATAGGCTGAGGGCAAACCGCGCCCAAAAATAACCGCCCGAAGGCCGGGGCGCCAAGTTCGTCCAGCGGTAAAAGGCCACAAAAACGGGTGGGCTATTGCCTTGGGGGGTGGGGCTGGCCAACTTCGTCCGCCGGACTCGGAATGCCGTGAGACTTTGCGAGGGGCCTCCGTGTACCAAAAATAGGCCGCGGGCAATGCCGTGCCCAAAAATAACCGCTCGAAGGCCGGGGCGCCAGGTTCGTTCAGCGGAAAAAGGCAACAAAATCGGGTGGGCTATAGCCTTGGGGGGTGGGGCTGGCCAACTTCGTCCGCCGGTATCGGAATGCCACAAGACCTTTTGAGGGGCTTCCGCGTCCCAAAAATAGGCTGAGGGCAAACCGCGCCCAAAAATAACCGCCCGAAGGCCGGGGCGCCAAGTTCGTCCAGCGGTAAAAGGCCACAAAAACGGGTGGGCTATTGCCTTGGGGGGTGGGGCTGGCCAACTTCGTCCGCCGGACTCGGAATGCCGTGAGACTTTGCGAGGGGCCTCCGTGTACCAAAAATAGGCCGCGGGCAATGCCGTGCCCAAAAATAACCGCTCGAAGGCCGGGGCGCCAGGTTCGTTCAGCGGAAAAAGGCAACAAAATCGGGTGGGCTATAGCCTTGGGGGGTGGGGCAGGCCAACTTCGTCCGCCGGACTCGGAATGGCGCGAGACTTTGCGAGGCGCCTCCGTGTGCCAAAAATAGGCCAAGGGCACAGCCTCGCCCAAAAATAACCGCCCGTAGGCCGGGGCGCCAAGTTCGTCCAGCGGAAAAATGCCACAAAAACGGGTGGGCTATAGCCTTGGGGAGTGGGGCTGGCCAACATCGTCCGCCGGACTCGGAATAGTGCGAGACTTTGTGATGTGACTCCGTGTGCCAATAATAGGCCGCGGGCACAGCCGCACCCAAAAATAACAGCCCGAAGGCCGAGTCGCCAAGTTCGTCCAGCGGAAAAAGCCCACAAAAACGGGTGGGCCATAGCCTTTGCGGGTGGGGCTGGCCAACTTCGTCCGCCGGACTCGGAATGGCGCGAGACTTTGCGAGGGGCCTCCGTGTGCCAAAAATAGGCCATGGGTAAGCCGCACCCAAAAATAACCGCCCGAAGGCCGGGGCGCCAAGTTCGTCCAGCAGAAAAAGGCCACAAAAACGGGTGGGCTATTGCCTTGGGGGGTGGGGCTGGCCAACGTCGTCCGCCGGACTCGGAATGGCGCGAGACTTTCCGAGGGGCCTCCGTGTGCCAAAAATAGGCCGCGGGCAAGCCGCGCCAAAAAATAACCGCCCGAAGGCCGGGTCGCCAAGTTCGTCCAGCGGAAAAAGGCCACAGAAACGGGTGGGCTATTGCCTTGGGGGGTGGGGCTGGCCAACGTCGTCCGCGGACTCGGAATGGCGCGAGACTTTCCGAGGGGCCTCTGTGTGCCAAAATTAGGCCGAGGGCAAAGCCGCGGCCAAAAATAACCGACCAAAGGCCGGGGCGCCAAGTTTGTCCAGCGGAAAAAGGCCACAAAAACAGGTGGGCTACAGCCTTGGGGGGTGCGGCTGGCCAACTTCGTCCGCAGGACTCGGAATGCCGCGAGACTTTGCGAGGGGCCTCCGTGTACCAAAAATAGGCCGCGGGCACAGCCACGCCCAAAAATAACCGCCCGAAGGCCGGGGCGCCAAGTTCGTCCAGCGGAAAAAGGCCACAAAAACGGGTGGGCTATTGCCTTGGGGGGTGGGGCTGGCCAACGTCGTCCGCCGGACTCGGAATGGCGCGAGATTTTCCGAGGGGCCTCCGTGTGCCAAAAATAGGCCGCGGGCAAGCCGCGCCAAAAAATAACCACCCGAAGGCCAGGTCGCCAAGTTCGTCCAGCGGAAAAAGGCCACAGAAACGGGTGGGCTATTGCCTTGGGGGGTGGGGCTGGCCAACGTCGTCCGCCGGACTCGGAATGGCGCGAGACTTTCCGAGGGGCCTCCGTGTGCCAAAAATAGGCCGCGGGCAAAGCCGCGCCCAAAAATAACCGACCAAAGGCCGGGGCGCCAAGTTTGTCCAGCGGAAAAAGGCCACAAAAACGGGTGGGCTACAGCCTTGGGGGGTGGGGCTGGCCAACTTCGTCCGCAGGACTCGGAATGCCGCGAGACTTTGCGAGGGGCCTCCGTGTGCCAAAAATAGGCCGCGGGCACAGCCACGCCCAGATATAACCGCCCGAAGGCCGGGGCGCCAGGTTCGTCCAGCGGAAAAAGGCCACAAAAACGGGTGGGCTATAGCCTTGGGGGGTGGGGCTGGCCAACTTCGTCCGCCGGACTCGGAATGCCACGAGACTTTCCGAGGGGCCTCCGTGTGCCAAATAGAGCCCGCGGGCAAAGCCGCACCCAAAAATAACCGCCCGAAGGCCGGGGCGCCAGGTTCGTCCAGCGGAAAAAGGCCACAAAAACGGGTGGGCTATAGCCTTGGGGCGTGGGGCTGGCCAACTTCGTCCGCTGGACTTGGATTGGCGTGAGACTTTGCGAGGCGCCTCCGTTTGCAAAAAATAAGCCGCGGGCACAGCCAGGCCAAAAAATAACAGCCCGAAGGCCGGGGCGCCAAATTCGTCCAGCGGAAAAAGGCCACAAAAACGGGTGGGCTATAGCCTTGGGGGGTGGGGCTGGCCAACTACGTCAGCCGGACTCGGAATGGCGCGAGACTTTGCGAGGCGCCTCCCTGTGCCAAAAATTGGCCGCGGGCACAGCCGAGTCCAAAAATAACCGCCCGAAGGCCGGGGCGCCAAGTTCGTCCAGCGGAAAAAGGCCACAAAAACGGGTGGGCTATAGCCTTGGGGGGTGGGCTATAGCCTTGGGGGGTGGGGCTGGCCAACTTCGTCCGCCGGACTCGGAATGGCGCGAGACTTTGCGAGCGGCCTCCGTGTGCCAAAAATAGGCCGCGGACACAGCCGCGCCTAAAAATAACCGCCCGAAGGCCGGGACGCCAAATTCGTCCAGCGGAAAAAGGCCACAAAAACGGGTGGGCTATAGCCTTGGGGGGTGGGGATGGCCAACTTCATCCGCCGGACTCAGAATGGCGCGAGACTTTGTGAGCGGGATCCATTTGTCAAAAATAGGCCGCGGGCACAGCCGTTCCCAAAATTAACAGCCCGAAGGCCGGGGCGCCAATTTCGTCCAGCGGAAAAAGGCCACAAAAATGGGTGGGCTATTGCCTTGGGGGGTGGGGCTGGCCAACTTCGTCCGCCGGACTCGGAATGGTGCGAGACTTTGCGAGCGGCCTCCGTGTGCCAAAAATAGGCCGTGGGCACAGCCGCGCCCAAATATAACCGACCGAAGGCCGGGGCGCCAAGTTCGTGCAGCGGAAAAAGGCCACAAAAACGGGTGGGCTATAGCCTTGGGGGGTGGGGCTGGGCAACTTCGTCCGCCGGACTCGGAATGGCGCGAGACTTTGCGAGCGGCCTCCGTGTGCCAAAAATAGGCCGCGGGCTCAGCCGCGCCCAAAAATAACCACCCGAAAACCGGGGCGCCAAGTTTGTCCAGCGGAAAAAGGCTACAAAAACTGGTGGGGTATAGCCTTGGGGTGTGGGGCTGGCCAACTTCGTCCGCCGGACTCGGAATGGCGCGAGACTTTACGAGCAGGCTCCATGTGCCAAAAATAGGCCGCGGGCACAGCCTAGCCCAAAAATAACGGCCCGAAGGCCGGGGCGCCAAGTTCGTCCAGCGGAAAAAGGCCACAAAAACGGGTGGGCTATAGCCTTCGGGGCTGGGGCTGGCCAACTTCGTCCGCCGGACTCGGAATGGCGCGAGACTTTACGAGCGGCCTCCGTGTGCCAAAAATAAGCCGCGGGCACAGCCGCGCCCAAAAATTACCACCCGAAGGGCGCGGCGCCAAGTTCGTCCAGCGGAAAAAGGCCACAAAAACGGGTGGGCTATAGCCTTGGGGGGTGGGGCTGGCCAACTTCGACCGCCGGACTCGGAATGGCGCGAGACTTTGCGAGCAGGCTCCATGTGCCAAAAATAGGCCGCGGGCACAGCCTTGCCCAAAAATAACCGCCCGAAGGCCGGGGCGCTAAGTTCGTCCAGCGGAAAAAGTCCACAAAAACGGGTGGGCTATAGCCTTCGGGGCTGGGGCTGGCCAACTTCATCCGCCGGACTCGGAATGGCACGAGACTTTGCGAGAGGCCTCCATGTGCCCGAAATAGGCCGCGGGCACAGCCGCGCTCAAAAACAAACGCCCGAAGGCCGGGGCGCCAAGTTCGTCCAGCGGAAAAAGGCCACAATAACGGGTGGGCTATAGCCTTGGGGGGTGGGGATGGCCAACTTCATCCGCCGGACTCAGAATGGCGCGCGACTTTGTGAGCGGGCTCCATGTGCCAAAAATAGGCCGCGGGCACAGCCGTGCCCAAAATTAACAGCCCGAAGGCCGGGGCGCCAAGTTCGTCCAGCGGAAAAAGGCCACAAAAATGGGTGGGCTATTGCCTTGGGGGGTGGGGCTGGCCAACTTCGTCCGCCGGACTCGGAATGGCACGAGACTTTGCCAGCGGCCTCCGTTTGCCAAAAATAGGCCGCGGGCACAGCTATGCCCAAAAATAATCCCCCGAAAACAGGGTCGCCAAGTTCGTCCAGCGGAAAAAGGCCACAATAACGGGTGGGCTATAGCCTTGGGGGGTGGGGATGGCCAACTTCATCCGCCGGACTCAGAATGGCGCGCGACTTTGTGAGCGGGCTCCATGTGCCAAAAATAGGCCGCGGGCACAGCCGTGCCCAAAATTAACAGCCCGAAGGCCGGGGCGCCAAGTTCGTCCAGCGGAAAAAGGCCACAAAAATGGGTGGGCTATTGCCTTGGGGGGTGGGGCTGGCCAACTTCGTCCGCCGGACTCGGAATGGCACGAGACTTTGCCAGCGGCCTCCGTTTGCCAAAAATAGGCCGCGGGCACAGCTATGCCCAAAAATAATCCCCCGAAAACAGGGTCGCCAAGTTTGTCCAGCGGAAAAAGGCCACAAAAACGGGTGGGCTATAGCCTTGGGCGGTGGAGCTGGCCAACTTCGTCCGCCCGACTCGGAATGCCGCGATACTTTGTGAGCGGCCTCCGTGTGCCAAAAATAGGCCGCGGGCTCAGCCGCGCCCAAAAAAAAACCGCCCGAAGGCCGGGGCGCCAAGTTTGTCCAGCGGAAAAAGGCCACAAAAACGGGTGGGCTATAGCCTTGGGGGGTGGGGCTGGCCAACTTCGTCCGCCGGACTCGGAATGGTGCGAGACTTTGCGAGCGGCCTTCGTGTACCAAAAATAGGCCGTGGGCACAGCCGCACCCAAAAATAACCGACCGAAGGCCGGGGCGCCAAATTCGTGCAGCGGAAAAAGGCCACAAAAACGGGTGGGCTATAGCCTTGGGGGGTGGGGCTTGCCAACTTCGTCCGCCGGACTCGGAATGGCGCGAGACTTTGCGAGCGTCCTCCGTTTGCCAAAAATAGGCCGTGGGCACAGCCGCGGCCAAAAATACCCGCCCGAAGGCCGGGGTGCGAAGTTCGTCGAGCGGAAAAAGGCCACAAAAACGGGTGGGCTATAGCCTTGGGGGGTGGGGCTGGCTAACTTCGTCCGCCGGACTCGGAATGGCGCGAGACTTTGCGAGCAGGCTCCATGTGCCAAAAATAGGCTGCGGACACAGCCAGGCCCAAAAATAAACGCCCGAAGGCCGGGGCGCCAAGTTCGTCCATTGGAAAAAGGCCACAAAAACGGGTCGGCTATAGCCTTGGGGGGTGGGGCTGGCCAACTTCGTCCGCCGGACTCGGAATGGCGCGAGACTTTCCGAGCGGCCTCCGTGTGCCAAAAATAGGCCGCGGGCAAAGCCGCGCCCAAAAATAACCCCCCCGAAGGCCGGGGAGTAAAGTTCGTCCAGCTGAAAAAGGCCACAAAAACGGGTAGGCTGTAGCCTTGGGGGGTGGGGCTGGCCAACTTCGTCCGCCGGACTCAGAATGCCATGAGAATTTACGAGGGGTCTCCGTGTGCCAAAAATAGGCCGCAGGGAAAGCCGCACCCAAAAATAACCGCCCGAAGGCCGGGGCTCCAAGTTCGCCCAGCGGAAAAAGGCCACAAAAACGGGGGGGCTATAGCTTTGGGGGCTGGGGCTGGCCGATTCGTCCGCCGGACTCGGAATGCCGTGAGACTTTGCAAGGGCCCTCCGTGTGCAAAAAATAGGCCACGGGCAATGCCGCGCCGAAAAATAACCGCACGAAGGCCGGGGCGCCAAGTTCGTCCAGCGGAAAAAGGCGACAAAAACGGGTGGGCTATAGCCTTGGGGGGTGGGGCTGGCTAACTTCGTCCGCCGGACTCGGAATGCCGCGAGATTTTACGAGGGGCCTCCGTGTGCCAAAAATAGGCCGCGGGCAAAGCCGCGCCCAAAAATAACCACCCGAATGCTGGGGCGCCAAGTTCGTCCAGCGGAAAAAGGCCACAAAAACGGGTGGGCTATCGCCTTCAGGGGTGGGGCTAGCCAACTTCGTCTGCCGGACTAGGAAAGCCAGGAGACTTTAAGAGGGGCCTCCGTGTGCCAAAAATAGGCTGCGGGCAAAGCCGCGCGCAAAAATAACCGCCCGTAGGCCGGGGCGCCAAGTTCGTCCAGCGGAAAAAGGCCACAAAAACGGGTGGGCTATTTCCTTGGGGGGTGGGGCTGGCCAACTTCGTCCGCCGGACTCGGAATGCCGCGAGACTTTGTGAGGGGCCTCTGTGTGCCAAAAATAACCACCCGAAGGCCGGGGTGCCAAGTTCGTCCCGCGGAAAAAGGCCACAAAAAAGGGTGGGCTATTGCCTCGGGGGGTGGGGCTGACCAACTTCGTCCGCCGGACTTGGAATGCCGCGAGACTTTTCGAGGGGCCTCCGTGTGCCAAAAATAGGCTGCGGGCAAAGCCGCGTCCAAAAAAAACCGGCTGAAGGCCGGGCCGCCAAGTTCGTCCAGCGGAAAAAGGCCACAAAAAAGGGTGGGCTATTGCCTTGGGGGGTCGGGCTGACGACCTTAGTCCGCCGGACTCGGAATGCCGCGAGACTTTGCGAGGGGACTCTGTGTGCCAAAAATAGGCTGCGCGCAAAGCCGCGCCCAAAAATAACCGCCTGAAGGCCGGGGCGCCCAGTTCGTCCAGCGGAAAAAGGCCACAAAAACGGGTGGGCTATAGCCTTGGGGGGTGGGGCTGGCAAATTCGTCCGCCGGACTCGGAATGCCGCGAGACCTTGCGAGGGGCCTCCATGTGCCAAAAATAGGCTGCGGGTAAAGCCGCGTCCAAAATAACCACCCGAAGGCCGGGGCGCCAAGTTCGTCCAGCGGAAAAAGGCCACAAAAACGGGTGGGCTATAGCCTTGGGGGGTGGGGCTGGCAGACTTCATCCGCTGGACTCGGAATGGCACGAGACATTGCGAGGCACCTCCGTGTGCCAAAAATAGGCCGCGGGCACAGCCACGTCTAAAAATAACAGCCCGAAGGCCGGGGCGCCAAGTTCGTCCAGCGGAAAAAGCCCACAAAAACGGGTGGGCTATAGCCTTGGGGGGTGGGGCTGGCCAACTTCGTCCGCCGGATTTGGAATGGTGCGACACTTTGCGAGGCGCCTCCGAGTGCCAAAAATAGGCCGCGGGCACAGCCGCGCCCAAAAATAACGGCCCGAAGACCGGGGCGCCAAGTTCGTCCTGCGGAAAAAGCCCACAAAAGCGGGTGGGCGATAGCCTTGGGGGGTGGGGCTGGCCAACTTCGTCCGCCGGACTCGGAATGGCGCGAGACTTTGCGAGGCTCCTCCGTGTGCCAAAAATAGGCCGCAGGCACAGCCGCGCCCAAAAATAACCGCCCAAAGACCGGGGCGCCAAGTTCGTCCAGCGGAAAAAGGCCACAAAAACGGGTGGGCTATAGCCATGGGGGGTGGGGCTCGCCAACTTCGTCCGCTGGACTCGGAATGCCGCCATACTTTGCGAGGCACCTCTGTGTGCCAAAAATAGGCCGCGGGCACAGCCACGCCCAAAAATAACCGCCCGAAGGCCGGGGAGCCAAGTTCGTCCAGCGGAAAAAGGCCACAAAAACGGGTGGGCTATTTCCTTGGGAGGTGGGGCTGGCCGACTTCGTCCGCCGGACTCGGAATGGCGCGAGACTTTGCGAGGCGCCTCTGTGTGCCAAAAATAGGCCATGGGCACAGCCGCGCCCAAAAATAGCCGCCCGAAGGCCGGGGCGCCAAATTCGTCCAGCAGAAAAAGCCCACAAAAACGGGTGGGCTATTGCCTTGGGGGGTGTGGCTGGCCAACTTCGTCCGCCGGACTCGGAATGCCGCCAGACTTTGCGAGGCACCTCCGTGTGCCAAAAATAGGCCACGGGCACAGCCGCGCCCAAAAATAACTGCCTGAAGACCGGGGCGCCAAGTTCGTCCAGCGGAAAAAGGCCACAAAAACGGGTGGGCTATAGCCTTGGGGGGTGGGGCTGGCCAACTTCATCCGCTGGACTCGGAATGGCACGAGACATTGCGAGGCACCTCCGTGTGCCAAAAATAGGCCGCGGGCACAGCCGCGCCCAAACATAACCACCCGAAGGCCGGGGCATCAAGTTCGTCCAGCGGAAAAAGCCCACAAAAACGGGTGGGCTATAGCCTTGGGGGGTGGGGCTGGCCAACTTCGTCCGCCGGATTTGGAATGGTGCGACACTTTGCGAGGCGCCTCCGAGTGCCAAAAATAGGCCGCGGGCACAGCCGCGCCCAAAAATAACGGCCCGAAGACCGGGGCGCCAAGTTCGTCCAGCGGAAAAAGCCCACAAAAGCGGGTGGGCGATAGCCTTGGGGGGTGGGGCTGGCCAACTTCGTCCGCCGGACTCGGAATGGCGCGAGACATTGCGAGGCACCTCCGTGTGCCAAAAATAGGCCGCGGGCACAGCCACGTCTAAAAATAACAGCCCGAAGGCCGGGGCGCCAAGTTCGTCCAGCGGAAAAAGCCCACAAAAACGGGTGGGCTATAGCCTTGGGGGGTGGGGCTGGCCAACATCGTCCGCCGGACTCGGAATGGCACGAGACTTTGCGAGGCGCCTCCGTGTGCCAAAAATAGACCGCGGGCACAGCCGCACCCAAAAATAACCTCCCGAAGGCCGGGGCGCCAAGTTCGTCCAGCGGAAAAAGTGCACAAAAACGGGTGGGCTATAGCCTTGGGGGGTGGGGCTGGCCCACTTCGTCCGCCGGACTCGGAATGGCGGGAGACTTTACGAGGCGCCTCCGTGTGCCAAAAATAGGCCGCGGGCACAGCCGCGCCCAAAAATAATCGCCCGAAGACCGGGGCGCCACGTTCGTCCAGCGGAAAAAGGCCACAAAAACGGGTGGGCTATCGCCTTGGGGTGTGGGGCTGGCCGACTTCGTCCGCCGGAGTCGGAATGCCGCGAGACTTTGCGAGGTGCCTTCATGTGCCAACAATAGGATGCGGGCACAGCCGCGCCCAAAAATAACCGCCCGATGGCCGGGGCGCCAAGTTCGTCCAGCGGAAAAAGCCCGCAAAAACGAGTGGGCTGTAGCCTTGGGGGGGGGGGCTGGCCACCTTCGTCCGCCGGACTCGGAATGGCGCGAGACATTGCGAGGCACCTCCGTGTGCCAAAAATAGGCCGCAGGCACAGCCGCGCCCAAAAATAACCGCCCAAAGGCTGGGGCGCCAAGTTCGTCCAGCGGAAAAAGCCCACAAAAACGGGTGGGCTATAGCGTTGGGGGTTGGGGCTGGCCAACTTCGTCCGCCGGCCTCGGAATGGCGCGAGACTTTGCGAGGTGCCTCCGTGTGCCAAAAATAGGCTGCGGGCACAGCCGCGTCCAAAAGTAACCACCCGAAGGCCGGGGCGTCAAGTTCGTCCAGCGGAAAAAAGCCACAAAAACGGGCGGGCTATTTCCTTGGGGGGTGGGGCTGGCCCACTTCGTCCGCCGGACTCGGAATGCCGCCAGACTTTGCGAGGCACCTCCGAGTGCCAAAAATAGGCCGCTGGCACAGCCGCGCCCAAAAATAACCGCCCGAAGACCGGGGCGCCAAGTTCGTCCTGCGGAAAAAGCCCACAAAAGCGGGTGGGCGATAGCCTTGGGGGGTGGGGCTGGCCGACTTCGTCCGCCGGACTCGGAATGCCGCCAGACTTTACGAGGCACCTCTGTGTGCCAAAAATATGCCGCGGGCACAGCCACGCCCAAAAATAACCGCCCGAAGGCCGGGGCGCCAAGTTCGTCCAGCGGAAAAAGGCCACAAAAACGGGTGGCCTATTTCCTTGGGGGGTTGGGCTGGCCGACTTCGTCCGCCGGACTCGGAATGGCGCGAGACTTTGCGAGGTGCCTCTGTGTGCCAAAAATAGGCCGTCGGCACAGCCGCGCCCAAAAATAGCCGCCCGAAGGCCGGGGCGCCAAGTTCGTCCAGCAGAAAAAGGCCACAAAAACGGGTGGGCTATAGCCTTGGGGGGTACGGCCGGCCGACTTCGTCCGCCGGACTCGGAATGGCGCGAGACTTTGAGATGCGCCTCCGTGTGCCAAAAATTGGCCGCGGGCACAGCCGCGCCTAAAAATACCCGCCCCAAGGCCGGGGCGCCAAGTTCGTCCAGCGGAAAAAGGCCACAAAAACGGGTGGTCTATAGCCTTGGGGGGTGGGGCTGGACGACTTCGTCCGCCGGACTCGGAATGGCGTGACACTTTGCGAAATGCCTCCGTGTGCCAAAAATAGGCCGCGGGCACGGCCGCGTCCAAAAATAACCGCCCGAAGGCCGGAGCGCCAAGTTCGTCCAGCGGAAAAAGGCCACAAAAACGGGTGGGCTATAGCCTTGGGGGGTGGGGCTCGCCAACTTCGTCCGCCGGACTCGGAATGGCGCGAGACTTTACGAGGCGCCTCCGTGTGCCAAAAATAGGCCGTGGACACAGCCGAACCCAAAAATAACCACCCGAAGGCCAGGGCGCCAAATTCCTCCAGCGGAAAAAGGCCACAAAAACGGGTGGGCTATAGCCTTCGGGGGTGGGGCTGGCCAACTTCGTCCGCCGGACTCGGAATGGCACGAGACTTTACGAGGCACCTCCGTGTTCCGAAAATAGGCCGCGTACACATCCGTGCCCAAAAATAACCGCCCGAAGGCCGGGGCGCCAAGTTCGTCCATCGGAAAAAGGCCACAAAAACGGGTGGGCAATAGCCTTGGGGGGAGAGGCTGGCCAACTTCGTCCGCCGGACTCGGAATGGCGCGAGACTTTGCGAGGCGCCTCCGTGTGCCAAAAATAGGCCGCGGGCACAGACGCGCCCAAAAATAACCGGCCGAAGGCCGGGGCGCTAAGTTCGTCCAGCGGAAAAAGGCCACAAAAACGGGTGGGCTATAGCCTTGGAGGGTGGGGCCGGCCCACTTCGTCCGCCGTTCTCGGAATGGCGCGAGACTTTGCGAGGACCCTCCGTGTGCCAAAAATAGGCCGCGGGAACAGCCGCGCCCAAAAATAACTGCTCGAAGGCCTGGGCGCCAAGTTCGTCCTGCGTAAAAAGGCCACAAAAACGGGTGGGCTATAGCCTTGGGGGGTGGGGCTGGCCAACTTCGTCCGCCGGACTCGGAATGGCGCGAGACTTTGCGAGGCACCTCTGTGTGCCAAAAATAGGCCGCGGGCACAGCCGCGCCCAAAAATAACCGCCCGAAGGCCGGGGCGCCAAGTTCGTCCAGCGGAAAAAGCCCACAAAAACGGGTGGGCTATAGCCTTGGGGGGTGGGGCTGGCCAACTTCATCCGCTGGACTCGGAATGGCGCGAAACTTTGAGAGGCACCTCCGTGTACAAAAAATAGGCCACGGGCACAGCCGCGCCCAAAAATAACCGCCTGAAGCCTGGGGCGCCAAGTTCGTCCAGCGGAAAAAGGCCACAAAAACGGGTGGGCTATAGCCTTGGGGGGTGGGGCTGGCCAACTTCGTCCGCGGGACTTGGAATCGCGCGAGACTTTGCGAGGTGCCACCGTGTGCCAAAAATAGGCCGCGGGCACAGCCGCGCCCAAAAATAACTGCCCGAAGGCCGGGGCGCCAAGTTCGTCCAGCGGAAAAAGCCCACAGTAACGGGTGGGCTATAGCCATGGGGGGTGGGGCTGGCCAACTTCATCCGCCGGACTCGGAATGGCGCGAGACTTTGCGAGGCGCCTACGTGTACCAAAAATAGGCCGCGGGCACAGCTGCGCCCAAAAATAACCGCCCGAAGGCCGGGGCGCCAAGTTTGTCCAGCGGAAAAAGCCCACAAAAACGGGTGGACTATAGCCTTGGGGGGTGAGGCTGGCCAACTTAGTCCGCCGGACTCGGAATGGCGCGAGACTTTGCGAGGTGCCTCCGTGTGCCAACAATAGGCCGCGGGCAAAGCCACGCCCAAAAATAACCGCCTGAAGGCTGCGGCGCCAAGTTCGTCCAGCGGAAAAAACCCACAAAAAACGGGTGGGCTATAGCCTTGGGGGGTGGGGCTGGCCAACTTCGTCCGCCGGACTCGGAATGGCGCGAGACTTTGCAAGGTCCCTCCGTGTGCCAAAAATAGGCCGCGGGCACAGCCGCACCCAAAAATAACCGCCCGAAGGCCGGGACGCCAAGTTCGTCCAGCGGAAAAAGCCCATAAAAACGGGTGGGCTGTAGCCGTGGGGGGTTGGGCTGGCCAACTTCGTCCGCCGGACTCGGAATGGCGAGAGACTTTGTGAGGCGCCTCCGTGTGCCAAAAATAGGCCGCGGGAACAGCCGCGCCCAAAAATAACCGCCCGAAGGTTGGGGCGCCAAGTTCGTCCAGCGGAAAAAGGCCACAAAAACGGGTGGGCTATAGCCTTGGGGGGTGGGGCTGGCCCACTTCGTCCGCCGGACTCGGAATTGCGGGAGACTTTGCGAGGCCCCTCCGTGTGCCAAAAATAGGCCGCGGGCACAGCCGCGCCCAAAAATAACCGCTCGAAGGCCGGGGCGCCAAGTTCGTCCTGCGTAAAAAGGCCACAAAAACGGGTGGGCTATAGCCTTCGGGGGTGGGGCTGGCCAACTTCATCCGCCGGACTCGGAATGGCGCGAGACTTTGCGAGGCACCTCCGTGTGCCAAAAATAGGCCGTGGGCACAGCCGTACTAAAAAATAACCGCCTGAAGGCCGGGTCGCCAAGTTCGTCCAGCGGAAAAAGGCCACAAAAACGGGTGGGCTATAGCCTTGGGGGGTGGGGCTGGCCGACTTCGTCCGCCGGACTCGGAATGGTGCGAGACTTTGCGAGGCACCTCCGTTCGCCAAAAATAGGCCGCGCGCACAGCCGAACCCAAAAATAACCGCCCGAAGGCCGGGGCGCCTGGTTCGTCCAGCGGAAAAAGCCCACAAAAACGGGTGGCCTATAGCCTTGGGGGATGGGGCTGGCCAGCTTCGTAAGCCGGACTCGGAATGGCGCGAGACTTTACGAGGCGCCTCCGTGTGCCAAAAATAGGCCGTGGACACAGCCGAACCCAAAAATAACCACCCGAAGGCCAGGGCGCCAAATTCCTCCAGCGGAAAAAGGCCACAAAAACGGGTGGGCTATAGCCTTCGGGGGTGGGGCTGGCCAACTTCGTCCGCCGGACTCGGAATGGCACGAGACTTTACGAGGCACCTCCGTGTTCCGAAAATAGGCCGCGTACACATCCGTGCCCAAAAATAACCGCCCGAAGGCCGGGGCGCCAAGTTCGTCCATCGGAAAAAGGCCACAAAAACGGGTGGGCAATAGCCTTGGGGGGAGAGGCTGGCCAACTTCGTCCGCCGGACTCGGAATGGCGCGAGACTTTGCGAGGTGCCTCCGTGCGCCAAACATAGGCCGCGCGCACAGCTGTACCCAAAAATAACCGCCCGAAGGCCGGGTCGCCAAATTCGTCCATCGGAAAAAGGCCACAAAAACGGGTGGGCTATAGCCTTGGGGGGAGGGGCTGGCCAACTTCGTCCGCCGGACTCGGAATGGCACGAGACTTTGCGATGTGCCTCCGTGCGCCAAAAATAGGCCGCGGGCACAGCCGACCCCAAAAATAACCGCCCGAAGGATGGGGCGCCAAGTTCGTCCAGCGGAAAAAAGCCACAAAAACAGGTGGGCTATAGCCTTGGGGCGTGGGGCTGGCCAACTTCGTCCGCCGGACTCAGAATGGCGTGAGACTTTGCGAGGCACCTCTGTGTGCCAAAAATAGGCCGCGGGCACAGCCGCGCCCAAAAATAACCTCTCGAAGGCCGGGGCGGAAAGTTCGTCCAGCGGAAAAAGGCCACAAAAACGGGTGGGCTATAGCCTTGGGCGGTGGGGCTGGCCGACTTCGTCCGCCGGACTCGGAATGGCGCGAGACTTTGCGAGGCGCCTCCATGTGCCAAAAATAGGCTGCGGGCACAGCCGCACACAAAAATAACGGCCTGAAGGCCGGGGCGCCAAGTTCGTCCAACGGAAAAATGCCACAAAACGGGTGGGCTATAGCCTTGGGGGGTGGGGCTGGCCAACTTCGTCCGCTGGACTCGGAATGGCGCCAGACTATTCGAGGTGCCTCCGTGTGCCAAAAATAGGCCGCGGGGACAGCCGCGCTCAAAAATAACCGCCCGAAGGCCGGGGCGCCATGTTCGTCCAGCGGAAAAAGGCCACAAAAATGGGTGGGCTATAGCCTTGGGGGGTGGGGCTGGCCCACTTCGTCCGCCGGACTCGGATTGGCGCGATACTTAGCGAGGCGCCTCCGTGTGCCAAAAATAGGCCACGGCCACAGCAGCACTCAAAAATAACCACCCGAAGGCCGGGGCGCCAAGTTCGTCCAGCGAAAACAGGCCACAAAAATGGGTGGGCTATAGCCTTGGGGGGTGGGGCTGGCCCACTTCGTCCGCCGGACTCGGATTGGCGCGATACTTAGCGAGGTGCCTCCGTGTACCAAAAATAGGCCACGGCCACAGCAGCACTCAAAAATAACCACCCGAAGGCCGGGGCGCCAAGTTCCTCCAGCGGAAAAAGGCCCAAAAAACGGGTGGGCTATAGCCTTGGGGGGTGGGGCTGGCCAACTTCGTCCACCGGACTCGGAATGGCGCGTGACTTTGCGAGGCGCCTCCGTGTGCCAAAAATAGGCCGCGGGCACAGCTGCGCCCAAAAATAACTGCCCGAAGGCCGGGGCAGCAAGTTCGTCCAGCGGCAAAAGGCCACAAAAACGGATGGGCTATAGCCTTCGGGGGTGGGGCTGGCCAACTTCGTCCGCCGGACTCTGAATGGCGCGAGACTTTGCGAGGTGCCTCCGTGTGCCAACAATAGGCCGCGGGCAAAGCCGCGCCCAAAAATAACCGCCTGAAGGCTGGGGCGCCAAGTTCGTCCAGCGGAAAAAACCCACAAAAAACGGGTGGGCTATAGCCTTCGGGGGTGGGGCTGGCCAACTTCATCCGCCGGACTCGGAATGGCGCGAGACTTTGCGAGGCACCTCCGTGTGCCAAAAATAGGCCGCGGGCACAGCCGCGCCCAAAAATAACTGCCCGAAGCCCGGGGCGCTAAGTTCGTCCAGCCGAAAAAGACCACAAAAACGGGTGGGCTATATCCTTCGGGGTTCGGGCTGGCCAACTTCGTCCGCCGGACTCGGAATGGCTCGAGACTTTGCGAGGCGCCTCCGTGTGTCAAAAATAGGCCGCGGGCACAGCCGCGCCCAAAAATAACCGCCCGAAGGCCGGGGCGCCAAGTTCGTCCAGCGGAAAAAGGCCACAAAAACGGGTGGGCTATAGCCTTGGGGGGTGGGGCTGGCCCACTTCGTCCGCCGGACTCGGAATGGAACGAGACATTGCGAGGCGCTTCCGTGTGCCAAAAATAGGCCGCGGGCACAGCTGCACCCAAAAATAACAGCCCGAAGGCCGGGGCGCCAAGTTCGTCCAGCGGAAAAAGGCCACAAAAACGGGTGGGCTATAGCCTTCGGGGGTGGGGCTGGCCAACTTCGTCCGCCGGACTGGGAATGGCACGAGACTTTGCGAGGCGCCTCCGTGTGCTAGAAATAGGCCGCGCGCAGCCGCGACCAAAAATAACTGCCCGAAGCCCGGGGCGCCAAGTTCGACCAGCCGAAAAAGACCACAAAAACGGGTGGGCTATATCCTTCGGGGGTCGGGCTGGCCAACTTCGTCCGCCGGACTCGGAATGGCGCGAGACTTTGTGAGGCGCCTCCGTGTGCCAAAAATAGGCCGCGGGCACAGCCGCGCCCAAAAATAACCGCCCGAAGGCCGGGGCGCCAAGTTCGTCCAGCGGAAAAAGGCCACAAAAACGGGTGGGCTATAGCCTTGGGGGATGGGGCTGGCCCACTTCGTCCGCCGGACTCGGAATGGCGCGAGACTTTGCGAGGCGCCTCCGTGTGCTAGAAATAGGCCGCGCGCAGCCGCGACCAAAAATAACTGCCCGAAGCCCGGGGCGCCAAGTTCGACCAGCCGAAAAAGACCACAAAAACGGGTGGGCTATATCCTTCGGGGGTCGGGCTGGCCAACTTCGTCCGCCGGACTCGGAATGGCGCGAGACTTTGCGAGGCGCCTCCGTGTGCCAAAAATAGGCCACGGGCACAGCCGCGCCCAAAAATAACCGCCCGAAGGCCGGGGCGCCAAGTTCGTCCAGCGGAAAAAGGCCACAAAAACGGGTGGGCTATAGCCTTGGGGGGTGGGGCTGGCCAACTTCGTCCGCCGGACTCGGAATGGCGCGAGACTTTGCGAGGCGCCTCCGTGTGCTAACAATAGGCCGCGCGCAGCCGCGACCAAAAATAACTGCCCGAAGCCCGGGGCGCCATGTTCGACCAGCCGAAAAAGACCACAAAAACGGGTGGGCTATATCCTTCGGGGGTCGGGCTGGCCAACTTCGTCCGCCGGACTCGGAATGGCGCGAGGCTTTGCGAGGTGCCTCCGCGTGCCAAAAATAGGCCGCGGGCACAGCCGCGCCCAAAAATAACTGCCCGAAGGCCGGGACGCCAAGTTCGTCCAGCGGAAAAAGGCCACAAAAACGGGTGGGCTATAGCCTTCGGGGGTGGGGCTGGCCAACTTCGTCCGCCGGACTCGGAATGGCGCGAGACTTTCCGAGGCCCCTCCGTGTGCCAAAAATAGGCCGCGGGCACAGCTGCGCCCAAAAATAACCGCCCGAAGGCCGGGGCGGCAAGTTCGTCCATTGGAAAAAGGCCACAAACACGGGTGGGCTATAGCCTTCGGGGGTGGGGCTGACCAACTTCGTCCGCCGGACTCGGAATGGCGCGAGACTTTGCAAGGTGCCTCCGTGTGCCAAAAACAACCCGCGGGCACAGCCGCCCCCACAAATAACCGCCCGAAGGCCGGGGCGCCAAGTTCGTCCAGCGGAAAAAGGCCACAAAAATGGGTGGGCTATAGCCTTGGGGGGTGGGGCTGGCCCACTTCGTCCGCCGGACTCGGAATGGCTCGAGACTTTGCGAGGCGCCTCCGTGTGCCAAAAATAGGCTGCGGGCACAGCCACGCCCAAAAATAACCGCCCGAAGGCCGGGGCGCCAAGTTCGTCCAGCGGAAAAAGGCCCAAAAAACGGGCGGGCTATAGCCTTGGGGGGTGGGGCTGGCCCACTTCATCCGCCGGACTCGGAATGGCGCGAGACTTTGCGAGACGCCTCCGTGTGCCAAAAATAGGCTGCGGGCACAGCCACGCCCAAAAATAACCGCCCGAAGGCCGGGGCGCCAAGTTCGTCCAGCGGAAAAAGGCCCAAAAAACGGGTGGGCTATAGCCTTGGGGGGTGGGGCCGGCCAACTTCGTCCGCCGGACTCGGAATGGCGCGAGACTTTGCGAGGCACCTCCGTGTGCTAAAAATAGGCCACGGGCACAGCCGCGACCAAAAATAACTGCCCGAAGCCCGGGGCGCCAAGTTCGACCAGCGGAAAAAGGCCACAAAAACGGGTGGGCTATAGCCTTCGGGGGTGGGGCTGGCCAACTTCGTCCGCCGGACTCGGAATGGCACGAGACTTTCCGAGGTGCCTCCGTGTGCCAAAAATAGGCCGCGGGCACAGCTGCGCCCAAAAATAACCTCCCGAAGACCGGGGCGCCAAGTTCGTCCAGCGGCAAAATGCCACAAAAACGGGTGGGCTATAGCCTTCGGGGGTGGGGCTGGCCAACTTCGTCCGCCGGACTCGGAATGGCGCGAGACTTTCCGAGGCCCCTCCGTGTGCCAAAAATAGGCCGCGGGCACAGCCGCGCACAAAAATAACCGCCCGAAGGCCGGGCCGCCAAGTTCGTCCAGCGGAAAAAGGCCACAAAAACGGGTGGGCTATAGCCTTTGGGGGTGGGGCTGGCCCACTTCGTCCGCCGGACTCAGAAGGGCGCGAGACTTTGCGAGACGCCTCCGTGTGCCAAAAATAGGCTGCGGGCACAGCCACGCCCGAAAATAACAGGCCGAAGGCCGGGGCGCCAAGTTCGTCCAGCGGAAAAAGGCCCAAAAAACGGGTGGGCTATAGCCTTGGGGGGGTGGGGCTGGCCAACTTCGTCCGCCGGACTCGGAATGGCGCGAGACTTTGCGAGGCGCCTCCGTGTCCCGAAAATAGGCCGCGGGCACAGCCGCACCCAAAAATAACCGCCCGAAGCCCGGGGCGCCAAGTTCGTCCAGCGGAAAAAGACCACAAAAACGTGTGGGCTATATCCTTCGGCGGTGGAGCTGGCCAACTTCGTCCGCCGGACTCGGAATGTCACGAGACTTTGCGAGGCACCTGCGTGTGCTAAAAATAGGCCACGGGCACAGCCGAGCCCAAAAATAACTGCCCGAAGGCAGGGGAGACAAGTTCGTCCAGCGGAAAAAGGCCACACAAACGGGTGGGTTATAGCCTTCGGGGTTGCGGCTGGCCAACTTCGTCCGCCGCACTCGGAATGGCGCGAGAATTTGCAAGGTGCCTCCGCGTGCCAAAAATAGGCCGCGGGCCCAGCCGTACCCAAAAATAACTGCCCGAAGGCCGGGGCGCTAAGTTCGTCCAGCGGTAAATGGCCACAAAAACGGGTCGGCTATAGCCTTGGGGGGTGGGGCCGGCCAACTTCGTCCGCCGGACTCGGAATCGTGCAAGACATTGCGAGGCGCCTTCGTGTGCAAAAAATAGGCCGCGGGCACAGCCGCCCCCAAAAATAACTGCCCGAAGGCCGGGGCGCCATGTTCGTCCAGCGGAAAAAGGCCACAAAAACGGGTCGGCTATAGCCATGGGGGGTGGGGCTGGCCAACTTCGTCCGCCGGACTCGGAATGGCACGAGACCTTGCGAGGTGCCTCCGTTTACCAAAAATTGGCTGTGGGCAGAGCCGCGCCCAAAAATAACAACCCAAAGGCCGGGGCGCCAAGTTCGTCCAGCGGAAAAAGCCCACAAAAACGGGTGGGCTATAGCCTTGGGGGTGGGGCTGGCCAACTTCGTCCGCCGGACTCGGAATGGCGTTAGACTTGGCGAGGCGCCTCCATGTGACAAAAATAGGCCGCGGCCACAGTCGCTCGCAAAAATAACCACCCGAAGGCCGGGGCGCCAAGTTCGTCCAGCGGAAAAAGGCCACAAAAACGGTTGGACTATAGCCTTGGGGGGTGCGGCTGGCCGACTTCCTTCGCCGGACTCGGAATGGCGCGAGACTTTGTGAGGCACCTCCGTGTGCCAAAAATAGGCCGAGGCCATTGCCGCGCCCAAAAATAACCGCCCGAAGGCCGGGGCGCCCAGTTCGTCCCGCGGAAAATGCCCACAAAAAAGGGCGGGCTATAGCCTTTGGGGGTCGGGTTGGCCAACTTCGTCCGCCGGACTCGGAAGGGCGCGAGACTTTGCGAGGCTCCTTCGTGTGCCAAAAATAGGCCGTGGACACAGGCACTCCCAAAAATAACCGCCCGAAGGCCGGGGCGCCAAGTTCGTCCAGCGGAAAAAGCCCACAAAAACGGGTGGGCTATAGCCTTGGGGGGTGGGGCTGGCCAACTTCGTCCGCCGGACTCGGAATGGCGCGAGACTTTGCGAGGCGCCTCCATGTGACAAAAATAGGCCGCGGCCACAGCCACTCGCAAAAATAACCACCCGAAGGCCGGGGCGCCATGTTCGTCCAGCGGAAAAAGGCCACAAAAACGGTTGGACTATAGCCTTGGGGGGTGGGGCTGGCCGACTTCCTTCGCCGGACTCGGAATGGCGCGAGACTTTGTGAGGCACCTCCGTGTGCCAAAAATAGGCCGAGGCCATTGCCGCGCCCAAAAATAACCGCCCGAAGGCCGGGGCGCCCAGTTCGTCCCGCGGAAAAAGCCCACAAAAACGGGCGGGCTATAGCCTTTGGGGGTCGGGTTGGCCAACTTCGTCCGCCGGACTCGGAATGGCGCGAGACTTTCCGAGGCGCCTTCGTGTGCTAAAAATAGGCCGTGGACACAGCCGCTCCCAAAAATAACCGCGCGAAGGCCGGGCCGCCAAGTTCGTCCAGCGGAAAAAGCCCACAAAAACGGGTGGGCTATAGCCTTGGGGGGTGGGGCTGGCCAACTTCGTCCGCCGGACTCGGAATGGCGCGAGACTTTGCGAGGCGCCTCCATGTGACAAAAATTGGCCGCGGCCACAGCCGCTCGCAAAAATAACCACCCGAAGGCCGGGGCGCCAAGTTCGTCCAGCGGAAAAAGGCCACAAAAACGGGTGGACTATAGCCTTGGGGGGTGGGGCTGGCCGGCTTCCTTCGCCGGACTCGGAATGGCGCGAGACTTTGCGAGGCACCTCCGTGTGCCAAAAATAGGCCGCGGCCATTGCCGCGCCCAAAAATAACCGCCCGAAGGCCGGGGCGCCCAGTTCGTCCCGCGGAAAAAGCCCACAAAAACGGGCGGGCTATAGCCTTGGGGGGTCGGGTTGGCCAACTTCGTCCGCCGGACTCGGAATGGCGCGAGACTTTGCGACGCACCTTCGTGTGCCAAAAATAGGCCGCGGACACAGCCTCTCCCAAAAATAACCGCCCAAAGTCCGGGGCGCCAAGTTCGCCCAGCGGAAAAAGGCCACAAAAACGGGTGGGCTATAGCCTTGGGGGGTGGGGCTGGCCAACTTCGTCCGCCGGACTCGGAATGGCGCGAGACTTTACGAGATGCCTCCGTGCGCCGAAAATAGGCTGCGGGCACAGCCGCGCCCAAAAATAACCGCCCGAAGGCCGGGGCGCCAAGTTCGTCCAGCGGAAAAAGGCCACAAAAATGGGTGGGCTACAGCCTTGGGGGGTCGGGCTGGCCTACTTCGTCCGCCGAACTCGGAATTGCGCGAGACTTTGCGAGGCACCTCCGTGTGCCAAATATAGTCCGCGGGTACAGCCGCTCCCAAAAATAACCGCCCGAAGGCCGGGGCGCCAAGTTCGTCCTGCGGAGAAAGCCCACAAAAACGGGTGGGCTATAGCCTTGGGGGGTGGGGCTGGCCCACTTCGTCCACCGGACTCGGAATGGCGCGAGACTTTGCGAGACGCCTCCGTGTGCCAAAAATAGGCTGCGGGCACAGCCACGCCCAAAAATAACCGCCCGAAGGCCGGGGCGCCAAGTTCGTCCAGCGGAAAAAGGCCCAAAAAACGGGTGGGCTATAGCCTAGGGGGGTGGGGCTGGCCAACTTCGTCCGCCGGACTTGGAATGGCGCGAGACTTTGCGAGGCGCCTCCGTGTACCAAAACTAGGCCGCGGGCACAGCCGTACCCAAAAATAACCGCCCGAAGCCCGGGGCGCCACGTTCGTCCAGCGGAAAAAGACCACAAAAACGTGTGGGCTATATCCTTCGGCGGTGGAGCTGGCCAACTTCGTCCGCCGGACTCGGAATGGCGCGAGACTTTGCGAGGCACCTCCGTGTGCTAAAAATAGGCCACGGACACAGCCGCGCCCAAAAATAACTGCCTGAAGGCCGGGGCGACAAGTTCGTCCAGCGGAAAAAGGCCACAAAAACGGGTGGGCTATAGCCTTCGGGGGTGGGGCTGGCCGACTTCGTCCGCCGCACTCGGAATGGCGCGAGAATTTGCAAGGTGCCTCCGTGTGCCAAAAATAGGCCGCGGGCACAGCCGCGCCCAAAAATAACCGCCCGAAGGCCAGGGCGCCAAGTTCGTCCAGCGGAAAATGGCCACAAAAACGGGTGGGCAATAATAGCCTTGGGGGGTGGGGCTGGCCCACTTCGTCCGCCGGACTCGGAATGGTGCGAGATTTTATGAGGCACCTCCGTGTGCCAAAAATAGGCCGCGGGCACAGCCGCGCCCAAAAATAACCACCCGCAGGCCGGGGCGCCAAGTTCGTCCAGCGGAAAAAGGCCACAAAAACGGGTGGGCTATAGCCTTGGGGGGTGGGGCTGGCCAACTTCGTCCGCCGGACTCGGAATGCCGCGAGACATTGCGAGGCGCCTCCGTGTGCCAAAAATAGGCCGCGGGCACAGCCGCGCCCAAAAATAACCGCCCGAGGGCCGGGGCGCCAAGTTCGTCCAGCGGAAAATGGCCACAAAAACGGGTGGGGCTGGCCAACTTCGTCCGCCGGACTCGGAATTGGGCGAGACTTTGCAAGGTGCCTCCGTGTTCCAAAAATAGGCCGCGGGCATAGCCGCGCCCAAAAATAACCGCCCGAAGGACGGGACGCCAAGTTCGTCCAGCGGGAAAAGGCCACAAAAACGGGTGGGCTATAGCCATGGGGGGTGGGGCTGGCCAACTTCGTCCGCCGGACTCGGAATGGCACGAGACCTTGCGAGGTGCCTCCGTTTACCAAAAATTGGCCGTGGGCAGAGCCGCGCCCAAAAATAACAACCCAAAGGCCGGGGCGCCAAGTTCGTCCAGCGGAAAAAGCCCACAAAAACGGGTGGGCTATAGCCTTGGGGGGTGGGGCTGGCCAACTTCGTCCGCCGGACTCGGAATGGCGCGAGACTTTGCGAGGCGCCTCCATGTGACAAAAATAGGCCGCGGCCACAGCCGCTCGCAAAAATAACCACCCGAAGGCCGGGGCGCCATGTTCGTCCAGCGGAAAAAGGCCACAAAAACGGTTGGACTATAGCCTTGGGGGGTGCGGCTGGCCGACTTCCTTCGCCGGACTCGGAATGGCGCGAGACTTTGTGAGGCACCTCCGTGTGCCAAAAATAGGCCGAGGCCATTACCGCGCCCAAAAATAACCGCCCGAAGGCCGGGGCGCCCAGTTCGTCCCGCGGAAAAAGCCCACAAAAAAGGGCGGGCTATAGCCTTTGGGGGTCGGGTTGGCCAACTTCGTCCGCCGGACTCGGAATGGCGCGAGACTTTGCGAGGCGCCTTCGTGTGCCAAAAATAGGCCGTGGACACAGGCACTCCCAAAAATAACCGCCCGAAGGCCGGGGCGCCAAGTTCGTCCAGCGGAAAAAGCCCACAAAAACGGGTGGGCTATAGCCTTGGGGGGTGGGGCTGGCCAACTTCGTCCGCCGGACTCGGAATGGCGCGAGACTTTGCGAGGCGCCTCCATGTGACAAAAATAGGCCGCGGCCAC
The DNA here is from genome assembly GCA_039657385.1 of Citrus x changshan-huyou. Taxonomy (NCBI): domain Eukaryota; kingdom Viridiplantae; phylum Streptophyta; class Magnoliopsida; order Sapindales; family Rutaceae; genus Citrus; species Citrus x changshan-huyou. Next base: position 721,445 of record JBCGBO010000015.1, read on the forward strand.
AGCCGCTCGCAAAAATAACCACCCGATGGCCGGGGCACCAAGTTCGTCCAGCGGAAAAAGGCCACAAAAACGGTTGGACTATAGCCTTGGGGGGTGGGGCTGGCCGACTTCCTTCGCCGGACTCGGAATGGCGCGAGACTTTGTGAGGCACCTCCGTGTGCCAAAAATAGGCCGAGGCCATTGCCGCGCCCAAAAATAACCGCCCGAAGGCCGGGGCGCCCAGTTCGTCCCGCGGAAAAAGCCCACAAAAACGGGCGGGCTATAGCCTTTGGGGGTCGGGTTGGCCAACTTCGTCCGCCGGACTCGGAATGGCGCGAGACTTTGCGAGGCGCCTTCGTGTGCCAAAAATAGGCCGCGGACACAGCCGCTCCCAAAAATAACCGCCCGAAGGCCGGGCCGCCAAGTTCGTCCAGCGGAAAAAGCCCACAAAAACGGGTGGGCTATAGCCTTGGGGGGTGGGGCTGGCCAACTTCGTCCGCCGGACTCGGAATGGCGCGAGACTTTGCGAGGCGCCTCCATGTGACAAAAATAGGCCGCGGCCACAGCCGCTCGCAAAAATAACCACCCGAAGGCCGGGGCGCCAAGTTCGTCCAGCGGAAAAAGGCCACAAAAACGGGTGGACTATAGCCTTGGGGGGTGGGGCTGGCCGGCTTCCTTCGCCGGACTCGGAATGGCGCGAGACTTTGCGAGGCACCTCCGTGTGCCAAAAATAGGCCGCGGCCATTGCCGCGCCCAAAAATAACCGCCCGAAGGCCGGGGCGCCCAGTTCGTCCCGCGGAAAAATCCCACAAAAACGGGCGGGCTATAGCCTTGGGGGGTCGGGTTGGCCAACTTCGTCCGCCGGACTCGGAATGGCGCGAGACTTTGCGAGGCACCTTCGTGTGCCAAAAATAGGCCGCGGACACAGCCGCTCCCAAAAATAACCGCCCGAAGTCCGGGGCGCCAAGTTCGCCCAGCGGAAAAAGGCCACAAAAACGGGTGGGCTATAGCCTTGGGGGGTGGGGCTGGCCAACTTCGTCCGCCGGACTCGGAATGGCGCGAGACTTTACGAGATGCCTCCGTGTGCCGAAAATAGGCTGCGGGCACAGCCGCGCCCAAAAATAACCGCCCGAAGGCCGGGGCGCCAAGTTCGTCCAGCGGAAAAAGGCCACAAAAATGGGTGGGCTACAGCCTTGGGGGGTCGGGCTGGCCTACTTCGTCCGCCGAACTCGGAATGGCGTGAGACCTTGCGAGGCACCTCCGTGTGCCAAAAATAGGCCACGGGCACAGCTGCTCCCAAAAATAACCGCCCGAAGGCCGGGGCGCCAAGTTCGTCCAGCGGAAAAAGGCCCAAAAAACGGGTGGGCTATAGCCTGGGGGGGTGGGGCTGGCCAACTTCGTCCGCCGGACTCGGAATGGCGCGAGACTTTGCGAGGCACCTACGTGTACAAAAAATAGGCCGCGGGCACAGCCGCGCCCAAAAATAACCGCCCGACGCCCCGGGCGCCAAGTTCATCAGGCGGAAAAAGACCACAAAAATGGGTGGGCGATATCCTTCGGGGGTGGGGCTGGCCAACTTCGTCCGCCGGACTCGAAATGGCGCGAGACTTTGCGAGGCACCTCCGTGTGCTAAAAATAGGCCGCGGGCACAGCAGCGCCCAAAAATAACCGCCCGAAGCCCGGGGCGCCAAGTTCGTCCAGCGGAAAAAGGCCACAAAAACGGGTGGGCTATAGCCTTGGGGGTTGGGGCTGGCCAACTTCGTCCGCCGGACTCGGAATGGCCCGAGACTTTGCGAGGCGCCTCCATGTGCCAAAAATATGCCGCGGGCACAGCCTCGCCCAAAAATAACTCCCCGAAGGCCGGGGCGCCAAGTTTGTCCAGCAGAAAAAGGCCACAAAAACGGGTGGGCTATAGCCTTGGGGGGTGGGGCTGGCCAACTTCGTCCGCCGGACTCGGAATGGCCCGAGACTTTGCAAGGCACCTCCGTGAGCCAAAAATAGGCCGCGGGCACAGCCGCGCCCAAAAATAACTTCCCGAAGGCCGGCGCGCCAAATTTGTCCAGCGGAAAAAGGCCACAAAAACGGGTGCGCTATAGGCTTGTGGGGTGGGGCTGGCTCACTTTTCTCCGCCGGACTCGGAATGGCACGAGACTTTGCAAGGCGTCCCCGTGTGCCAAAAATAGGCCGCGGGAACAGCCACGCCCAAAAATAACTGGCCGAAGGCCGGGGCGCCAAGTTCGTCCAGCGGAAAAAGCCCATAAAAACGGGTGGGCTATAGCCTTGGGGGGTGGGGCTGGCCAACTTCGTCCGCCGGACTCGGAATGGCGCGAGACCTTATGAGGCGCCTCCATGTGCCAAAAATAGGCTGCGGACCCAGCCTCACCCAAAAATAATCGACCGAAGGCCAGGGCGCCAAGTTCGTCCAGCGGAAAAAGGCCACAAAAACGGGTGGGCTATAGCCTTGGGGGGTGGGGCTGGCCAACTTCGACCGCCGGACTCGGAATGGCGCGAGACTTTTCGAGGCGCCTCCGTGTGCCAAAAATAGGCCGCGGGCACAGCCACGCCAAAATGTAACCGCCCGGAGACCGGGCCTCCATGATCGTCCAGCGGAAAAAGCCCACAAAAACGGGTGGGCTATAGCCTTGGTGGGTGGGGCTGGCCAACTTCGTCCGCCGGACTCGGAATGGCGCGAGACTTTGCGAGGCGCCTCCATGTGACAAAAATAGGCCGCGGCCACAGCCGCTCGCAAAAATAACCACCCGAAGGCCGGGGCGCCAAGTTCGTCCAGCGGAAAAAGGCCACAAAAACGGGTGGACTATAGCCTTGGGGGGTGGGGCTGGCCGGCTTCCTTCGCCGGACTCGGAATGGCGCGAGACTTTGCGAGGCGCCTCCATGTGACAAAAATAGGCCGCGGCCACAGCCGCTCGCAAAAATAACCACCCGATGGCCGGGGCGCCAAGTTCGTCCAGCGGAAAAAGGCCACAAAAACGGTTGGACTATAGCCTTGGGGGGTGGGGCTGGCCGACTTCCTTCGCCGGACTCGGAATGGCGCGAGACTTTGTGAGGCACCTCCGTGTGCCAAAAATAGGCCGAGGCCATTGCCGCGCCCAAAAATAACCGCCCGAAGGCCGGGGCGCCCAGTTCGTCCCGCGGAAAAAGCCCACAAAAACGGGCGGGCTATAGCCTTTGGGGGTCGGGTTGGCCAACTTCGTCCGCCGGACTCGGAATGGCGCGAGACTTTGCGAGGCGCCTTCGTGTGCCAAAAATAGGCCGCGGACACAGCCGCTCCCAAAAATAACCGCCCGAAGGCCGGGCCGCCAAGTTCGTCCAGCGGAAAAAGCCCACAAAAACGGGTGGGCTATAGCCTTGGGGGGTGGGGCTGGCCAACTTCGTCCGCCGGACTCGGAATGGCGCGAGACTTTGCGAGGCGCCTCCATGTGACAAAAATAGGCCGCGGCCACAGCCGCTCGCAAAAATAACCACCCGAAGGCCGGGGCGCCAAGTTCGTCCAGCGGAAAAAGGCCACAAAAACGGGTGGACTATAGCCTTGGGGGGTGGGGCTGGCCGGCTTCCTTCGCCGGACTCGGAATGGCGCGAGACTTTGCGAGGCACCTCCGTGTGCCAAAAATAGGCCGCGGCCATTGCCGCGCCCAAAAATAACCGCCCGAAGGCCGGGGCGCCCAGTTCGTCCCGCGGAAAAAGCCCACAAAAACGGGCGGGCTATAGCCTTGGGGGGTCGGGTTGGCCAACTTCGTCCGCCGGACTCGGAATGGCGCGAGACTTTGCGAGGCACCTTCGTGTGCCAAAAATAGGCCGCGGACACAGCCGCTCCCAAAAATAACCGCCCGAAGTCCGGGTCGCCAAGTTCGCCCAGCGGAAAAAGGCCACAAAAACGGGTGGGCTATAGCCTTGGGGGGTGGGGCTGGCCAACTTCGTCCGCCGGACTCGGAATGGCGCGAGACTTTACGAGATGCCTCCGTGTGCCGAAAATAGGCTGCGGGCACAGCCGCGCCCAAAAATAACCGCCCGAAGGCCGGGGCGCCAAGTTCGTCCAGCGGAAAAAGGCCACAAAAATGGGTGGGCTACAGCCTTGGGGGGTCGGGCTGGCCTACTTCGTCCGCCGAACTCGGAATGGCGTGAGACTTTGCGAGGCACCTCCGTGTGCCAAAAATAGGCCACGGGCACAGCTGCTCCCAAAAATAACCGCCCGAAGGCCGGGGCGCCAAGTTCGTCCAGCGGAAAAAGGCCCAAAAAACGGGTGGGCTATAGCCTGGGGGGGTGGGGCTGGCCAACTTCGTCCGCCGGACTCGGAATGGCGCGAGACTTTGCGAGGCACCTACGTGTACAAAAAATAGGCCGCGGGCACAGCCGCGCCCAAAAATAACCGCCCGACGCCCCGGGCGCCAAGTTCATCAGGCGGAAAAAGACCACAAAAATGGGTGGGCGATATCCTTCGGGGGTGGGGCTGGCCAACTTCGTCCGCCGGACTCGAAATGGCGTGAGACTTTGCGAGGCACCTCCGTGTGCTAAAAATAGGCCGCGGGCACAGCAGCGCCCAAAAATAACCGCCCGAAGCCCGGGGCGCCAAGTTCGTCCAGCGGAAAAAGGCCACAAAAACGGGTGGGCTATAGCCTTGGGGGTTGGGGCTGGCCAACTTCGTCCGCCGGACTCGGAATGGCCCGAGACTTTGCGAGGCGCCTCCATGTGCCAAAAATATGCCCCGGGCACAGCCACGCCCAAAAATAACTGCCCGAAGGCCGGGGTACCAAGTTCGTCCAGTGGAAAAAGCCCACAAAAACGGGTGGCCTATAGCCTTGGGGGGTGGGGCAGGCAAACTTCGTCCGCCGGACTCAGAATGGCGCGAGACTTTGCGAGGCTCCTCCGTGTGCCAAAAATAGGCCGCGGGCACAGCCGCGCCCAAAAATAACAGCCCGAAGGCCGGGGCGCCAAGGTCGTCCAGCGGAAAAAGGCCACAAAAACGGGTGGGCTATAGCCTTGGGGGGTGGGGCTGGCCCACTTCGTCCGCCGGACTCGGAATGGCACGAGACTTTGCAAGGCGCCTCCGTGTGCCAAAAATAGGCCGCGGGCACTGCCGCGCCCAAAAATAACTGCCCGAGGGCCGGGGCGCCAAGTTCGTCCAGCGGAAAAAGCCCACAAAAACGGGTGGGCTATAGCCTTGGGGGGTGGGGCTGGCCCACTTCGTCCGCCGGACTCGGCATGCGGCGAGACTTTGCGAGGGGCCTCCGTGTGCCAAAAATAGGCCGCGGGCAAACCGCGCCCAAAAATAACCGCCCGAAGGCCGCGGCGTCAAGGTCGTCCAGCGGTAAAAGGCCACAAAAACGAGTGGGCTGTAGCCTTGGGGGGTGGGGCTGGCCAACTTCGTCCGCCGGACACGGATTGCCGCGAGACTTTGCGAGGGGCCTCCGTGTGCCAAAAATAGGCCGCAGGCAAAGCCGCGCAGAAAAATAACCACCCGAAGGCCGGGGCGCCAAGTTCGTCCTGCGGAAAAAGGCCACAAACACGGGTGGGCTATAGCCTTCGGGGGTGGGGCTGGCCCACTTCGTCCGCCGGACTCGGAATGCCGCGAGACTTTGCGAGGGGCCTCCGTGTGCCAAAAATAGGCCGTGGACAAAGCAGCGCCCAAAAATAACCGCCCGAAGGCCGGGGCGCGAAGTTCGTCCAGCGGAAAAAGGCCACAAAAACGGGTGGGCTATAGCCTTGGGGGGTGGGGCTGGCCAACTTCGTCTGCCGGACTCGGAATACGGCGAGACTTTGCGAGGGCCCTCTGTGTGCCAAAAATAGGCCGTGGACGAAGCCGCGCCCAAAAATTACTGCCCGAAGGCCGGGGCGCCAAGTTCCTCCAGCGGAAAAAGGCCACAAAAACGTGTGGGCTATAGACTTGGGGGGTGGGGCTGGCCGACTTCGTCCGCCGGACTCAGAATGCCGCGAGACTTTGCGACGGGCCTCTGTGTGCCAAAAATAGGCCGCGGGCAAACGCGCGCCCAAAAATTACCGCCCGAAGGCCGGGGCGCCAAGTTCGTCCGACGGAAAACGGCCACAAAAACGGGTGGGCTATAGCCTTGGGGGGTGGGGCTGGCCATCTTTGTCCGCCGGACTCGGAATGCCGTGAGACTTTGCGAGGGATCTCCGTGTGCCATAAATAACCCGCGGGCAAAACCGTGCCTAAAAATAACCACCCGAAGGCCGGGGCGCCAAGTTCGTCCAGCGGTAAAAGGCCACAAAAACGGGTGGGCTATAGACTTGGGGGGTGGGGCTGGCCGACTTCGTCCGCCGGACTCAGAATGCCGCGAGACTTTGCGACGGGCCTCCGTGTGCCAAAAATAGGCCGCGGGCAAACGCGCGCCCAAAAATTACCGCCCGAAGGCCGGGGCGCCAAGTTCGTCCGGCGGAAAACGGCCACAAAAACGGGTGGGCTATAGCCTTGGGGGGTGGGGCTGGCCATCTTCGTCCGCCGGACTCGGAATGCCGTGAGACTTTGCGAGGGATCTCCGTGTGCCATAAATAATCCGCGGGCAAAACCGTGCCTAAAAATAACCACCCGAAGGCCGGGGCGCCAAGTTCGTCCAGCGGTAAAAGGCCACAAAAACGGGTGGGCTATAGCCTTGGGGGGTGGGGCTGGCCCACTTCGTCCGCCGGACTCGGCATGCCGCGAGACTTTGCGAGGGGCCTCCGTGTGCCAAAAATAGGCCGCAGGCAAAGCCGCGCAGAAAAATAACCACCCGAAGGCCGGGGCGCCAAGTTCGTCCTGCGGAAAGAGGCCACAAACACGGGTGGGCTATAGCCTTCGGGGGTGGGGCTGGCCCACTTCGTCCGCCGGACTCGGAATGCCGCGAGACTTTGCGAGGGGCCTCCGTGTGCCAAAAATAGGGCGTGGACAAAGCAGCGCCCAAAAATAACCGCCCAAAGGCCGGGGCGCGAAGTTCGTCCAGCGGAAAAAGGCCACAAAAACGGGTGGGCTATAGCCTTGGGGGGTGGGGCCGGCCAACTTCGTCCGCCGGACTCGGAATACGGCGAGACTTTGCGAGGGCCCTCCGTGTGCCAAAAATAGGCCGTGGACGAAGCCGCACCCAAAAATTACTGCCCGAAGGCCGGGGCGCCAAGTTCCTCCAGCGGAAAAAGGCCACAAAAACGGGTGGGCTATAGACTTGGGGTGGGGGGGCTGGCCGACTTCGTCCGCCGGACTCAGAATGCCGCGAGACTTTGTGACGGGCCTCCGTGTGCCAAAAATAGGCCGCGCGCAAAGGCGCACCCAAAAATAACCGCCCGAAGGCCGGGGCGCCAAGTTCGTCCGGCGGAAAACGGCCACAAAAACGGGTGGGCTATAGCCTTGGGGGGTGGGGCTGGCCATCTTCGTCCGCCGGACTCGGAATGCCGTGAGACTTTGCGAGGGATCTCCGTGTGCCATAAATAATCCGCGGGCAAAACCGTGCCTAAAAATAACCACCCGAAGGCCGGGGCGCCAAGTTCGTCCAGCGGAAAAAGGCCACAAAAACGGGTGGGCTATAGCCTTGGGGGGTGGGGCTGGCCCACTTCGTCCGCCGGACTCGGCATGCCGCGAGACATTGCGAGGGGCCTCCGAGTGCCAAAAATAGGCCGCAGGCAAAGCCGCGCAGAAAAATAACCACCCGAAGGCCGGGGCGCCAAGTTCGTCCTGCGGAAAAAGGCCACAAACACGGGTGGGCTATAGCCTTGGGGGGTGGGGCTGGCCCACTTCGTCCGCCGGACTCGGAATGCCGCGAAACTTTGCGAGGGGCCTCCGTGTGCCAAAAATAGGCCGTGGACAAAGCAGCACCCAAAAATAACCGCCCGAAGGCCGGGGCGCGAAGTTCGTCCAGCGGAAAAAGGCCACAAAAACGGGTGGGCTATAGCCTTGGGGGGTGGGGCTGGCCAACTTCGTCCGCCGGACTCGGAATAGGACGAGACTTTGCGAGGGCCCTCCGTGTGCCAAAAATAGGCCACGGGCAAAGCCGCGCCCAAAAATAACAGCCCGAAGGCCGGGGCGTCAAGGTCGTCCAGCGGTAAAAGGCCACAAAAACGAGTGGGCTGTAGCCTTGGGGGGTGGGGCTGGCCAACTTCGTCCGCCGGACACGGAATGCCGCGAGACTTTGCGAGGGGCCTCCGTGTGCCAAAAATAGGCCGCGGGCAAAGCCGCGCAGAATAATAACCACCCGAAGGCCGGGGCGCCAAGTTCGTCCTGCGGAAAAAGGCCACAAACACGGGTGGGCTATAGCCTTGGGGGGTGGGGCTGGCCCACTTCGTCCGCCGGACTCGGAATGCCGCGAGACTTTGCGAGGGGCCTCCGTGTGCCAAAAATAGGCCGTGGACAAAGCAGCACCCAAAAATAACCGCCCGAAGGCCGGGGCGCGAAGTTCGTCCAGCGGAAAAAGGCCACAAAAACGGGTGGGCTATAGCCTTGGGGGGTGGGGCTGGCCAACTTCGTTCGCCGGACTCGGAATACGGCGAGACTTTGCGAGGGCCCTCCGTGTGCCAAAAATAGGCCACGGGCAAAGCCGCGCCCAAAAATAACCGCCCGAAGTTCGGGGCGCCAAGTTCGTCCAGCGGAAAAAGGCCACAAAAACGGGTGGGCTATAGCCTTGGGGTGTGGGGCTGGCCAACTTCATCAGCCGGACTCGGAAAGCCGTAAGACCTTGCGAGGGGCCTCCGTGTGCCAAAAATCGGCCGCGGGTAAAGCCGCGCCCAAAAATAACCGCCCGAAGGCCAGGGCGCCAAGTTCGTCCGGCGGAAAAAGGCCTCAAAAACGGGTGGGCTATACCCTTGGGGGGTGGGGCTGGCCATCTTCGTCCGCCGGACTCGGAATGCCGTGAGACTTTGTGAGGGATCTCCGTGTGCCATAACTAATCTGCGGGCAAAACCGCGCCTAAAAATAACCACCCGAAGGCCGGGGCGCCAAGTTCGTCCAGCGGTAAAAGGCCACAAAAACGGGTGGGCTATAGCCTTGGGGGGTGGGGCTGGCCCACTTCGTCCGCCGGACTCGGCATGCCGCGAGACTTTGCGAGGGGCCTCCATGTGCCAAAAATAGGCCGCGGGCAAACCGCGCCCAAAAATAACCGCCCGAAGGCCGGGGCGTCAAGTTCGTCCAGCGGAAAAAGGCCACAAAAACGGGTGGGCTATAGCCTTGGGGGGTGGGGCTGGCCAAATTCGTCTGCCGAACTCGGAATGCCGCGAGACTTTGCGAGGGGCCTCCGTGTCCCAAAAATAGGCCGCGGACGAAGCCGCACCCAAAAATAACCGCATGAAGGCCGGGTCGCCATGTACGTCCAGCGGAAAAAGGCCACATAAACGGGTGGGCTATAGCCTTGGGGGGTGGGGCTGGCCGACTTCGTCCGCCGGACTCAGAATGCCGCGAGACTTTGCGACGGGCCTCCGTGTGCCAAAAATAGGCCGCGGGCAAAGCCGCGCCCAATTATAACCGCGCGAAGGCCGGGGCACCAAGTTCGTCCGGCGGAAAAAGGCCACAAAAACGGGTGGGCTATAGCCTTGGGGGGTGGGGCTGGCCATCTTCGTCCGCCGGACTCGGAATGCCGTGAGACTTTGCGAGGGATCTCCGTGTGCCATAACTAATCCGCGGGCAAAACCGCGCCTAAAAATAACCACCCGAAGGCCGGGGCGCCAAGTTCGTCCAGCGGTAAAAGGCCACAAAAACGGGTGGGCTATAGCCTTGGGGGGTGGGGCTGGCCCACTTCGTCCGCCGGACTCGGCATGCCGCGAGAGTTTACGAAGGGCCTCCGTGTGCCAAAAATAGGCCGCGGGCAAACCGCGCCCAAAAATAACCGCCCGAAGGCCGGGGCGCCAAGTTCGTCCAGCGGAAAAAGGCCACAAAAACGGGTGGGCTATAGCCTTGGGGGGTGGGGCTGGCCAACTTCGTCTGCCGGACTCGGAATGCCACGAGACTTTACGAGGGGCCTCCATGTCCCAAAAATAGGCGGCGGACAAAGCCGCGCCCAAAAATAACCACCCGAAGGCCGGGTCTCCAAGTTCGTCCAGCGGAAAAAGGCCACATAAACGGGTGGGCTATAGCCTTGGGGGGTGGGGCTGGCCGACTTCGTCAGCCGGACTCAGAATGCCGCGAGACTTTGCGACGGGCCTCCGTGTGCCAAAAATAGGCCGCGGACAAAGCCGCGCCCAAAAAGAACCGCCCGAAGTCCGGGGCGCCAAGTTCGTCCAGCGGAAAAAGGCCACAAAAACGGGTGGGCTATAGCCTTGGGGGGTGGGGCTGGCCAACTTCGTCCGCCGGACTCAGAATGCCGCGAGACTTTGCGAGGGGCCTCCTTGTACCAAAAATAGGCCGCGGACAAAGCCGCGCCCAAAAATAACCGCCCGATGTCCGGGGCGCCAAGTTCGTCCAGCGGAAAAAGGCCACAAAAACGGGTGGGCTATAGCCTTGGGGGGTGGGGCTGGCCAACTTTGTCCGCCGGACTCAGAATGCCATGAGACTTTGCGAGGGGCCTTCTTGTACCAAAAATAGGCCGCGGGCAAAGCCGCGCCCAAAAATAACCGCCCGAAGGCCGGGGAGCCAAGTTCGTCCAGCGGAAAAAGGCCACAAAAACGGGTGGGCTATAGCCTTGGGGGGTGCGGCTGGCATCTTCGTCCGCCGGACTCGGAAAGCGGTGAGACTTTGCGAGGGAACTCCGTGTGCCATAAATAATCCGTGGGCAAAGCCGCGCCTAAAAATAGCCACCCGAAGGCCGGGGCGCCAAGTTCGTCCAGCGGTAAAAGGACACAAAAACGGGTGGGCTATAGCCTTGGGGGGTGGGGCTGGCCAACTTCGTCCGCCGGACTCAAAATGCGGCGACACTTTGCGAGGGGCCTCCATGTGCCAAAAATAGGCCGCGGACAAAGCCGCGCCCAAAAATAACCGCCCGAAGGCCGGGGCGCCAAGTTCGTCCAGCGGAAAAAGGCCACAAAAACGGGTGGGCTATAGTCTTGGGGGGTGGGGCTGGCCAACTTCGTCCGCCGGACTCAGAATGCCGTGAGACTTTGCGAGGGAACTCTCTGTGCCATAAATAATCCGTGGGCAAAGCCGCGCCTAAAAATAACCACCTGAAGGCCGGGGCGCCAAGTTCGTACAGCGGTAAAAGGCCACAAAAACGGGTGGGCTATAGCCTTGGGGGGTGGGGCTGGCCAACTTCGTCCGACGGACTCGGAATGACGCGAGAGTTTGCGAGGGGCTTCCGTGTGCCAAAAATAGGCCGCGGGCAAAGCCGCGACCACAAATAACTGCCCGAAGGGCCGGGGCGCCAAGTTCGTCCAGCGGAAAAAGGCCACAAAAACGGGTGGGCTATAGCCTTGGGGGGTGGGGCTGGCCAACTTCGTCCGCCGGACTCGGAATGCCGCGAGACTTTGCGAGGGGCCTCCGTGTGCCAAAAATAGGCCGCGGACAAAGCTGCGCCCGAAAATAACCGAACGAAGGCCGGGGGGCCAAGTTCGTGCAGCGGAAAAAGACCACAAAAACGGGTGGGCTATAGCCTTGGGGGGTGGGGCTGGCCAACTTCGTCCGCCGGACTCAGAATGCCGCGAGACTTTGCGAGGGGCCTCCGCGGTCAAAAATAGGCCGTGGACAAAGCCGCGCATAAAAATAACCGCCCGAAGGCCGGGGCGCCAAGTTCATCCAGCGGAAAAAGGCCACAAAAACGGGTGGGCTATAGCCTTGGGGGGTGAGGCTGGGCAACTTCGTCCGCCGGACTCGGAATGCCGCGAGACTTTGCAAGGGGCCTCCGTGTGCAAAAAATAGGCCGCATGCAATGCTGTGCCCAAAAATAACTGCCCAATGTCTGCGGCGCCAAGTTTGTCCAGCGGAAAAAGTCCACAAAAACGGGTGGGCTATAGCCTTGGGGGGTGGGGCTGGCCAACTTCGTCCGCCGGACTCGGAATGCCGCGAGACTTTCCGAGGGGCCTCCGTGTGCCAAAAATAGGCCGTGGGTATAGCCGCGCCCGCAAATAACCGCCCGAAGGGCCGGGGCGCCAAGTTCGTCCAGCGGAAAAAGGCCACAAAAACGGGTGGGCTATAGCCTTGGGGGTGGGGCTGGCCTACTTCGTCCGCCGGACTCGGAATGCCGCGAGACTTTGCGAGGGGCCTCCGTGTGCCAAAAATAGGCTGCGGGCATAGCCGCGCCCGAAAATAACCGACCGAAGGGCCGGGGCGCCAAGTTCGTCCAGCGGAAAAAGGCCACAAAAACGGGTGGGCTATAGACTTGGGGGGTGGGGCTGGCCAACTTCGTCCGCCGGACTCGGAATGCCGTGAGACTTTATGAGGGGCCTCCGTGTGCCAAAAATAGGCCGCGGGCAAAGCCGCGCCCAAAAAAAACCGCGCGAATGCCGGAGCGCCAAGTTCGTCCAGCGGAAAAAGGCCACAAAAACGGGTGGGCTATAGCCTTGGGGGGTGAGGCTGGCCAACTTCGTCCGCCGGACTCGGAATGGCGCGAGACTTTTCCAGCGGCCTCCGTGTGCCAAATATGGGCCGTGGGCACAGCCACGCCCAAAAATAACCGCCCGAAAGCGGGGGCGCCAAGTTCGTCCAGCGGAAAAAGGACACAAAAACGGGTGGGCTATAGCCTTGGGGGGTGGGGCTGGCCAACTTCGTCTGCCGGACTCGGAATGTCTCGAGACTTTGCGAGGGGCCTCCGTGTGCCAAAAGTAGGCCTCAGGCAAAGCCGCGCCCAAAAATAACCGCCCGAAGGCCGGGGCGCCAAGTTCGTCCAGCGGAAAAAACCACAAAAACGGGTGGGCTATAGCCTTGGGGGGTGGGGCTGGCCAACTTCGTCCGCCGGACTCGGAATGGCGCGAGGCTTTGCGAGCGGCCTCCGTGTGCCAAAAATAGGCCGCGGGCACAGTCGCGCCCAAAAATAACCGCCCAAAGGCCGGGGCGCCAATTTCGTCCAGCGGAAAATGGCCACAAAAACGGGTGGGCTATAGCCTTGGGGGGTGGGGCTGGCCAACTTCATCCGCCGTACTCGGAATGGCGCGAGACATTGCGAGCGGCCTCCGTGTGCCAAAAATGGGCTGCGGGCACAGCCGCGTCCACAAATAACCGCCCGAAGGCCGGGGCGCCAAGTTCGTCCAGCGGAAAAAGGCCACAAAAACGGGTGGGCTATAGCCTTGGGGGGTGGGGCTGGCCAACTTCGTCCGCCGGACTCGGAATGTCGCGAGACTTTGCGAGCGGCCTCCGTGTGCCAAAAATAGGCCGCGGGCACAGTCGCGCCCAAAAATAACCGCCCAAAGGCCAGGGCGCCAATTTCGTCCAGCGGAAAAAGGCCACAAAAACGGGTGGGCTATAGCCTTGGGGGGTGGGGCTGGCCAACTTCGTCCGCCGGACTCGGAATGGCGCGAGACTTTGCGAGTGGCCTCCGTGTGCCAAAAATAGGCCGCGGGCACAGTCGCGCCCAAAAATAACCGCCCAAAGGCCGGGGCGCCAATTTCGTCCTGCGGAAAAAGGCCACAAAAACTGGTGGGCTATAGCCTTGGGGGGTGGGGCTGGCCAACTTCGTCCGCCGGACTCGGAATGGCGCGAGACTTTGCGAGCGGCCTCCGTGTACCAAAAATAGGCCGCGGACACAGCCGCGCCCAGAAATAACCGCCCGAAAGCCGGGGCGCCAAGTTCGTCCAGCGGAAAAAGGACACAAAAACGGGTGGGCTATAGCCTAGGGGGGTGGGGCTGGCCCACTTCGTCCGCCGGACTCGGAATGGCGCGAGACTTTGTGAGCGGCATGCGTGTGCCAAAAATAGGCCGCAGGCACAGCCGCGCCCAAAAATGACTGCCCGAAGGCCGGGGCGCCAAGTTCGTCTAGCGGAAAAAGTCCACCAAAACGGGTGGGCTATAGCCTTGGGGGGTGGGGCTGGCCAACTTCGTCCGCCGGACTCGGAATGTCGCGAGACTTCGCGAGGGACCTCCGTGTGCCAAAAATAGGCCTCGGGCAGAGCCGCGCCCAAAAATAACCACCCGAAGGCCGGGGCGCCAAGTTCGTCCAGCGGAAAAAGGCCACAAAAACGGGTGGGCTATAGCCTTGGGGGGTGGGGCTGGCCGACTTCGTCCGCCAGACTCGGAATGGCGCGAGACTTTGCGAGCGGCCTCCGTGTGGCAAAAATAGGTCGCGGACACAGCCGCACCCAAAAATAACCGCCCAAAGGCCGGGGCGCCAATTTCGTCCAGCAGAAAAAGGCCACAAAAACGAGTGGGCTATAGCCTTGGGGGGTGGGGCTGGCCAACTTCGTCCGCCGGACTCGGAATGGTACGAGACTTTGCGAGTGGCCTCCGTGTGCCAAAAATAGGCCGCGGGCACAGCCGCGCCCAAAATTAACCGCCCGAAGGCCGGGGCGCCATGTTCGTCCAGCGGAAAAAGGACACAAAAACGGGTGGGCTATAGCCTTGGGGGGTGGGGCTGGCCAACTTCGTCCGCCGGACTCGGAATGACGCGAGACTTTGCGAGCGGCCTCCATCTGCCAAAAATAGGCCGTGGGCACAGCCTCGCCCAAAACTAACCGCCAGAAGGAAGGGGCACGAAGTTCGTCCAGCGGAAAAAGGCCACAAAAACGGGTGGGCTATAGCCTTGGGGGGTGGGGCTGGCCAACTTCGTCCGCCGGACTCGGAATGGCGCGAGACTTTACGAGTGGCCTCCGTGTGCCAAAAATAGGCCGCGGGCACAGCCGCGCCCAAAATTAACCGCCCGAAGGCCGGGGCGCCAAGTTCGTCCAGCGGAAAAAGGCCACAAAAACGGGTGGGCTATAGCCTTGGGGGGTGGGGCTGGCCAACTTCGTCCGCCGGAGTCGGAATGTCGCGAGACTTCGCGAGGGACATCCGTGTGCCAAAAATAGGCCTCGGCCAGAGCCGCGCCCAAAAATAACCACCCGAAGGCCGGGGCGCCAAGTTCGTCCAGCGGAAAAAGGACACAAAAACGGGTGGGCTATAGCCTTGGGGGGTGGGGCTGGCCAACTTCGTCCGCCGGACTCGGAATGGCGCGAGACTTTACGAGTGGCCTCCGTGTGCCAAAAATAGGCCGCGGGCACAGTCGCGCCCAAAAATAACCGCCCAAAGGCCGGGGCGCCAATTTCGTCCTGCGGAAAAAGGCCACAAAAACGGGTGGGCTATAGCCTTGGGGGGTGGGGCTGGCCAACTTCGTCCGCCGGACTCGGAATGGCGCGAGACTTTGTGAGCGGCATCCGTGTGCCAAAAATAGGCCGCAGGCACAGCCGCGCCCAAAAATGACCGCCCGACGGCCGGGGCGCCAAGTTCGTCTAGCGGAAAAAGTCCACAAAAACGGGTGGGCTATAGCCTTGGGGGGTGGGGCTGGCCAACTTCGTCCGCCGGACTCAGAATGTCGCGAGACTTCGCGAGGGACCTCCGTGTGCCAAAAATAGGCCTCGGGCAGAGCCGCGCCCAAAAATAACCACCCGAAGGCCGGGGCGCCAAGTTCGTCCAGCGGAAAAAGGCCACAAAAACGGGTGGGCTATAGCCTTGGGGGGTGGGGCTGGCCGACTTCGTCCGCCAGACTCGGAATGGCGCGAGACTTTGTGAGCGGCCTCCGTGTGGCAAAAATAGGTCGCGGGCACAGCCGCGCCCAAAAATAACCGCCCAAAGGCCGGGGCGCCAATTTCGTCCAGCAGAAAAAGGCCACAAAAACGGGTGGGCTATAGCCTTGGGGGGTGGGGCTGGCCAACTTCGTCCGCCGGACTCGGAATGGTACGAGACTTTGCGAGCGGCCTCCGTGTGCCAAAAATAGGCCGCGGGCACAGCCGCGCCCAAAATTAACCGCCCGAAGGCCGGGGCGCCATGTTCGTCCAGCGGAAAAAGGACACAAAAACGGGTGGGCTATAGCCTTGGGGGGTGGGGCTGGCCAACTTCGTCCGCCGGACTCGGAATGACGCGAGACTTTGCGAGCGGCCTCCATCTGCCAAAAATCGGCCGTGGGCACAGCCTCGCCCAAAAATAACCGCCCGAAGGAAGGGGCACGAAGTTCGTCCAGCGGAAAAAGGCCACAAAAACGGGTGGGCTATAGCCTTGGGGGGTGGGGCTCGCCAACTTCGTCCGCCGGACTCGGAATGACGCGAGACTTTGCGAGCGGCCTCCGTGTGCTTAAAATAGGCCGCAGGCACAGCCGCGCCCAAAAATGACCGCCCGAAGGCCGGGGCGCCAAGTTCGTCTGGCGGAAAAAGTCCACAAAAACGGGTGGGCTATAGCCTTGGGGGGTGGGGCTGGCCAACTTCGTCCGCCGGACTCGGAATGCCGCGAGACTTTGCGAGGGGCCTCCGTGTGACAAAAATAGGCCGCGGGCACAGCCGCACCCAAAAATAACTGCCCGAAGGAAGGGGCGCCAAGTTCGTCCAGCGGAAAAAGGCCACAAAAACGGGTGGGCTATAGCCTTGGGGGGTGGGGCTGGCCAACTTCGTCCGCCGGAGTCGGAATGTCGCGAGACTTCGCGAGGGACCTCCGTGTGCCAAAAATAGGCCTCGGCCAGAGCCGCGCCCAAAAATAACCACCCGAAGGCCGGGGCGCCAAGTTCGTCCAGCGGAAAAAGGACACAAAAACGGGTGGGCTATAGCCTTGGGGGGTGGGGCTGGCCAACTTCGTCCGCCGGACTCGGAATGGCTTGAGACTTTGCGAGGGGCCTCCGTGTGCCAAAAATAGGCCTCAGGCAAAGCCGCGCCCAAAAATAACCGCCCGAAGGCCGGGGCGCCAAGTTCGTCCAGCGGAAAATGACCACAAAAACGGGTGGCCTATAGCCTTGGGGGGTGGGGCTGGCCAACTTCGTCCGCCGGACTCGGAATGGCGCGAGGCTTTGCGAGCCGTCTCCGTGTGCCAAAAATAGGCCGCAGGCACAGCCGGGCCCAAAAATAACCACCCGAAGGCCGGGGCGCCAAGGTCGTCCAGCGGAAAAAGGCCACAAAAACGGGTGGGCTATAGCCTTGGGGGGTGGGGCTGGCCAAATCCGTCCGCCGGACTCGGAATGGCGCGAGACTTTGCGAGCGGCCTCCGTGTCCCAAAAATAGGCCATGGGCACAGTCGCGCCCAAAAATAACCGCCCAAAGGCCGGGGCGCCAATTTCGTCCAGCGGAAAAAGGCCACAAAAACGGGTGGGCTATAGCCTTGGGTGGTGGGGCTGGCCACCTTCGTCCGCCGGACTCGAAATGGCGCGATAGTTTGCGAGCGGCCTCCGTGTGCCAAAAATAGGCCGCGGGCACAGCCGCGCCCAAAAATAACCACCCGAAGGCCGGGGCGCCAAGTTCGTCCAGCGGAAAAAGGACACAAAAACGGGTGGGCTATAGCCTTGGGGGGTGGGGCTGGCCAACTTCGTCCGCCGGACTCGGAATGGCGCGAGACTTTGCGAGCGGCATCCGTGTGCCAAAAATAGGCCGCAGGCACAGCCGGGCCCAAAAATAACCACCCGAAGGCCGGGGCGCCAAGGTCGTCCAGCGGAAAAAGGCCACAAAAACGGGTGGGCTATAGCCTTGGGGGGTGGGGCTGGCCAAATCCGTCCGCCGGACTCGGAATGGCGCGAGACTTTGCGAGCGGCATCCGTGTGCCAAAAATAGGCCGCTGGCATAGCCGCGCCCAAAAATAACCACCCGAAGGCCGGGGCACCAAGTTCGTCCAGCGGAAAAAGGCCACAAAAACGGGTGGGCTATAGCCTTGGGGGGTGGGGCTGGCCAACTTCGTCCGCCGGACTCGGAATGGCGCGAGACTTTGTGAGCGGCATCCGTGTGCCAAAAATAGGCCGCAGGTACAGCCGCGCCCAAAAATGACCGCCCGAAGGCCGGGGCGCCAAGTTCGTCTAGCGGAAAAAGTCCACAAAAACGGGTGGGCTATAGCCTTGGGGGGTGGGGCTGGCCAACTTCGTCCGCCGGACTCGGAATGCCGCGAGACTTTGCGAGCGGCATCCGTGTGCCAAAAATAGGCCGCTGGCACAGCCGCGCCCAAAAATAACCACCCGAAGGCCGGGGCACCAAGTTCGTCCAGCGGAAAAAGGCCACAAAAACGGGTGGGCTATAGCCTTGGGGGGTGGGGCTGGCCAACTTCGTCCGCCGGACTCGGAATGGCGCGAGACTTTGTGAGCGGCATCCGTGTGCCAAAAATAGGCCGCAGGTACAGCCGCGCCCAAAAATGACCGCCCGAAGGCCGGGGCGCCAAGTTCGTCTAGCGGAAAAAGTCCACAAAAACGGGTGGGCCATAGCCTTGGGGGGTGGGGCTGGCCAACTTCGTCCGCCGGACTCGGAATGCCGCGAGACTTTGCGAGGGGCCTCCATGTGACAAAAATAGGCCGCGGACACAGCCGCGCCCAAAAATAACCGCCCGAAGGAAGGGGCGCCAAGTTCGTCCAGCGGAAAAAGGCCACAAAAACGGGTGGGCTATAGCCTTGGGGGGTGGGGCTGGCCAACTTCGTCCGCCGGACTCGGAATGTCGCGAGACTTCGCGAGGGACCTCCGTGTGCCACAAATAGGCCTCGGGCAGAGCCGCGCCCAAAAATAACCACCCGAAGGCCGGGGCGCCAAGTTCGTCCAGCAGAAAAAGGCCACAAAAACGGGTGGGCTATAGCCTTGGGGGGTGGGGCTGGCGAACTTCGTCCGCCGGACTCGGAATGGTACGAGACTTTGCGAGCGGCCTCTGTGTGCCAAAAATTGGCCTCGGGCAAAGCCGCGCCCAAAAATAACCACCCGAAGGCCGGGGCGCCAAGTTCGTCCAGCGCAAAAAGGCCACAAAAACGGGTGGGCTATAGCCTTGGGGGGTGGGGCTGGGCAAATCCGTCCGCCGGACTCGGAATGCCGCGAGACTTTGCGAGCAGCCTCCGTGTGGCAAAAATAGGCTGCAGGCACAGCCGCGCCCAAAAATAACGGCCCAAAGGCCGGGGCGCCAATTTCGTCCCGCAGAAAAAGGCCACAAAAACGGGTGGGCTATAGCCTTGGGGGGTGGGGCTGGCCAACTTCGTCCGCCGGACTCGGAATGGCGCGAGACTTTGCGAGCGGCCTCCGTGTGCCAAAAATAGGCCGCGGGCACAGCCGCGCCCAAAAATAACCGCCCGAAGGCCTGGGCGCCAAGTTCGTCCAGCGGAAAAAGGCTACAAAAACGGGTGGGCTATAGCCTTGGGGGGTGGGGCTGGCCAACTTCGTCCGCCGGACTCGGAATGGCGCGAGACTTTGCGAGCGGCCTCCGTGTGCCAAAAATAGGCCGCGGGCACAGCCGCGCCCAAAAATAACCGCCCGAAGGCCAGGGCGCCAAGTTCGTCCAGCGGAAAAAGGCTACAAAAACGGGTCGGCTATAGCCTTGGGGGTGGGCCTGGCCAACTTCGTCCGCCGGACTCGGAATGGCGCGAGACTTTGTGAGCGGCCTCCGTGTACCAAAAATTAGCTGCGGACACAGCCGCGCCCAAAAATAACCGCCCGAAGGCCAGGGCCCCAAGTTCGTCCAGCGGAAAAAGGCCACAAAAACGGGTGGGCTATAGCCTTGGGGGGTGGGGCTGGACAACTTCGTCCGCCGGACTCGGAATGGCACGAGGCTTTGCGAGCAGCCTCCGTGTGCCAAAAATATACCGCGGTCACAGACGCGGACAAAAATAACCGCCCGAAGGCGGGGCGCCAAGTTCGTCCAGCAGAAAAAGGCCACAAAAACGGGTGGGCTATAGCCTTGGGGGGTGGGGCTGGCCAAGTTCGTCCGCCGGACTCGGAATGGGGCGACACTTTGGGAGCGGCCTCCGTGTGCCAAAAATTGGCCGCGGACACAGCCGCGCCCAAAAATAACCGCCCGAAGGCCGGGCCGCCAAGTTCGTCCAGCGGAAAAAGGCCACAAAAACGGGTGGGCTATAGCCTTGGGGGGTGGGGCTGGCCGACTTCGTCCGCCAGACTCGGAATGGCGCGAGACTTTGCGAGCGGCCTCCGTGTGGCAAAAATAGGTCGCGGACACAGCCGCGCCCAAAAATAACCGCCCAAAGGCCGGGGCGCCAATTTCGTCCAGCAGAAAATGGCCACAAAAACGAGTGGGATAAAGCCTTGGGGGGTGGGGCTGGCCAAGTTCGTCCGCCGGACTCGAAATGGGGCGAGACTTTGCGAGCGGACTCCGTGTGACAAAAATAGGCCGCAGGCACAGCCGCGCCCAAAAATATCCCCCCGAAGGCCGGGGCGCCAAGTTCATCCAGCGGAAAAAGGCCACAAATACGGGTGGGCCATAGCCTTGGGGGGGTGGAGCGGGCCAAGTTCGTCCGCCGGACTCGGAATGGGGCGAGACTTTGCGAGCGGCCTCTGTATGCCAAAAATAGGCTGCGGGCACAGCTGAACACAAAAATAACTGCCCGAAGGCCGGGGCGCCCAGTTCGTCCAGCGGAAAAAGGCCACAAAAACGGGTGGGCTATAGCCTTGGGGGGTGAGGCTGGCCAAGTTCGTCCGCCGGACTCTGAGTGGGGCGTGACTTTGTGAGTGGCCTTTGCGCGCCAAAAATAGGCCGCGGGATCAGCCGTGCCCACAATAACCGCCCGAAGGCCGGGGCGCCAAGTTCGTCCAGCGAAAAAAGGCCACAAATACGGGTGGGCTATAGCCTTGGGGGGTGGGGCTTGCCAAGTTCGTCCACCGGACTCGGAATGGGGCGAGACTTTGCGAGCGGCTTCCGTATGCGAAAAATAGGACACGGGCACAGCCACACCCAAAAAATAACCGTCCGAAGGCCGGGGCGCCAAGTTCGTCCAGCGGAAAAAGGCCGCAAAAACGGGTGGGCAATTGCCTTGGGGGGTGGGGCAGGCCAAGTTCGTCCGCCGGACACGGAATGGGGTGAGACTTTTCGAACGGCCTCCGTGTCACAAATATAGGCCGCGGGCACAGCCGTACCCAAAAAATAACCCCCCAAAGGCCGAGGCGCCAAGTTCGTTCAGCGGAAAAAGGCCAGAAAAACGGGTGGGCTATAGCCTTGGGGGGTGGGGCTGGCCAACTTCGTCTGCCCGACTCGGAATGGGGCGAGACTTTGTGAGCGGCCTCCATGTGACAAAAATAGGCCACGGGAACAACCGTACAAAAAAATAACAACCCGAAGGCCGGGGCGCCAAGTTTTGCCAGCGGAAAAAGGACACTAAAACGGGTGGGCTATAGCCTTGGGGGGTGGGGCTGGCCAAGTTCGTCCGCCGGACTCGGAATGGCGCGACACTTTGCGAGCGGCCTCCGTGCGCCAAAAATAGGCCGCAGGCGCAGCCGTGCCCAAAAATAACCGCCCGAAGCCCGGGGCGCCAAGTTCGTCCAGCGGAAAAAGGCCACAAAAACGGGTGGGCTATAGCCTTGGGGGGTGGGGCTGGCCAACTTCGTCCGCCGGACTTAGAATGGCACGAGACATTGCGAGCAGCCTCCGTGTGCCAAAAATAGGCCGCGGGCACAGCCGCGCCCAAAAATAACCGCCCGAAGGCCGGGGCGCCAAGTTCGTCCAGCAGAAAAAGGCCACAAAAACGGGTGGGCTATAGCCTTGGGGGGTGGGGCTGGCCAACTTCATCCGCCGGAATCGGAATGGCGCGAGACTTTGTGAGCGGCCTCCGTGTGCCAAAAATAGGCCGCCGGCACTGCCGCACCCAAAAATAACCGCCCGAAGGCCGGGGCGCCATGTTCGTCCAGCGGAAGGAGGCCACAAAAACGGGTGGGCTATAGCCTTGGGGTGTGGGGCTGGCCGACTTCGTCCGCCGGACTCGGAATGCCACGAGACTTTGCGAGGCGCCTCCGTGTGCCAAAAATAGGCTGCAGGCAAAGCCGCGCCCAAAAATAACCGCCCGAAGGCCGGGGCGCCAAGTTCGTCCAGCGGAAAAAGGCCACAAAAACGGGTGGGCTATAGCCTTGGGGGGTGGGGCTGGCCAACTTCGTCCGCCGGACTCGGAATGCCGCGAGACTTTGTGAGGGGCCTCCGTGGGCCAAAAATAGGCCACGGGCAAAGCCGCGCCCAAAAATAACAGCCCGAAGACCGGGGCGCCATGTTCGTCCAGCGGAAAAAGGCCACAAAAACGGGTGGGCTATAGCCTTGGGGGGTGGGGCTGGCCCACTTCGTCCGCCGGACTCGGAATGGCGCGAGACTTTGCGAGCGGTCTCCGTTTGCCAAAAATAGGCCGCGGGCACAGCAGCACCCAAAAATAACAGCCCGAAGGCCGGGGCGCCAAATTCTTCCAGCGGAAGGAGGCCACAAAAACGGGTGGGCTATAGCCTTGGGGGGTGGGGCTGGCCAACTTCGTCCGCCGGACTCAAAATGGTGCGAGACTTTACGAGCGGCCTCCGTGTGTCAAAAATAGGCCGCGGGCACAGCCGTACCCAAAAATAACCGCCCGAAGGCCGGGGCACCAAGTTCGTGCAGCGGAAAAAGGCCACAAAAGCGGGTGGGCTATAGCCTTGGGGGGTGGGGCTGGCCAACTTCGTCCGCCGGACTCGGAATGGCGGGAGAATTTGCGAGCGGCCTCCATGTGCCAAAAATAGGCTGCTGGCACAGCAGCGTCCAAAAATAGCCGCCCGAAGGCCGGGGCGCCAAGTTCGTCCAGCGGAAAAAGGGCACAAAAACGGGTGGGCTATAGCCTTGGGGGGTGGGGCCGGCCAACTTCGTCCGCCGGACTCGGAATGGCGCGAGACTTTGCGAGCGACCTCCGTGTGCCAAAAATCGGCCGCGGGCACAGCCGCGCCCAAAAATAACCGCCCGAAGGGCAGGGCGCCAAGTTCGTCCAGCGCAAAAAGGCCAGAAAAATGGGTGGGCTATATCCTTGGGGGGTGGGGCTGGCCAACTTCGTCCGCCGGACTCGGAATGGCGCGAGACTTTGCTGGCGGCCTCCGTGTGCCAAAACTAGAACGTGGGCACAGCCGCGCCCAAAAATAACCGCCCGAAGGCCGGGGCGCCAAGTTCGTCCAGCAGAAAAAGGCCACAAAAACGGTTGGGCTATAGCCTTGGGGAGTGGGGCTGGCCAACTTCGTCCGCCGGACATGGAATGGCGCGAGACTTTGCAAGAAGATTCCGTGTGCCAAAAATAGGCCGCGGGCACCGCCACGTCCAAAAATAACCGCCCGAAGGCCGCAGCGCCAAGTTCGTCCAGCGGAAAAAGGCCACAAAAACGGGTGGGCTATAGCCTTGGGGGGTGGGGCTGGCCCACTTCGTCCGCCGGACTGGGAATGGCGCGAGACTTTACGTGCGGCTTCCGTGAGCCAAAAATAGGCCGCGGGCACCGCCGCGCCCAAAAATAACCACCCGAAGGACGGGGCGCCAAGTTCGTCCAGCGGAAAAAGGCCACAAAAACGGGTGGGCTATAGCCTTGGGGGGTGGGGCTAGCCAACTTCGTCCGCCGGACTCAGAATGCCGCGAGACTTTGCGAGGGGCCTCCGTGTGCCAAAAATAGGGTGCGGGCAAAGCCGTGCACAAAAATAACCGCGCGAAGGCCGGGGCGCAAAGTACGTCCAGCGGAAAAAGGCCACAAAAACGCGTGGGTTATAGCCTTGGGGGGTGGGGCTGGCCAACTTCGGCCGCCGGACTCGGAATGCCGCGAGACTTTGCGAGGGGCCTCCGTGTGCCAAAAATAGGCCACGGGCAAAGCCGCGCCCAAAAATAACCGCCCGAAGGCCGGAGCTCCAAGTTCGTCCAGCGGAAAAAGGCCACAAAAACGCGTGGGCTATAGCCTTGCAGGGTGGGGCTGGCCAACTTCGTCCGCCGGACTCGGAATGCCGCGAGACTTTGCGAGGGGCCTCCGTGTGCCAAAAATAGGCTACGGGCAAAGCCGTGCACAAAAATAACCGCGCGAAGGCCGGGGCGCAAAGTACGTCCAGCGGAAAAAGGCCACAAAAACGCGTGGGTTATAGCCTTGGGGGGTGGGGCTGGCCAACTTCGGCCGCCGGACTCGGAATGCCGCGAGACTTTGCGAGGGGCCTCCGTGTGCCAAAAATAGGCTACGGGCAGAGCCGCGCCCAAAAATAACCGCCCGAAGGCCGGAGCGCCAAGTTCGTCCAGCGGAAAAAGGCCCCAAAAACGGGTGGGCTATAGCCTTGGGGGGTGGGGCTGGCCCACTTCGTCCGCCGGACTCGGAATGCCGCGAGACTTTGGGAGGGGCCTCCGTGTGCCAAAAATAGGCTACGGGCAAAGCCGCGCCCAAAAATAACCGCCCGAAGGCCAGAGCGCCAAGTTCGTCCAGCGGAAAAAGGCCCCAAAAACGGGTGGGCTATAGCCCTGGGGTGTGGGGCGGGCCCACTTCGTCCGCCCGACTCGGAATGCCACGAGACTTTGCGAGGGGCCTCCATGTGCCAAAAATAGGCCGCGGGCAAAGCCGCACCCAATAATAACCGCCCGAAGGCCGGGGCGCCTTGTTCGTCCAGCGGAAAAAGGCCACAAAAACGGGTGGGCTATGGCCTTGGGGGGTGGGGCTGGCCCACTTCGTCCGCCGGTCTCGGAATGCCGTGAGACTTTGCAAGGGGCCTCCGTGTGCCAAAAATAGGCCGCGGGCAAAGCCACGCCCAAAAATAACCGCCCGAAGGCCGGGGCGCCAAGTTCGTCCGGCGGAAAAAGGCCACAAAAACGGGTGGGCTATAGCCTTGGGGGGTGGGGCTGGCCCACTTCGTCCGCCGGACTCGGAATGCCGTGAGACTTTGCGAGGGGCCTCCGTGTGCCAAAAATAGGCCGCGGGCAAAGCCACGCCCAAAAATAACCACCCGAAGGCCGGGGCGCCAAGTTCGTCCGGCGGAAAAAGGCCACAAAAACGGGTGGGCTATAGCCTTGGGGGGTGGGGCTGGCCCACTTCGTCCGCCGGACTCGGAATGCCACGAGACTTTACGAGGGGCCTCCGTGTGCCAAAAATAGGCCGCGGGCAAAGCCGCGCCCAAAAATGACCACCCGAAGGCCGGGGCGCCAAGTTCGTCCGGCGGAAAAAGGCCACAAAAACGGGTGGGCTATAGCCTTGGGGGGTGGGGCTGGCCCACTTCGTCCGCCGGACTCGGAATGCCGCGAGACTTTGCGAGGGGCCTCCGTGTGCCAAAAATAGGCCGCGGGCAAAGCCGCACCCAAAAATAACCGCCCCAGGGCCGGGGCGCCAAGTTCGTCCAGCGGAAAAAGGCCACAAAAAAGGCTGGGCTATAGCCTTGGGGGGTGGGGCTGGCCCACTTCGTCCGCCGGACTCGGAATACCGCGAGACTTTACGAGGGGCCTCCGTGTGCAAAAAATAGGCTGTGGGCAAAGCCGCGCTCAAAAATAACCGCCCCAGGGCCGAGCCGCCAAGTTCGTCCAGCGGAAAAAGGCCACAAAAAAGGGTGGGCTATAGCCATGGGGGGTGGGGCTGGCCAACTACGTCCGCCGGACTCGGAATGCCGCGAGACTTTGCGAGGGGCCTCCGTGTGCCAAAAATAGGCCGTGGACAAAGCCGCGCCCAAAAATAACCGCCCGAGGGCCGGGGCGCCAAGTTCGTCCAGCGGAAAAAGGCCACAAAAACGGGTGGGCTATAGCCTTGGGGGGTGGGGCTAGCCAACTTCGTCCGCCGGACTCGGAATGCTGCGAGAGTTTCTGAGGGGCCTCCGTGTGCCAAAAATAGGCCGCGGTCAAAGCCGCGCCCAAAAATAACTGCCCGAAGGCCGGGGCTCCAAGTTCGTCCAGCGGAAAAAGGCCACAAAAACGGGTGGGCTATAGCCTTGGGGGGTGGGGCAGGCCAACTTCGTCCGCCGGACTCGGAATGCTGCGAGACTTTCCGAGGGGCCTCCGTGTGCCAAAAATAGGCCGCGGGCAAAGCCGCGCACAAAAATAACCGCCCGAAGGCCGGGGCGCCAAGTTCATCCAGCGGAAAAAGGCCACAAAAACGGGTGGGCTATAGCCTTGGGGGTTCGGGCTGGCCACCTTCGTCCGCCGGACTCGGAATGCCGCGAGACTTTGCGAGGGGCCTCCGTGTGCCAAAAATAGGGCGCGGGCAAATCCGTGCACAAAAATAACCGCCCGAAGGCAGGGGCGCCAAGTACGTCCAGCGGAAAAAGGCCACAAAAACGCGTGGGTTATAGCCTTGGGGGTTGGGGCTGGCCAACTTCGGCCGCCGGACACGGAATGCCGCGAGACTTTGCGAGGGGCCTCCGCGTGCCAAAAATAGGCCACGGGCAAAGCCGCGCACAAAAATAACCGCCCGAAGGCCGGAGCGCCAAGTTCGTCCAGCGGAAAAAGGCCACAAAAACGTGTGGGCTATAGCCTTGCAGGGTGGGGCTGGCCAACTTCGTCCGCCGGACTCGGAATGCCGCGAGACTTTGCGAGGGTCCTCCGTGTGCCAAAAATAGGCCGTGGGCAAAGCCGCATCCATAAATAACCACCCAAAGGCCGGGGCGCCAAGTTCGTCCTGCGGAAAAAGGCCACAAAAACGGGTGGGCTATAGCCTTGGGGGGTGGGGCTAGCCAACTTCGTCCGCCGGACTCGGAATGCTGCGAGACTTTCTGAGGGGCCTCCGCGTGCCAAAAATAGGCCACGGGCAAAGCCGCGCACAAAAATAACCGCCCGAAGGCCGGAGCGCCAAGTTCGTCCAGCGGAAAAAGGCCACAAAAACGTGTGGGCTATAGCCTTGCAGGGTGGGGCTGGCCAACTTCGTCCGCCGGACTCGGAATGCCGCGAGACTTTGCGAGGGGCCTCCGTGTGCCAAAAATAGGATACGGGCAAAGCCGCGCCCAAAAATAACCGCCCGAAGGCCAGAGCGCCAAGTTCGTCCAGCGGAAAAAGGCCCCAAAAACGGGTGGGCTATAGCCCTGGGGTGTGGGGCGGGCCCACTTCGTCCGCCCGACTCGGAATGCCGCGAGACTTTGCGAGGGGCCTCCATGTGCCAAAAATAGGCCGCGGGCAAAGCCGCACCCAATAATAACCGCCCGAAGGCCGGGGCGCCTTGTTCGTCCAGCGGAAAAAGGCCACAAAAACGGGTGGGCTATGGCCTTGGGGGGTGGGGCTGGCCCACTTCGTCCGCCGGTCTCGGAATGCCGTGAGACTTTGCAAGGGGCCTCCGTGTGCCAAAAATAGGCCGCGGGCAAAGCCACGCAAAAAATAACCGCCCGAAGGCCGGGGCGCCAAGTTCGTCCGGCGGAAAAACGCCACAAAAACGGGTGGGCTATAGCCTTGGGGGGTGGGGCTGGCCCACTTCGTCCGCCGGACTCGGAATGCCGTGAGACTTTGCGAGGGGCCTCCGTGTGCCAAAAATAGGCCGCGGGCAAAGCCACGCCCAAAAATAACCACCCGAAGGCCGGGGCGCCAAGTTCGTCCGGCGGAAAAAGGCCACAAAAACGGGTGGGCTATAGCCTTGGGGGGTGGGGCTGGCCCACTTCGTCCGCCGGACTCGGAATGCCGCGAGACTTTACGAGGGGCCTCCGTGTGCCAAAAATAGGCCGCGGGCAAAGCCGCGCCCAAAAATGACCACCCGAAGGCCGGGGCGCCAAGTTCGTCCGGCGGTAAAAGGCCACAAAAACGGGTGGGCTATAGCCTTGGGGGGTGGGGCTGGCCCACTTCGTCCGCCGGACTCGGAATGCCGCGAGACTTTGCGAGGGGCCTCCGTCTGCCAAAAATAGGCCGCGGGCAAAGCCGCACCCAAAAATAACCGCCCCAGGGCCGGGGCGCCAAGTTCGTCCAGCGGAAAAAGGCCACAAAAAAGGCTGGGCTATAGCCTTGGGGGGTGGGGCTGGCCCACTTCGTCCGCCGGACTAGGAATGCCGCGAGACTTTGCGAGGGGCCTCCGTGTGCCAAAAATAGGCCGTGGACAAAGCCACGCCCAAAAATAACCGCCCGAAGGCCGGGGCGCCAAGTTCGTCCACCGGAAAAAGGCCACAAAAACGGGTGGGCTATAGCCTTGGGGGGTGGGGCTGGCCAACTTCGTCCGCCGGACTCGGAATACCGCGAGACTTTACGAGGGGCCTCCGTGTGCCAAAAATAGGCCGTGGACAAAGCCGCGCCCAAAAATAACCGCCCGAGGGCCGGGGCGCCAAGTTCGTGCAGCGGAAAAAGGCCACAAAAACGGGTGGGCTATAGCCTTGGGGGGTGGGGCTAGCCAACTTCGTCCGCCGGACTCGGAATGCCGCGAGACTTTACGAGGGCCTCCGTGTGCCAAAAATAGGCGCGGGGAAAGCCCTGCACAAAAATAACAGCGCGAAGGCCGGAGCGCCAAGTTCGTCCAGCGGAAAAAGGCCACAAAAACGCGTGGGTTATAGCCTTGGGGGGTGGCGCTGGCCAACTTCGTCCGCCGGACTCGGAATGCCGCGAGACTTTGCGAGGGGCCTCCGTGTGCCAAAAATAGGCCGCGGGTAAAGCCGCGCCCAAAAATAACCGCCCGAAGGCCGGAGCGCCAAGTTCGACCAGCGGAAAAAGGCCACAAAAACGGGTGGGCTATAGCCTTGGGGGTGGAGCTGGCCAACTTCGTCCGCCGGACTCGGAATGCCACGAGACTTTGCGAGGGGCCTCCGTGTGCCAAAAATAGGCCGCGGACAAAGCCGCGCCCGAAAATAACCGCCCGAAGGCCGGAGCGCCAAGTTCGTCCAGCGGAAAAAGTCCCCAAAAACGGGTGGGCTATAGCCTTGGGGGGTGGGACTGGCCAACTTCGTCCGCCGGACTCGGAATACCGCGAGACTTTACAAGGGCCCTCCGTGTGCCAAAGATAGGCAGCGGGCAAAGCCGCGTCCAAAAATAACCGCCCGAAGACCGGGGCGCCAAGTTCGTCCAGCGGAAAAAGGCCACAAAAACGGGTGGGCTATAGCCTTGGGGGGTGGGGCTGGCCAACTTCGTCCGCCGGACTCAGGATGCCGCGAGACTTTGCGAGGGGCCTTCGTGTGCCAAAAATAGGCCGCGGGCAAAGCCGCGCACAAAAAAACCACCCGAAGGCCGGGGCGTGAAGTTCGTCCGCCGGACTCGGAATGCCGCGAGACTTTGCAAGGGGCCTCCGTGTGCCAAAGATAGGCAGCGGGCAAAGCGGTGTCCAAAAATAACCGCCCGAAGACCGGGGCGCCAAGTTCGTCCAGCGGAAAAAGGCCACAAAAACGGGTGGGTTATAGCCTTGGGGGATGGGGCCGGCCAATTTCGTCCGCCGGGCTCGGAATGCTGTGTGGCTTTGCGAGGGGCCTCCGTGTGCCAAAAATAGGTCACGGGCAAAGCCGATCCCAAAAATAACCGCCCGAAGGCCGGGGCGCCAAGTTCGTCCAGCGGAAAAAGGCCACAAAAACGGGTGGGCTATAGCCTTGGGGGATGGGGCTGGCCTACTTCGTCCGCCGGACTCGGAATGCCGAGAGACTTTGCGAGGGGCCTCTGAGTGCCAAAAATAGGCCACGGGCAAAGCCGTGCCCAAAAATAACCGCCCGAAGGCCGTGGCGCCAAGTTCGTCCAGCGGAAAATGGCCACAAAAATGGGTGGGCTATAGCCTTGGGGGGTGGGGCTGGCCAACTTCGTTCGCCGGACTCGGAATGCCGCGAGACTGTACGAGGGGCCACCGCATGCCAAAAATAGGCTGCGGGCAAAGCCGAGTCCAAAGATAACCGCCCGAACACCGGGGCGCCAAGTTCGTCCAGCGGAAAAAGGCCACAAAAACGGGTGGGCTATAGCCTTGGCGGGTGGGGCTGGCAAACTTCGTCCGCCGGACTCGGAATGCCGCTAGACTTTATGAGGGGCCTCCGTGTGCCAAAAATAGGCCGCGGGCAAAGCCGAATCCAAAAATAACCGCCCCAAGGCCGGGGCGCCAAGTTCGTCCCGCGGAAAAAGGCCACAAAAACGGGTGGGCTATAGCCTTTGGGGGTGGAACTGGCCCACTTCGTCCGCCGGACTCGGAATGCCGCGAGACTTTGCGACGGGCCTCCATGCGCCAAAAATAGGCCGCGGACAAAGCCAGGCCCAAAAATAACCCCCCGAAGGCCGGGACGCGAAGTTCGTCCAGCGGAAAAAGGCCACAAAAACGGGTGGGCTATAGCCTTGGGGGGTGGGGCTGGCCAACTTCGTCCGCCGGACTCGGAATACCGCGAGACTTTACAAGGGGCCTCCGTGTGCCAAAGATAGGCAGCGGGCAAAGCCGCGTCCAAAAATAACCGCCCGAAGACCGGGGCGCCAAGTTCGTCCAGCGGAAAAAGGCCACAAAAACGGGTGGGCTATAGCCTTGGGGGGTGGGGCTGGCCAACTTCGTCCACCGGACTCAGGATGCCGCGAGACTTTGCGAGGGGCCTCCGTGTGCCAAAAATAGGCCACGGGCCAAGCCGATCCCAAAAATAACCGCCCGAAGGCCGGGGCGCCAAGTTCGTCCAGCGGAAAAAGGCCACAAAAACGGGTGGGCTATAGCCTTGGGGGATGGGGCTGGCCTACTTCGTCCGCCGGACTCGGAATGCCGAGAGACTTTGCGAGGGGCCTCCGAGTGCCAAAAATAGGCCACGGGCAAAGCCGTGCCCAAAAATAACCGCCCGAAGGCCGTGGCGCCAAGTTCGTCCAGCGGAAAATGGCCACAAAAACGGGTGGGCTATAGCCTTGGGGGGTGGGGCTGGCCAACTTCGTCCGCCGGACTCGGAATGCCGCGAGACTGTACGAGGGGCCACCGCGTGCCAAAAATAGGCTGCGGGCAAAGCCGAGTCCAAAAATAACCGCCTGAAGACCGGGTAGCCAAGTTCGTCCAGCGGAAAAAGGCCACAAAAACGGGTGGGCTATAGCCTTGGCGGGTGGGGCTGGCCAACTTCGTCCGCCGGACTCGGAATGCCGCTAGACTTTATGAGGGGCCTCCGTGTGCCAAAAATAGGCCGCGGGCAAAGCCGAATCCAAAAATAACCGCCCGAAGGCCGGGGCGCCAAGTTCGTCCAGCGGAAAAAGGCCACAAAAACGGGTGGGCTATAGCCTTTGGGGGTGGAACTGGCCCACTTCGTCCGCCGGACTCGGAATGCCGCGAGACTTTGCGAGGGGCCTCCATGCGCCAAAAATAGGCCGCGGACAAAGCCGGGCCCAAAAATAACCGCCCGAAGGCCGGGACGCCAAGTTCGTCCAGCGGAAAAAGGCCACAAAAACGGGTGGGCTATAGCCTTTCGGGGTGGAACTGGCCCACTTCGTCCGCCGGACTCGGAATGCCGCGAGACTTTGTGAGGGGCCTCCATGTGCCAAAAATAGGCCACGGACAAAGCTGGGCCCAAAAATAACCGCCCGAAGGCCGGGACGCCAAGTTCGTCCAGCGGAAAAAGGCCACAAAAACGCGTGGGCTATAGCCTTGTGGGGTGGGGCTGGCCCACTTCGTCCGCCGGACTCGGAATGCCGCGAGACTTTGCGAGGGGCCTCCGTGTGCCAAAAATAGGGCGCGGGCAAAGCCGCGGCCAAAAATAACCGCCTGAAGGTCGGGGCGCAAAGTACGTCCAGCTGAAAAAGGCCACAAAAACGGGTGGGCTATAGCCTTGGGGGGTGGGGCTGGCCAACTTCGTCCGCCGGACTCGGAATGCCGCGAGCCTTTGCGAGGGGCCTCCATGTGCCAAAAATAGGCCGCGGGCAAAGCCAAATATAAAAATAACCACCGAAGGCCGGGGCGCCAAGTTCGTCCAGCGGAAAAAGGCCACAAAAACGGGTGGGCTATAGCCTTGGGGGGTGGAACCGGCCCACTTCGTCCGCCGGACTCGGAATGCTCCGAGACTTTGCGAGGCGCCTCCGTGTGCAAAAAATAGGCCGCAGGCAAAGCCGGGCCCAAAAATAACTGCCCCAAGGCCGGGGCGCCAAGTTCATCCAGTGGAAAAAGGCCACAAAAACGGGTGGGCTATAGCCTTGGGGGGTGGGGCTGGCCCACTTCGTCCGCCGGACTCGGAATGCCGCGAGACTTTGCGAGGGGCCTCCGTGTGCCAAAAATAGGCCGCGGGCAAAGGCGCACCCAAAAATAACTGCCCGAAGGCCGGGGCGCCAAGTTCGTCCAGCGGAAAAAGGCCACAAAACCGGGTGGGCTATAGCCTTGGGGGGTGGGGCTGGCCAACTTCGTCCGCCGGACTCAGAATGCCGCGAGCCTTTGCGAGGGGCCTCCGTGTGCCAAAAATAGGCCGCGGGCAAAGCCGCGTCCAAAAATAACCGACCTAAGGCCGGGGCGCCAAGTTCGTCCAGCGGAAAAAGGCCACAAAAACGGGTGGGCTATAGCCTTGGCGGGTGGGGCTGGCCAACTTTGTCCGCCGGACTCGGAATGCTCCGAGACTTTGCGAGGGGCCTCCGTGTGCCAAAAATAGGCCGCGGGCAAAGCCGCGCCCAAAAATAACCACCCGAAGGCCGGGGCGCCAAATTCTTCCAGCTGAAAAAGGCCACAAAACGGGTGGGCTATAGCCTTGGGGGGTGGGGCTGGCCAACTTCGTCCGCCGGACTCAGAATGCCGAGAGATTTTGCGAGGGGCCTCCGTGTACCAAAAATATACCGCGGACAGAGCCGGGCCCAAAAATAACCGTCCGAAGGCCGGGGCGCCAAGTTCGTCCGGCGGAAAAAGGCCACAAAAACGGGTGTGCTATAGCCTTGGGGGTTCGGGCTGGCCACCTTCGTCCGCCGAACTCGGAATGCCGCGAGACTTTGCGAGGGGCCTCCGTGTGCCAAAAATAGGCCACGGGCAAAGCCGTGTACAAAAATAACCGCGCGAAGGCCGGGGCGCCAAGTTCGTCCAGCGGAAAAAGGACACAAAAACGGGTGGGCTATAGCCTTGGGGGATGGGGCTGGCCAACTTCGTCCGCCGGACTCGGAATGCCGTGAGACTTTGCGAGGGTCCTCCGTGTGCCAAAAATAGGCCGTGGCCAAAGCCGCGTCCAAAAATAACTGCCCGAAGGCCGGGGCGCCAAGTTCGTCCAGCGGAAAAAGGCCACAAAAACGGGTGGGCTATAGCCTTGGGGGGTGGGGCTGGCCCACTTCATCCGCCGGACTCGGAATGCCGCGAGACTTTGCGAGGGGCCTCCGTGTGCCAAAAATAGGCCGCGGGCAAAGGCGCACCCAAAAATAACTGCCCGAAGGCCGGGGCGCCAAATTCGTCCAGCGGAAAAAGGCCACAAAAACGGGTGGGCTATAGCCTTGGGGGGTGGGGCTGGCCAACTTTGTCCGCCGGACTCGGAATGCCGCGAGACTTTGCGAGGGGCCTCCGTGTGCCAAAAAT
This sequence comes from Citrus x changshan-huyou, assembly GCA_039657385.1. NCBI lineage: Eukaryota > Viridiplantae > Streptophyta > Magnoliopsida > Sapindales > Rutaceae > Citrus > Citrus x changshan-huyou. The sequence goes on from JBCGBO010000015.1 coordinate 754,480, forward strand.
AACCGCCTGAAGGCCGGGGCGCCAAGTACGTCCAGCGGAAAAAGGCCACAAAAACGGGTGGGCTATAGCCTTGGGGGGTGGGGCTGGCCAACTGCGTCCGCCGGACTCGGAATGCCGCGAGCCTTTGCGAGGGGCCTCCGTTTGCCAAAAATAGGCCGCGGGCAAAGCCGCATCCAAAAATAACCGACCTAAGGCCGGGGCGCCAAGTTCGTCCAGCGGAAAAAGGCCACAAAAACGGGTGGGCTATAGCTTTGGCGGGTGGGACTGGCCAACTTTGTCCGCCGGGCTCGGAATGCTCCGAGACTTGGCGAGGGGCCTCCGTGTGCCAAAAATAGGCCGCGGGCAAAGCCGCGCCCAAAAATAACCGCCCGAAGGCCGGGGCGCCAAGTTCTTCCAGCGGAAAAAGGCCACAAAACGGGTGGGCTATAGCCTTGGGGGGTGGGGCTGGCCAACTTCGTCCGCCGGACTCAGAATGCCGAGAGATTTTGCGTGGGGCCTCCGTGTGCCAAAAATAGGCCGCGGACAGAGCCGGGCCCAAAAATAACCGTCCGAAGGCCGGGGCGCCAAGTTCGTCCGGCGGAAAAACGCCACAAAAACGGGTGGGCTATAGCCTTGGGGGGTGGGGCTGGCCAACTTCGTCCGCCGGACTGGGAATGCTGCGAAACTTTGCAAGGGGCCTCCGTGTGCCAAAAATAGGCCGCGGGCAAAGCCGCGCCCAAAAATAACTGCCCCAAGGCCGGGGCGCCAAGTTCATCCAGCGGAAAAAGGGCACAAAAACGGGTGGGCTATAGCCTTGGGGGGTGGGGCTGGCCCACTTCGTCCGCCAGACTCGGAATGCCGCAAGATTTTGCGAGGGGCCTTTGTGTGCCAAAAATAGGCCGCGGGGAAAGCCGCGTCCAAAAATAACCGCCCGAAGGCCGGGGCTCCAGGTTCGTCCAGCGGAAAAAGGCCACAAAAAAGGGTGAGCTATAGCCTTGGGGGGTGGGGTTGGCCAACTTCGTCCGCCGGACTCAGAATGCCGCGAGATTTTGCGAGGGGCCTCCGTGTGCCAAAAATAGGCTGGGGGCAAAGCCGCGCCCAAAAATAACTGCCCGAAAGCCGGGGCGCCAAGTTCGTCCAGCGGACAAAGGCCACAAAAACGGGTGGGCTATAGCCTTGGGGGGTGGGGCTGGCCAACTTCGTCCGCCGGACTCGGAATGCCGTGAGACTTTACGAGTGGCCTCCGTGTGCCAAAAATAGGCCGCGGACAAAGCCGTGCTCAAAAATAACCGCCCGAAGGCCGGGGCACCAAGTTCGTCCAGCGGAAAAAGGCCACAAAAACGGGTGGGTTATAGCCTTGGGGGGTGGGGCTGGCCTACTTCGTCCGCCGGACTCGGAATGCCGCGAGACTTTGCGAGGGGCCTCCGTGTGCTGAAAATAGGCCGCGGGCAAAGCCACGCCCAAAAATAACCGCCCGAAGGCCAGGACGCCAAGTTCGTCCAGCGGAAAAAGGCCACAAAAACGGGTGTGCTATAGCCTTGGGGGGTGGGGCTGGCCAACTTCGTTGGCCGGACTCGGAATGCCGAGAGACTTTGCGAGGGGCCTCCGTGTGCCAAAAATAGGCTGTGGGCAGTGCCGCGCCCAAAAATAACCGCCCGAAGGCCGGGGCGCGAAGTTCGTCCAGCGGAAAGGGCCGCAAAAACGGGTGGGCTATAGCCTTGGGGGGTGGGGCTGGCCAACTTCGTCCGCCGGACTCGGAATGCCGTGAGACTTTGTGAGGGGCCTCCGTGTGCCAGAAATAGGCCGTGGGCAAAGTCGCGCCCAAAAATAACCGCCCGAAGGCCGGGGCGCCAAGTACGTCCAGCGGAAAAATGCCACAAAAACGGGTGTGCTATAGCCTTGGGGGGTGGGGCTGGCCAACTTCGTCCGCCGGACTCGGAATGCCGCGAGACTTTACGAGTGTCCTCCGTGTGCCAAAAATAGGCCGCGGACAAACCCGCACTCAAAAATAACCGCCCGAAGGCCGGGGCGCCAAGTTCGTCCAGCGGAAAAAGGCAACAAAAACGGGTGGGCTATAGCCTTGGGTGGTGGGGCTGGCCAACTTCGTCCGCCGGACTCGGAATGCCGCGAGACTTTGCGAGGGGCCTCCGTGTGCCAAAAATAAGCTGCGGGTAAAGCCGCGCCTAAAAATAAGCTCCCGAAGGCATTGGCGCCAATTTCGTCCAGCGGAAAAGTCCACAAAAACGGGTGGGCTATAGCCTTGGGGGGTTGGGCTGGCCAACTTCGTCCGCCGGACTCGGAATTCTGCGAGACTTTACGAGGGGCCTCCGTGTGCCGAAAATAGGCTGCGGCCAAAGCTGCGCCAAAAAATAACCGCCCGAAGGCCGGGGCGCCAAGTTCGTCCAGCGGAAAAAGGCCACAAAAACGGTTGGGCTATAGCCCTGGGAGGTGAGCTGGCCAACTTCGTCCGCCGGACTCGGAATGCCGCGAGACTTTGCGAGGGGCCTCCGTGTGCCAAAAATAGGCCGCTGGCAAAGCCGCACCAAAAAAATAACCGCCCGAAGGCCGGGGCGCCAAGTTCGTCCAGCGGAAAAAGGCCACAAAAACGGGTGGGCTATAGCCTTGGGGGGTGGGGCTGGCCAACTTCGTCCGCAGGACTCGAAATGCCGCGAGACTTTGCGAGGGGCCTCCGTGTGCCAAATATAGGCTGGGGCAAAGCCGCGCCCAAAAATAACCGCCCGAAAGCCGGGGCGCGAAGTTCGTCCAGCGGAAAAAGTCCACAAAAACGGGTGGGCTATAGCCTTGGGGGGTGGGGCTGGCCAACTTCGTCCGCCGGACTCGGAATGCCGCGAGACTTTGCGAGGGGCCTCCGTGTGCCAAAAATAGGCCGCTGGCAAAGCCGCGCCAAAAAAATAACCGCCCGAAGGCCGGGGCGCCAAGTTCGTCCAGCGGAAAAAGTCCACAAAAACGGGTGGGCTATAGCCTTGGGGGGTGGGGCTGGCCAACTTCGTCCGCCGGACTCGGAATGCCGTGAGACTTTACGAGTGGCCTCCGTGTGCCAAAAATAGGCCGCGGGTAAAGCCGCGCCTAAAAATAACCGCCCGAAGGCATTGGCGCCAATTTCGTCCAGCGGAAAAAGGCCACAAAAACGGGTGGGCTATAGCCTTGGGGGGTTGGGCTGGCCAACTTCGTCCGCCGGACTCGGAATTCTGCGAGACTTTGCGAGGGCCCTCCGTGTGCCAAAAACAGGCCGTGGGCAAAGCCGCATCCAAAAATAACCGCCCGAAGGCCGGGGCGCCAAATTCGTCCAGCGGAAAAAGGCCACAAAAACGGTTGGGCTATAGCCTTGGGGGGTGGGGCTGGCCAACTTCGTCCGCCGGACTCGGAATGCCGCGAGACTTTGCGAGGGGCCTCCGTGTGCTGAAAATAGGCCGCGGGCAAAGCCGCGCCCAAAAATAACCGCCCGAAGGCCGGGGCGCCAAGTTCGTCCAGCGGAAAAAGGCCACAAAAACGGGTGGGCTACAGCCTTGGGGGGCTGGCCAACTTCGTCCGCCGGACTCGGAATGCCGCGAGACTTTGCGAGGGGCCTCTGTGTGGTAAAAATAGGCCGCGGACAAAGTCACGCCCAAAAATATCCGCCCGAAGGCCGGAGCGCCAAGTTCGTCCAGCGGAAAAAGGCCACAAAAACGGGTGGGGTATAGGCTTGGGGGGTGGGGCTGGCCAACTTCGTTCGCCGGACTCGGAATGCCGCGAGACTTTACGAGGGGCCTCCGTGTGCCAAAAATAGGCCGTGGACAAAGACACACCCAAAAATAACCGCCCGAAGGCCGGGGCGCCAAGTTCGTCCAGCGGAAAAAGGCCACAAAAACGGGTGGGCTATAGCCTTGGGGGGTGGGGCTGGCCAACTTCGTCCGCCGGACTCGGAATGCCGCGAGACTTTACGAGGGGCCACCGCGTGCCAAAAATAGGCTGTGGGCCAAGCCGAGTCCAAAAATAACCGCCCGAAGACCGGGGCGCCAAGTTCGTCCAGCGGAAAAAGGCCACAAAAACGGGTGGGCTATAGCCTTGGGGGGTGGGGCTGGCCCACTTCGTCCGCCGGACTCGGAATGCCGCGAGACTTTGCGCGGGGCCTCCGTGTGCCATAAATAGGCCGCGGGCAAAGCCGCGGCCAAAAATAACCGCCTGAAGGACGGGGCGCCAAGTACGTCCAGCAGAAAAAGGCCACAAAAATGGGTGGGCTATAGCCTTGGGGGGTGGGGCTGGCGAACTTCGTCCGCCGGACTCGGAAGGCCGCGAGCCTTTGCGAGTAGCCTCCGTGTGCCAAAAATAGGCCGCTGGCAAAGCCGCGTCCAAAAATAACCGACCTAAGGCCGGGGTGCCAAGTTCGTCCAGCGGAAACAGGCCACAAAAACGGGCGGGCTATAGCCTTGGGGGGTGGGGCTGGCCAACTTCGTCCGCTGGACTCGGAATGCCGCGAGACTTTATGAGGGGCCACCGCGTACCAAAAATAGGCTGTGGGCCAAGCCGAGTCCAAAAATAACCGCCCGAAGACCGGGGCGCCAAGTTCGTCCAGCGGAAAAAGGCCACAAAAACGGGCGGGCTATAGCCTTGGGGGATCGGGCTGGCCAACTACGTCCGCCGAACTCTTAATGCCGTGAGACTTTGCGAGGGGCCTCCGTGTGCCAAAAACAGGCCGTGGGCAAAGCCGCATCCAAAAATAACCGCCCGAAGGCCGGGGCGCCAAGTTCGTCCAGCGGAAAAAGGCCACAAAAACGGGTGGGCTATAGCCTTGGGGGGTGGGGCTGGCCCACTTCGTCCGCCGGACTCGGAATGCCGCGAGACTTTGTGCGGGGCCTCCGTGTGCCATAAATAGGCCGCGGGCAAAGCCGCGGCCAAAAATAACCGCCTGAAGGCCCGGGCGCCAAGTACGTCCAGCGGAAAAAGGCCACAAAAATGGGTGGGCTATAGCCTTGGGGGGTGGGGCTGGCCAACTTCGTCCGCCGGACTCGGAAGGCCGCGAGCCTTTGCGAGTAGCCTCCGTGTGCCAAAAATAGGCCACTGGCAAAGCCGCGTCCAAAAATAACCGACCTAAGGCCGGGGTGCCAAGTTCGTCCAGCGGAAACAGGCCACAAAAACGGGCGGGCTATAGCCTTGGGGGGTGGGGCTGGCCAACTTCGTCCGCCGGACTCGGAATGCCGCGAGACTTTACGAGGGGCCTCCGTGTGCCAAAAATAGGCCGCGGGCAAAGGCGCGCCCAAAAATAACTGCCCGAAGGCCGGGCCGCCAAGTTCGTCCAGCGGAAACAGGCCACAAAAATGGGTGGGCTATAGCCTTGGGGGGTGGGGCTGGCCAACTTCGTCCGCCGGACTCGGAAGGCCGCGAGCCTTTGCGAGTAGCCTCCGTGTGCCAAAAATAGGCCGCTGGCAAAGCCGCGTCCAAAAATAACCGACCTAAGGCCGGGGTGCCAAGTTCGTCCAGCGGAAACAGGCCACAAAAACGGGTGGGCTATAGCCTTGGGGGGTGGGGCTGGCCAACTTCGTCCACCGGACTCGGAATGCCGCGAGACTTTACGAGGGGCCACCGCGTGCCAAAAATAGGCTGCGGGCAAAGCCGAGTCCAAAAATAACCGCCCGAAGACCGGGGCGCCAAGTTCGTCCAGCGGAAAAAGGCCACAAAAAAGGGTGGGCTATAGCCTTGGGGGGTGGGGCTGGCCAACTTCGTCCGCCGGACTCGGAATGCCGTGACACTTTGCGACGGGCCTCCGTGTGCCAAAAGTAGGCTGTGGGCAAAGCCGCACCCAAAAATAACCGCCCCAGGGCCGGGGCGCCAAGTTCGTCCAGCGAAAAAAGGCCACAAAAAAGGCTGGGCTATAGCCTTGGGGGGTGGGGCTGGCCCACTTCGTCCGCCGGACTAGGAATGCCGCGAGACTTTGCGAGGGGCCTCCGTGTGCCAAAAATAGGCCGTGGACAAAGCCACGCCCAAAAATAACCGCCCGAAGGCCGGGGCGCCAAGTTCGTCCACCGGAAAAAGGCCACAAAAACGGGTGGGCTATAGCCTTGGGGGGTGGGGCTGGCCAACTTCGTCCGCCGGACTCGGAATACCGCGAGACTTTACGAGGGGCCTCCGTGTGCAAAAAATAGGCTGTGGGCAAAGCCGCGCTCAAAAATAACCGCCCCAGGGCCGAGCCGCCAAGTTCGTCCAGCGGAAAAAGGCCACAAAAAAGGGTGGGCTATAGCCATGGGGGGTGGGGCTGGCCAACTACGTCCGCCGGACTCGGAATGCCGGGAGACTTTGCGAGGGGCCTCCGTGTGCCAAAAATAGGCCGTGGACAAAGCCGAGCCCAAAAATAACCGCCCGAGGGCCGGGGCGCCAAGTTCGTCCAGCGGAAAAAGGCCACAAAAAAGGGTGGGCTATAGCCTTGGGGGGTGGGGCTGGCCCACTTCGTCCGCCGGACTCGGAAGGCGGCGAGACATTGTGAGGGGCCTCCGTGTGCCAAAAATAGGCCGCGGGCAAAGCCGCGCCCAAAAATAACTGCCCGAAGGCCGGGGCGCCAAGTTCGTCCAGCGGAAAAAGGCCACAAAAACGGGTGGGCTATAGCCTTGGGGGGTGGGGCTGGCCAACTTCGTCCGCCGGACTCGGAATGCCGCGAGACTTTGCGAGGGGCCTCCATATACCAAAAATCAGCCACGGGCAAAGCCGCGCCTAAAAATAACTGCCCGAAGGCCGGGCCGTCAAGTTCGTCCAGCGGAAAAAGGCCACAAAAACGGGTGGGCTATATAGCCTTGGGGGGTGGGGCTGGCCGACTTCGTCCGCCGGACTCGGAATGGCGCGAGACTTTACAAGGCACCTCCGTGTGCCAAAAATAGGGTGCGGGCACAGCTACGTCCAAAAATAACCGTCCGAAGGCCGGGGCGACAAGTTCGTCTAGCGGAAAAAGACCACAAAAACGGGTGGGCAATAGCCTTGGGGGGCGGGGCTGGCGAACGTCGTCCGCTGGACTCGGTATGGCGCGAGACTTGGTGAGGCACCTCTGTGTGCAAAAAATACGCCGCAGGCACAGCCGCGCCCTAAAATAACCGCCCGAAGGCCGGGGCGCCAAGTTCGTCCAGCTGAAAAAGGCCACAAAAACGGGTGGGCTATAGCCTTGGCGGGTGGGGCTGGCCGACTTCGTCCGCCGGACTCGGAATGGCGCTAGACTTTGCGAGGCAGCTCCGTGTGCCAAAAATAGGCCGCGGGCACAGACGCGCCCAAAAATAACCGCCCGAAGGCCGGGGCGCTAAGTTCGTCCAGCGGAAAAAGGCCACAAAAACGGGTGGGCTATAGCCTTGGGGGGTGGGGCCGGCCCACTTCGTCCGCCGTTCTCGGAATGGCGCGAGACTTTGCGAGGACCCTCCGTGTGCCAAAAATAGGCCGTGGGAACAGCCGCGCCCAAAAATAACTGCTCGAAGGCCTGGGCGCCAAGTTCGTCCTGCGTAAAAAGGCCACAAAAACGGGTGGGCTATAGCCTTGGGGGGTGGGGCTGGCCAACTTAGTCCGCCGGACTCGGAATGGCGCGAGACTTTGCGAGGTGCCTCCGTGTGCCAACAATAGGCCGCGGGGAAAGCCACGCCCAAAAATAACCGCCTGAAGGCTGGGGCGCCATGTTCGTCCAGCGGAAAAAACCCACAAAAAATGGGTGGGCTATAGCCTTGGGGTGTGGGGCTGGCCAACTTCCTCCGCCGGACTCGGAATGGCGCGAGACTTTGCGAGGTCCCTCCGTGTGCCAAAAATAGGCTGCGGGCACAGCCGCACCCAAAAATAACCGCCCGAAGGCCGGGACGCCAAGTTCGTCCAGCGGAAAAAGGCCATAAAAACGGGTGGGCTGTAGCCGTGGGGGATTGGGCTGGCCAACTTCGTCCGCCGGACTCGGAATGGCGAGAGACTTTGCGAGGTGCCTCCGTGTGCCAAAAATATGCCGGGGAACAGCCGCGCCCAAAAATAACCGCCCGAGGGTTGGGGCGCCAAGTTCGTCCAGCGGAAAAAGGCCACAAAAACGGGTGGGCTATAGCCTTGGGGGGTGGGGCTGGCCAACTTCGTCCGCCGGACTCGGAATGGCGCGAGACTTTGCGAGGCACCTCCATGTGCCAAAAATAGGCCGCGGGCACAGCCGCGCCCAAAAATAACCGCCCGAAGGCCGGGGCGCCAAGTTCGTCCAGCGGAAAAAGCCCACAAAAACGGGTGGGCTATAGCCTTGGGGGGTGGGGCTGGCCAACTTCATCCGCTGGACTCGGAATGGCGCGAAACTTTGAGAGGCACCTCCGTGTACAAAAAATAGGCCACGGGCACAGCCGCGCCCAAAAATAACCGCCTGAAGGCTGGGGCGCCAAGTTCGTCCAGCGGAAAAAGGCCACAAAAACGGGTGGGCTATAGCCTTGGGGGGTGGGGCTGGCCAACTTCGTCCGCGGGACTTGGAATCGCGCGAGACTTTACGAGGTGCCTCCGTGTGCCAAAAATAGGCCGCGGGCACAGCCGCGCCCGAAAATAACCGCCCGAAGGCCATGACGCCATGTTCGTCCAGCGGAAAAAGGCCATAAAAACGGGTGGGCTATAGCCGTGGGGGGTGGGGCTGGCCAACTTCGTCCGCCGGACTAGGAATGGCGCGAGACTCTGCGAGGCGCCTCCGTGTGCCAAAAATAGGCCACGGGAACAGCCGCGCCCAAAAATAACCGCCCGAAGGTTGGGGTGCCAAGTTCGTCCAGCGGAAAAAGGCCACAAAAACGGGTGGGCTATAGCCTTGGGGGGTGGGGCTGGCCCACTTCGTCCGCCGGACTCGGAATGGCGCGAGACTTTGCGAGGCCCCTCCGTGTGCCAAAAATAGGCCACGGGCACAGCCGCGCCCAAAAATAACCGCTCGAAGGCCGGGGCGCCAAGTTCGTCCTGCGGAAAAAGCCCACAAAAACGGGAGGGCTACAGCCTTGGGGGGTGGGGCTGGCCAACTTCGTCCGCCGGACTCGGAATGGCGCGAGACTTTACGAGGCACCTCCGTGTGCCAAAAATAGGCCGCGGGCACAGCTGCGCCCAAAAATAACCGCCCGAAGGCCGGGCCGCCAAGTTCGTCCAGCGGAAAAAGCCCACAAAAACGGGTGGGCTATAGCCTTGGGGGGTGGGGCTGGCCAACTTCATCCGCTGGACTCGGAATGGCGCGAAACTTTGAGAGGCACCTCCGTGTACAAAAAATAGGCCACGGGCACAGCCGCGCCCAAAAATAACCACCTGAAGGCCGGGGCGCCAAGTTCGTCCAGCGGAAAAAGCCAACAAAACCGGGAGGGCTACAGCCTTGGGGGGTGGGGCTGGCCAACTTCGTCCGCCGGACTCGGAATGGCGCGAGACTTTGCTAGGCGCCTCCGTGTGCCAAAAATAGGCCGCGGGCACAGCCACGCCCAAAACTAAACACCCGAAGGCCGGGGCGCCAAGTTCGTCCCGCGGAAAAAACCCACAAAAACGGGTGGGCTATAGCCGTGGGGGGTGGGGCTGGCCTACTTCGTCCGCCGGACTCGGAATGGCGCGAGACTTTGCGAGGCGCCTCCGTGTGCCAAAAATAGGCCACGGGAACAGCCGCGCCCAAAAATAACCGCCCGAAGGTTGGGGCGCCAAGTTCGTCCAGCGGAAAAAGGCCACAAAAACGGGTGGGCTATAGCCTTGGGGGGTGGGGCTGGCCCACTTCGTCCGCGGACTCGGAATGGCGCGAGACTTTGTGAGGCCCCTCCGTGTGCTAAAAATAGGCCGCGGGCACAGCTGCACCCAAAAATAACCGCTCGAAGGCTGGGGCGCCACGTTCGTCCTGCGTAAAAAGGCCACAAAAACGGGTGGGCTATAGCCTTGGGGGGTGGGGCTGGCCAACTTAGTCCGCCGGACTCGGAATGGCGCGAGACTTTGCGAGGTGCCTCCGTGTGCCAACAATAGGCCGCGGGGAAAGCCACGCCCAAAAATAACCGCCTGAAGGCTGGGGCGCCATGTTCGTCCAGCGGAAAAAACCCACAAAAAACGGGTGGGCTATAGCCTTGGGGTGTGGGGCTGGCCAACTTCCTCCGCCGGACTCGGAATGGCGCGAGACTTTGCGAGGTCCCTCCGTGTGCCAAAAATAGGCCGCGGGCACAGCCGCACCCAAAAATAACCGCCCGAAGGCCGGGGCGCCAAGTTCGTCCAGCGGAAAAAGGCCACAAAAATGGGTGGGCTATCGCCTTGGGAGGTGGGGCTGGCCCACTTCGTCCGCCGGACTCGGATTGGCGCGATACTTAGCGAGGCGCCTCCGTTTGCCAAAAATAGGCCACGGCCACAGCAGCACTCAAAAATAACCACCCGAAGGCCGGGGCGCCAAGTTCGTCCAGCGGAAACAGGCCACAAAAATGGGTGGGCTATAGCCTTGGGGGGTGGGCTATAGCCTTGGGGGGTGGGGCTGGCCCACTTCGTCCGCCGGACTCGCATTGGCGCGATACTTAGCGAGGTGCCTCCGTGTGCCAAAAATAGGCCACGGCCACAGCAGCACTCAAAAATAACCACCCGAAGGCCGGGGCGCCAAGTTCGTCCAGCGGAAAAAGGCCCAGAAAACGGGTGGGCTATAGCCTTGGGGGGTGGGGCTGGCCAACTTCGTCCGCCGGACTCGGAATGGCGCGAGACTTTGCGAGGCGCCTCCGTGTGCCAAAAATAGGCCGCGGCCACAGCTGCGCCCAAAAATAACTGCCCGAAGGCCGGGGCAGCAAGTTCGTCCAGCGGCAAAAGGCCACAAAAACGGGTGGGCTATAGCCTTCGGGGGTGGGGCTGGCCAACTTCGTCCGCCGGACTCGGAAAGGCGCGAGACTTTGTGAGGTGCCTCCGTGTGCCAACAATAGGCCGCGGGCAAAGGCGCGCCCAAAAATAACCGCCTGAAGGCTGGGGCGCCAAGTTCGTCCAGCGGAAAAAGGCCCAGAAAACGGGTGGGCTATAGCCTTGGGGGGTGGGGCTGGCCAACTTCGTCCGCCGGACTCGGAATGGCGCGAGACTTTACGAGGCACCTCCGTGTGCCAAAAATAGGCCGCGGGCACAGCTGCGCCCAAAAATAACTGCCCGAAGGCCGGGGCAGCAAGTTCGTCCAGCGGCAAAAGGCCACAAAAACGGGTGGGCTATAGCCTTCGGGGGTGGGGCTGGCCAACTTCGTCCGCCGGACTCGGAATGGCGCGAGACTTTGTGAGGTGCCTCCGTGTGCCAACAATAGGCCGCGGGCAAAGCCGCGCCCAAAAATAACCGCCTGAAGGCTGGGGCGCCAAGTTCGTCCAGCGGAAAAAACCCACAAAAAACGGGTGGGCTATAGCCTTCGGGGGTGGGGCTGGCCAACTTCATCCGCCGGACTCGGAATGGCGTGAGACTTTGCGAGGCACCTCCGTGTGCCAAAAATAGGCCGCGGGCACAGCCGCACTAAAAAATAACCACCTGAAGGCCGGGGCGCCAAGTTCGCCCAGCGGAAAAAGGCCACAAAAACGGGTGGGCTATAGCCTTCGGGGGTGGGGCTGGCCGACTTCGTCCGCCGGACTCGGAATGGCGCGAGACTTTGCGAGGTGCCTCCGTGTTCCGAAAATAGGCCGCGTGCACATCCGTGCCCAAAAATAACCGCCCGAAGGCCGGGGCGCCATGTTCGTCCATCGGAAAAAGGCCACAAAAACGGGTGGGCTATAGCCTTGGGGGGAGAGGCTGGCCAACTTCGTCCGCCGGACTCGGAATTGCGCGAGACTTTGCGAGGCGCCTCCGTGCGCCAAAAATAGGCCGCGCGCACAGCCGAACCCAAAAATAACCGCCCGAAGGCCGGGTCGCGAAATTCGTCCATCGGAAATAGGCCACAAAAACGGGTGGGCTATAGCCTTCGGGGGTGGGGCTGGCCAACTTCGTCTGCCGGACTCGGAATGGCGCGAGACTTTGCGAGGTGCCTCCGTGTGCCAACAATAGGCCGCGGGCAAAGCCGCGCCCAAAAATAACCACCTGAAGGCTGGGGCGCCAAGTTCGTCCAGCGGAAAAAACCCACAAAAAACGGGTGGGCTATAGCCTTCGGGGGTGGGGCTGGCCAACTTCATCCGCCCGACTCGGAATGGCGCGAGACTTTGCGAGGCACCTCCGTGTGCCAAAAATAGGCCGCAGGCACAGCCGCACTAAAAAATAACCACCTGAAGGCCGGGGCGCCAAGTTCGCCCAGCGGAAAAAGGCCACAAAAACGGGTGGGCTATAGCCTTGGGGGGTGGGGCTGGCCGACTTCGTCCGCCGGACTCGGAATGGTGCGAGACTTTGCGAGGCACCTCCGTTCGTCAAAGATAGGCCGCGCGCACAGCCGAACCTAAAAATAACCGCCCGAAGGCCGGGGCGCCAAGTTCGTCCAGCGGAAAAAGCCCACAAAAACGGGTGGGCTATAGCCTTGGGGGATGGGGCTGGCCAGCTTCGTAAGCCGGACTCGGAATGGAGCGAGACTTTCCGAGGCGCCTCCGTGTGCCAAAAATAGGCCGTGGACACAGCCGAACCCAAAAATAACCACCCGAAGGCCAGGGCGCCAAATTCCTCCAGCGGAAAAAGGCCACAAAAACGGGTGGGCTATAGCCTTGGGGGGTGGGGCTGGCCAACTTCGTCCGCCGGACTCGGAATGGCGCGAGACTTTACGAGGCACCTCCGTGTTCCGAAAATAGGCCGCGTGCACATCCGTGCCCAAAAATAACCGCCCGAAGGCCGGGGCGCGAAGTTCGTCCATCAGAAAAAGGCCACAAAAACGGGTGGGCTATAGCCTTGGGGGGAGAGGCTGGCCGACTTCGTCCGCCGGACTCGGAATAGCGCGAGACTTTGCGAGGCGCCTCCGTGCGCCAAAAATAGGCCGCGCGCACAGCCGAACCCAAAAATAACCGCCCGAAGGCCGGGGCGCCAAGTTCGTCCAGCGGAAAAAGCCCACAAAAACGGGTGGGCTATAGCCTTGGGGGATGGGGCTGGCCCACTTCGTCCGCCGGACTCGGATTGGCGCGATACTTAGCGAGGCGCCTCCGTGTGCCAAAAATAGGCCACGGCCACAGCAGCACTCAAAAATAACCACCCGAAGGCCGGGGCGCAAAGTTCGTCTTGCGGAAACAGGCCACAAAAATGGGTGGGCTATAGCCTTGGGGGGTGGGGCTGGCCCACTTCGTCCGCCGGACTCGGATTGGCGCGATACTTAGCGAGGTGCCTCCGTGTGCCAAAAATAGGCCACGGCCACAGCAGCAGTCAAAAATAACCACCCGAAGGCCGGGGCGCCAAATTCGTCCAGCGGAAAAAGGCCCAAAAAACGGGTGGGCTATAGCCTTGGGGGGTGGGGCTGGCCAACTTCGTCCGCCGGACTCGGAATGGCGCGAGACTTTGCGAGGCGCCTCCGTGTGCCAAAATTAGGCCACGGGCACAGCTGCGCCCAAAAATAACCGCCCGAAGGCCAGGGCAGCAAGTTCGTCCAGCGGCAAAAGGCCACAAAAACGGGTGGGCTATAGCCTTCGGGGCTGGGGCTGGCCAACTTCGTCCGCCGGACTCGGATTGGCGCGAGACTTTGCGAGGTGCCTCCGTGTGCCAACAATAGGCCGCGGGCAAATCCGCGCCCAAAAATAACCGCCTGAAGGCTGGGGCGCCAAGTTCGTCCAGCGGAAAAAACCCACAAAAAACGGGTGGGCTATAGCCTTTGGGGGTGGGGCTGGCCAACTTCATCCGCCGGACTCGGAATGCCGCGAGACTTTGCGAGGCACCTCCGTGTGCCAAAAATAGGCCGCGGGCACAGCCGCACTAAAAAATAACCACCTGAAGGCCGGGGCGCCAAGTTCGTCCAGCGGAAAATGGCCACAAAAACGGGTGGGCTATAGCCTTGGGGGGTGGGGCTGGCCGACTTCGTCCGCCGGACTCGGAATGGTGCGAGATTTTGCGAGGCACCTCCGTTCGCCAAAAATAGGCCGCGCGCACAGCCGATCTCAAAAATAACCACCCGAAGGCCGGGGCGCCAAGTTCGTCCAGCGGAAAAAGCCCACAAAAACGGGTGGGCTATAGCCTTGGGGGATGGGGCTGGCCAGCTTCGTAAGCCGGACTCGGAATGGAGCGAGACTTTCCGAGGCGCCTCCGTGTGCCAAAAATAGGCCGTGGACACAGCCGAACCCAAAAATAACCACCCGAAGGCCAGGGCGCCAAATTCCTCCAGCGGAAAAAGGCCACAAAAACGGGTGGGCTATAGCCTTGGGGGGTGGGGCTGGCCAGCTTCGTAAGCCGGACTCGGAATGGCGCGAGAATTTGCAAGGCGCCTCCGTGTGCCAAAAATAGGCCGTGGACACAGCCGAACCCAAAAATAACCACCCGAAAGCCAGGGCGCCAAATTCCTCCAGCGGAAAAAGGCCACAAAAACGGGTGGGCTATAGCCTTGGGGGGTGGGGCTGGCCAACTTCGTCCGCCGGACTCGGAATGGCGCGAGACTTTACGAGGCACCTCCGTGTTCCGAAAATAGGCCGCGTGCACATCCGTGCCCAAAAATAACCGCCCGAAGGCCAGGGCGCCAAGTTCGTCCATCGGAAAAAGGCCACAAAAACGGGTGGGCTATAGCCTTGGGGGGAGAGGGTGGCCAACTTCGTCCGCCGGACTCGGAATAGCGCGAGACTTTGGGAGGCGCCTCCGTGCGCCAAAAATAGGCCGCGCGCACAGCCGAACCCAAAAATAACCGCCCGAAGGCCGGGGCGCCAAGTTCGTCCAGCGGAAAAAGCCCACAAAAACGGGTGGGCTATAGCCTTGGGGGATGGGGCTGGCCAGCTTCGTAAGCCGGACTCGGAATGGCGCGAGACTTTGCGAGGCGCCTCCGTGTGCCAAAAATAGGCCGTGGACACAGGCGAATCCAAAAATAACCACCCGAAGGCCACGGCGCCAAATTCCTCCAGCGGAAAAAGGCCACAAAAACGGGTGGGCTATAGCCTTGGGGGCTGGGGCTGGCCAACTTCGTCCGCCGGACTCGGAATGGTGCGAGACTTTACGAGGCACCTCCATGTTCCGAAAATAGGCCGCGTCCACATCCGTGCCCAAAAATAACCGCCCGAAGGCCGGGGCGCAAAGTTCGTCCAGCGGATAAAGGCCACAAAAACGGGTGGGCTATAGCCTTGGGGGGTGGGGCTCGCCAACGTCGTCCGCCGGACTCGGAATGGTGTGAGACTTTGCGAGGCGCCTCCATGTGCCAAAAATAGGCTGTGATCACAGCCGCGCCCAAAAATAACGGCCTGAAGGCCGGGGCGCCAAGTTCGTGCAGCGGAAAAAGGCCACAAAAACGGGTGGGCTATAGCCTTGGGGGGTGGGGCTGGCCAACTTCGTCCGCCGGACTCGGAATGGCGCGAGACTTTACGAGGCACCTCCGTGTTCCGAAAATAGGCCGCGTGCACATCCGTGCCCAAAAATAACCGCCCGAAGGCCGGGGCGCCAAGTTCGTCCATCGGAAAAAGGCCACAAAAACGGGTGGGCTATAGCCTTGGGGGGAGAGGCTGGCCAACTTCGTCCGCTGGACTCGGAATTGCGCGAGACTTTGCGAGGCGCCTCCGTGCGCCAAAAATAGGCCGCGCGCACAGCCGAACCCAAAAATAACCGCCGGAAGGCCGGGGCGCCAAGTTCGTCCAGCGGAAAAAGCCCACAAAAACGGGTGGGCTATAGCCTTGGGGGATGGGGCTGGCCCACTTCGTCCGCCGGACTCGGATTGGCGCGATACTTAGCGAGGCGCCTCCGTGTGCCAAAAATAGGCCACGGCCACAGCAGCACTCAAAAATAACCACCCGAAGGCCGGGGCGCCAAGTTCGTCCAGCGGAAACAGGCCACAAAAATGGGTGGGCTATAGCCTTGGGGGGTGGGGCTGGCCCACTTCGTCCGCCGGACTCGGATTGGCGCGATACTTAGCGAGGTGCCTCCGTGTGCCAAAAATAGGCCACGGCCACAGCAGCACTCAAAAATAACCACCCGAAGGCCGGGGCGCCAAGTTCGTCCAGCGGAAAAAGGCCCAAAAAACGGGTGGGCTATAACCTTGGGGGGTGGGGCTGGCCAACTTCGTCCGCCGGACTCGGAATGGCGCGAGACTTTACGAGGCGCCTCCGTGTGCCAAAAATAGGCCGCGGGCACAGCTGCGCCCAAAAATAACCGCCCGAAGGCCGGGGCAGCAAGTTCGTCCAGCGGCAAAAGGCCACAAAAACGGGTGGGCTATAGCCTTCGGGGGTGGGGCTGGCCAACTTCGTCCGCCGGACTCGGATTGGCGCGAGACTTTGCGAGGTGCCTCCGTGTGCCAACAATAGGCCGCGGGCAAATCCGGGTCCAAAAATAACCGCCTGAAGGCTGGGGCGCCCAGTTCGTCTCGCGGAAAAAGCCCACAAAAACGGGTAGGCTATAGCCTTGGGGGGTGGGGCTGGCCAACTTCGTCCGCCGGACTCGGAATGGCGCGAGACTTTGCGAGGCACCTCCGTGTGCCAAAAATAGGCCGTGGGCACAGCCGCACTAAAAAATAACCACCTGAAGGCCGGGGCGCCAAGTTCGTCCAGCGGAAAAAGGCCACAAAAACGGGTGGGCTATAGCCTTGGGGGGTGGGGCTGGCCGACTTCGTCCGCCGGACTCGGAATGGTGCGAGACTTTGCGAGGCACCTCCGTTCGCCAAAAATAGGCCGCGCGCACAGCCAAACCCAAAAATAACCACCCGAAGGCCGGGGCGCCAAGTTCGTCCAGCGGAAAAAGCCCACAAAAACGGGTGGGCTATAGCCTTGGGGGATGGGGCTGGCCAGCTTAGTAAGCCGGACTCGGAATGGTGCGAGACTTTGCAAGGCGCCTCCGTGTGCCAAAAATAGGCCGTGGACACAGCCGAACCCAAAAATAACCACCCGAAAGCCAGGCGCCAAATTCCTCCAGCGGAAAAAGGCGACAAAAACGGGTGGGCTATAGCCTTCGGGGGTGGGGCTGGCCGACTTCGTCCGCCGCACTCGGAATGGCGCGAGAATTTGCAAGGTGCCTCCATGTGCCAAAAATAGGCCGCGGGCACAGCCGCGCCCAGAAATAACCGCCCGAAGGCCAGGGCGCCAAGTTCGTCCAGCGGAAAATGGCCACAAAAACGGGTGGGCAATAATAGCCTTGGGGGGTGGGGCTGGCCAACTTCGTCCGCCGGACTCGGAATAGTGCGAGATTTTGCGAGGCACCTCCGTGTGCCAAAAATAGGCCGCGGGCACAGCCGCGCCCAAAAATAACCACCCGCAGGCCGGGGCGCCAAGTTCGTCCAGCGGAAAAAGGCCACAAAAACGGGTGGGCTATAGCCTTGGGGGGTGGGGCTGGCCAACTTCGTCCGCCGGACTCGGAATGCCGCGAGACATTGCGAGGCGCCTCCGTGTGCCAAAAATAGGCCGCGGGCACAGCCGCGCCCAAAAATAACCGCCCGAGGGCCGGGGCGCCAAGTTCGTCCAGCGGAAAATGGCCACAAAAACGGGTGGGCTATAGCCTTCGGGGGTGGGGCTGGCCAACTTCGTCCGCCGGACTCGGAATTGGGCGAGACTTTGCGAGGTGCCTCCGTGTTCCAAAAATAGGCCGCGGGCACAGCCGCGCCCAAAAATAACCGCCCGAGGGCCGGGGCGCCAAGTTCGTCCAGCGGAAAATGGCCACAAAAACGGGTGGGCTATAGCCTTCGGGGGTGGGGCTGGCCAACTTCGTCCGCCGGACTCGGAATGGCGCGAGACCTTGCGAGGTGCCTCCGTGTACCAAAAATTGGCCGTGGGCACAGCCGCGCCCAAAAATAATAACCCGAAGGCCGGGGCGCCAAGTTCGTCCAGCGGAAAAAGCCCACAAAAACGGGTGGGCTATAGCCTTGGGGGGTGCGGCTGGCCAACTTAGTCCGCCGGACTCGGAATGGCGCGAGACTTTGCGAGGCGCCTCCATGTGACAAAAATAGGCCGCGGCCACAGCCGCTCGCAAAAATAACCACCCGAAGGCCGGGGCGCCAAGTTCGTCCAGCGGAAAAAGGCCACAAAAACGGTTGGACTATAGCCTTGGGGGGTGGGGCTGGCCGACTTCCTTCGCCGGACTCGGAATGGCGCGAGACTTTGTGAGGCACCTCCGTGTGCCAAAAATAGGCCGCGGCCATTGCCGCGCCCAAAAATAACCGCCCGAAGGCCGGGGCGCCCAGTTCGTCTCGCGGAAAAAGCCCACAAAAACGGGTGGGCTATAGCCTTGGGGGGTGGGGCTGGCCAACTTCGTCCGCCGGACTCGGAATGGCGCGAGACCTTATGAGGCGCCTCCATGTGCCAAAAATAGGCTGCGGACACAGCCTCACCCAAAAATTACCGACCGAAGGCCAGGGCGCCAAGTTCGTCCAGCGGAAAAAGGCCAGAAAAACGGGTGGGCTATAGCCGTGGGGGGTGGGGCTGGCCAACTTCGACCGCCGGACTCGGAATGGCGCGAGACTTTTCGAGGCACCTCCGTGTGCCAAAAATAGGCCGCGGGCACAGCCGCGCCAAAATGTAACCGCCCGGAGACCGGGCCTCCATGATCGTCCAGCGGAAAAAGCCCACAAAAACGGGTGGGCTATAGCCTTGGGGGGTGGGGCTGGCCGACTTCGTCCGCCGGACTCGGAATGGCCCGAGACTTTGCGAGGCGCCTCCGTGTGCCAAAAATATGCCGCGGGCACAGCCTCGCCCAAAAATAACTCCCCGAAGGCCGGGGCGCCAAGTTTGTCCAGCAGAAAATGGCCACAAAAACGGGTGGGCTATAGCCTTGGGGGGTGGGGCTGGCCAACTTCGTCCGCCGGACTCGGAATGGCCCGAGACTTTGCAAGGCACCTCCGTGAGCCAAAAATAGGCCGCGGGCAAAGCCGCGCCCAAAAATAACTTCCCAAAGGCCGGGGCGCCAAATTTGTCCAGCGGAAAAAGGCCACAAAAACGGGTGCGCTATAGCCTTGTGGGGTGGGGCTGGCCCACTTTTCTCCGCCGGACTCGGAATGGCACGAGACTTTGCAAGGCGTCTCCGTGCGCCAAAAATAGGCCGCGGGAACAGCCGCGCCCAAAAATAACTGGCCGAAGGCCGGGGCGCCAAGGTCGTCCAGCGGAAAAAGCCCACAAAAACGGGTGGGCTATAGCCTTGGGGGGTGGGGCTGGCCAACTTCGTCCGCCGGACTCGGAATGGCGCGAGACCTTATGAGGCGCCTCCATGTGCCAAAAATAGGCTGCGGACACAGCCTCACCCAAAAATAACCGACCGAAGGCCAGGGCGCCATCTTCGTCCAGCGGAAAAAAGCCACAAAAACGGGTGGGCTATAGCCTTGGGGGGTGGGGTTTGCCGACTTCGTCCGCCGGACTCGGAATGGCGCGAGACTTTGCGAGGCACCTCCGTGTGCCAAAAATAGGCCGCGGGCACAGCCGCGCCCGAAAATAACTGCCCGAAGGCCGGGGCGCCAAGTTCGTCCAGCGGACAAAGCCCACAAAAACGGGTGGGCTATAGCCTTGGGGGGTGGGGCTGGCCCACTTCATCCGCCGGACTCGGAATGGCGCGAGACTTTGCGAGGGGCCTCCGTGTGCCAAAAATAGGTAGCGGGCAAAGCCGCGCCCAAAAATAACAGCCCGAAGGCCGGGGCGCCAAGTTCGTCCAGCGAAAAAAGGCCACAAAAACGAGTGGGCTACAGCCTTGGGGGGTGGGGCTGGCCCACTTCGTCCGCCAGACTCGGAATGCCGCGAGACTTTGCGAGGGGCCTCCGTGTGCTAAAAATAGGCTGCGGGCAAAGCCGCGATAAAAAATAACTGCGCGAAGGCCGGGGCGCCAAGTTCGTCCAGCGGAAAAAGGCCATAAAAACGGGTGGGCTATAGCCTTGGGGGGTGGGGCTGGCCAACTTCGTCCGCCGGACTCGGAATGCCGTGAGACTTTGCGAGGGGCCTCCGTGTGCCAAAAATAGGCCGCGGGCAAAGCCGCACCCAGACATAACCGCCCGAAGGCCGGGGCGCCAAGTTCGTCCAGCGGAAAAAGGCCACAAAAACGGTTGGGCTATAGCCTTGGCGGGTGAGGCTGGCCCACTTCGTCCGCCGGACTCGGAATGCCGCGAGTCTTTACGAGGGGCCTCCGTGTGCCAAAAATAGGCCGCAGGCAATGCCGCGCCCAAAAATAACCGCCCGAAGGCCGGGGCGCCAAGTTCGTCCAGCGAAAAAAGGCCACAAAAACGGGTGGCTACAGCCTTGGGGGGTGGGGCTGGCCCACTTCGTCCACCGGACTCGGAATGGCGCGAGACTTTGCGAGGGGCCTCCGTGTGCCAAAAATAGGCAGCGGGCAAAGCCGCGCCCAAAAATAACAGCCCGAAGGCCGGGGCGCCAAGTTCGTCCAGCGAAAAAAGGCCACAAAAACGGGTGGGCTACAGCCTTGGGGGGTGGGGCTGGCCAACTTCGTCCGCCGGACTCGGAATGCCGCGAGACTTTGCGACGGGCCTCCGTGTGCTAAAAATAGGCTGCGGGCAAAGCCGCGATAAAAAATAACCGCCCGAAGGCCGAGGCGCGAAGTTCGTCCAGCGGAAAAAGGCCACAAAAAAGGGTGGGCTATAGCCTTGGGGGGTGGGGCTGGCCAACTTCGTCCGCCGGACTCGGAATACGGCGAGACTTTGCGAGGGTCCTCCGTGTACCAAAAATACTCCATGGGCAAAGCCGCGCCCAAAAATAAACGCCCAAAGTCCGGGGCCCCAAGTTCGTCCAGCGGAAAAAGGCCACAAAAACGGGTGGGCTATAGCCTTGGGGTGTGGGGCTGGCCAACTTCATCAGCCGGACTCGGAAAGCAGCAAGACCTTGCGAGGGGCCTACGTGTGCCAAAAGTAGGCCGCGGGCAAAGCCGCGCCCAAAAATAACCGCTGGAAGGCCGGGACGCCAAGTTCGTCCAGCGGAAAAAGGCCACAAAAACGGGTGGGCTATAGCCTTGGGGGGTGGGGCTGGCCAACTTCGTCCGCCGGACACGGAATGCCGCGAGACTTTGCGAGGGGCCTCCGTGTGCCAAAAATAGGCCACGGGCAAAGCCGCGCAGAAAAATAACCACCCGAAGGCCGGGGCGCCAAGTTCGTCCTGCGGAAAACGGCCACAAACACGGGTGGGCTATAGCCTTGGGGGGTGGGGCTGGCCCACTTCGTCCGCCGGACTCGGAATGCCGCGAGACTTTGCGAGGGACCTCCGTGTGCCAAAAATAGGCCGTGGACAAAGCAGCGCCCAAAAATAACCGCCCGAAGGCCGGGGCGCGAAGTTCGTCCAGCGGAAAAAGGCCACAAAAACGGGTGGGCTATAGCCTTGGGGGGTGGGGCTGGCCAACTTCGTCCGCCGGACTGGGAATACGGCGAGACTTTGCGAGGGCCCTCCGTGTGCCAAAAATAGGCCACGGGCAAAGCCGCGCCCAAAAATAACCGCCCGAAGTTCGGGGCGCCAAGTTCGTCCAGCGGAAAAAGACCACAAAAACGGGTGGGCTATAGCCTTGGGGTGTGGGGCTGGGCAACTTCATCAGCCGGACTCGGAAAGCCGTAAGACCTTGCGAGGGGCCTCCGTGTGCCAAAAATCGGCCGCGGGTAAAGCCGCGCCCAAAAATAACCGCCCGAAGGCCGGGGCGCCAAGTTCGTCCGGCGGAAAAAGGCCACAAAAACGGGTGGGCTATAGCCTTGGGGGGTGGGGCTGGCCGACTTCGTCCGCCGGACTCGGAATGCCGCGAGACTTTGCGAGGGATCTCCGTGTGCCATAAATAATCCGCGCACAAAGCCGTGCCTAAAAATAACCAACCGAAGGCCGGGGCGCCAAGTTCGTCCAGCGGTAAAAGGCCACAAAAACGGGTGGGCTATAGCCTTGGGGGGTGGGGCTGGCCCACTTCGTCCGCCGGACTCGGCATGCCGCGAGACTTTGCGAGGGGCCTCCGTGTGCCAAAAATAGGCCGCGGGCAAACCACGCCCAAAAATAACCGCCCGAAGGCCGGGACGTCAAGTTCGTCCAGCGGAAAAAGGCCACAAAAACGGGTGGGCTATAGCCTTGGGGGGTGGGGCTGGCCAACTTCGTCTGCCGTAGTCGGAATGCCGCGAGACTTTGCGAGGGGCCTCCGTGTCCCAAAAATACGCCGCGGGCAAAGCCGCACCCAAAAATAACCGCCCGAAGGCCGGGTCGCCATGTTCGTCCAGCGGAAAAAGGCCACAAAAACGGGTGGGCTATAGCCTTGGGGGGTGGGGCTGGCCGACTTCGTCCGCCGGACTCAGAATGCCGTGAGACTTTGCGACGGGCCTCCGTGTGCCAAAAATAGGCCGCGGGCAAAGGCGCGCCCAAAAATAACCGCCCGAAGGCCGGGGCGCCAAGTTCGGCCGGCGGAAAAAGGCCACAAAAACGGGTGGGCTATAGCCTTGGGGGGTGGGGCTGGCCATCTTCGTCCGCCGGACTCGGAATGCCGTGAGACTTTGCGAGGGATCTCCGTATGCCATAAATAATCCGCGGGCAAAACCGCCCCTAAAAATAACCACCCGAAGGCCGGGGCGCCAAGTTCGTCCAGCGGTAAAAGGCCACAAAAACGGGTGGGCTATAGCCTTGGTGGGTGGGGCTGGCCCACTTCGTCCGC
The DNA here is from genome assembly GCA_039657385.1 of Citrus x changshan-huyou. Classification (NCBI taxonomy): domain Eukaryota; kingdom Viridiplantae; phylum Streptophyta; class Magnoliopsida; order Sapindales; family Rutaceae; genus Citrus; species Citrus x changshan-huyou. Next base: position 777,043 of record JBCGBO010000015.1, read on the forward strand.
CGGACTCGGCATGCCGCGAGACTTTGCGAGGGGCCTCCATGTGCCAAAAATAGGCCGCGGGCAAACCGCGCCCAAAAATAACCGCCCGAAGGCCGGGGCGTCAAGTTCGTCCAGCGTAAAAAGGCCACAAAAACGGGTGGGCTATAGCCTTGGGGGGTGGGGCTGGCCAACTTCGTCTGCCGGACTCGGAATGCCGCGAGACTTTGCGAGGGGCCTCCGTGTCCCAAAAATAGGCCGCCGACGAAGCTGCACCCAAAAATAACAGCATGAAGGCCGGGTCGCCATGTTCGTCCAGCGGAAAAAGGCCACATAAACGGGTGGGCTATAGCATTGGGGGGTGGGGCTGGCCGACTTCGTCCGCCGGACTCATAATGCCGCGAGACTTTGCGACGGGCCTCCGTGTGCCAAAAATAGGCCGCGGGCAAAGCCGCGCCCAATTATAACCGCCCGAAGGCCGGGGCACCAAGTTCGTCCGGCGGAAAAAGGCCACAAAAACGGGTGGGCTATAGCCTTGGGGGGTGGGGCTGGCCAACTTCATCCGCCGGACTCGGAATGCCGCGAGACTTTGCGAGGGGCCTCCGTGTGCCAAAAATAGGCAGAGGGCTAAGCAGCGCCCAAAAATAACCGCCCGAATGCGGGGGCGCCAAGTTCGTCCAGCGGAAAAAGGCCACAAAAACGGGTGGGCTATAGCCTTGGGGGGTGGGGCTGGCCGACTTCGTCCGCCGGACTCGGAATGCCGCGAGACTTTGCGAGGGGCCTACGTTTGCCAAAAGTAGGCCGCAGGCATAGCCGCATCCATAAATAACCGCCCGAAGGCCGGGGCGCCAAGTTCGTCCAGCGGAAAAAGGCCACAAAAACGGGTGGGCTATAGCCTTGGGGGGTGGGGCTGGCCGACTTCGTCCGCCGGACTCGGAATGCCGCAAGCCTTTGCAAGGGGCCTCCGTGTGCCAAAGGTAGGCCGCGGGCAAAGCCGCGCCCAAAAATAACCGCCCGAAGGCCGGGGCGCCAAGTTCGTCCAGCGCAAAAAGGCCACAAAAACAGATGGGCTATAACCTTGGGGGGTGGGGTTGGCCCACTTCGTCCGCCGGACTCGGAACGCCGCGAGACTTTGCGAGGGGCCTCCGCGTGCGAAAAATAGGCCGTGGGCAAAGCCGCGCCGAAAAATAACCACCCGAAGGCCGGGGCGCCAAGTTCGTCCAGCAGAAAAAGCCCACCAAAACGGGTGGGCTATAGCCTTGGGGGGTGGGGCTGGCCCACTTCGTCCGCCAGACTCGGAATGGTGCGAGACTTTGCGAGGAGCGTCCGTGTGCCAAAAATAGGCCGCGGGCACAGCCGCGCCCAAAAATAACCGCCCGAAGGTCGGGGCGCCAAGTTCGTCCAGCGGAAAAAGCCCACCAAAACGGGTGGGCTATAGCCTTGGGGGTTGGGGCTGGCACACTTCGTCCGCCGGACTCGGAATGGCGCGAGACTGTGCGAGGCACCTCCGTGTGCCAAAAATAGGCCGCGGGCAGAGAAGGGCCCAAAAATAACCGCCCGAAGGCCGGGGCGCCAAGTTCGTTCAGCGGAAAAAGTTCACAAAAACGGGTGGGCTATAGCCTTGGGTGGTGGGCCTGGCCAACTTCGTCCGCTGGACTCGGAATGGTGCGAGGCTTTGCGAGGTGCCTTCATGTGCCAAAATTAGGCCGCGGGCAGAGCCGCGCCCAAAAATAACCGCCTGAATGGCGGGGCGCCAAGTTCGTCCATTGGAAAAAGGCCACAAAAACGGGTGGGCTACAGCCTTGGGGGGTGGGGCTGGCCAACTTCGTCCGCCGGACTCGGAATGGCACGGGACTTTGCGAGCCACCTCCGTGTGCCAAAAATAGGCCGCGGGCACAGCCGCGATAAAAAATAACCGACCGAAGGCCGGGGCGCCAAGTTCGTCCAGTGGAAAAAGGCCTAAAAAACGGGTGGGCTACAGCCTTGGGGGGTGTGGCTGGCCAACTTCGTCCGCCGGACTCGGAATGCCGCGAGACTTTGCGAGGGGCCTCCGTGTGCCAAAAATAGGCCACGGGCACAGCCACGCCAAAAATAACCGCCTGAAGGCCGGGGTGCCAAGTTCGTCTACTGGAAAAAGGCCACAAAAACGGGTGGGCTATAGCCTTGGGGGGTGGGGCTGGCCAACTTCGTCCGCCGGACTCGGAATGCTGGGAGACTTTGCGAGCGGCCTCCGTGTGCCAAGAATAGGCCGCGGGCACAGCCACGCCCAAAAATAACCACCCGAAGGATGGGGCGCCAAGTTCGTCCAGCAGAAAAAGGCCACAAAAACGGGTGGGCTATTGCCTTGGGGGGTGGGGCCGGCCCACGTTGTCCGCCGGACTCGGAATGCCGCGAGACATTGCGAGGGGCCTCCGTGTGCCAAAAATAGGCCACGGGTAAAGCCGCGCCCAAAAATAACCGCCCGAAGGCCGGGGCGCCAAGTTCGTCCAGCTGAAAAAGGCCACGAAAACAGGTGGGCTATAGCCTTGGGGGGTGGGGCTGGCCAACTTCGTCCACCGGACTCGGAATGCCACTAGACATTGCGAGGGGCCTCCGTGTGCCAAAAATAGGCCGCGGGTAAAGCCGCGCCCAAAAATAACTGCCCGAAGACCGGGGCGCCAAGTTCGTCCAGCTGAAAAAGGCCACGAAAACAGGTGGGCTATAGCCTTGGGGGGTGGGGCTGGCCAACTTCGTCCGCCGGACTCGGAATGGCGCGAGACATTGCGAGCGGCCTCCGTGCACCAAGAATAGGCAGCGGGCACACACGCGCCCAAAAATAACCGCCCGAAGGCCGGGGCGCCAAGTTCGTCCAGAGGAAAAAGGCCACAAAAACGTGTGGGCTATAGCCTTGGGGGGTGGGGCTGGCCAACTTCGTCCGCCGGACTTGGAATGCCGCGAGACTTTGCGAGCGGCCTCCGTGTGCCAAGAATAGGCCGCGGGCACAGGCACGCCCAAAAATAACCACCCGAAGGCCGGGGCGCCAAGTTCGTCCAGCGGAAAATGGCCACAAAAACGGGTGGGCTATAGCCTTGGGGGGTGGGGCTGGCCGACTTCGTCCGCCGGACTCGGAATGCCGCGAGACTTTGCGAGGGGCCTCCGTGTGCCAAAAATAGGCCGTGAGTAAAGCCGCGCCCGAAAATAACCGCCCGAAGGCCGGGGCGCCAAGTTCGTCCAGCTGAAAAAGGCCACAAAAACAGGTGGGCTATAGCCTTGGGTGGTGGGGTTGGCCCACTTCGTCCGCCGGACTCGGAATGCCGCGAGACTTTGCGAGCGGCCTCCGTGCACCAAGAATAGGCCGCGGGCACAGACGCGCCCAAAAATACGCCGTGGGCACAGCCGCACCCAAAAATAACCGCCCGAAGGCCGGGGCGCCAAGTTCATCCAGCGGAAAAAGGCCCAAAAAAAGGGTGGGCTATAGCCTTGGGGGGTGGGGCTGGCCAACATCGTCCGCCGGACTCGGAATGGTGCGAGACTTTGCGAGCGGCCTCCGTGTGCCAAAAATAGGTCGCGGGCACAGCCGTACCCAAAAATAACCGCCCGAAGGCCGGGGCGCCGAGTTCGTCCAGCGGAAAAAGCCCACAAAAACGGGTGGGCTATAGCCTTGGGGGGTGGGGCCGGCCGACTTCGTCCGCCGGACTCGGATTGGCGCGATACTTTGCGAGGCGACTCCGTGTGCCAAAAATAGGCCGCGGGAAGAGCCGCGCCCAAATTTAACCGCCCGAAGGCCGGGCCGCCAAGTTCGTCCTGCGGAAAAAGGCCACAAAAACGGGTGGGCTATAGCCTTAGGGGTGGGGCTGGCCAACTTCGTCCGCCGGACTCGGATTGGCGCGATACATTGCGAGGTGACTCCGTGTGCCAAAAATAGGCCGCGGGCACAGCCGCGCCCAAAAATAACCGCCCGAAGGCCGGGGCGCCAAGTTCGTCCAGCGGAAAAAGGCCCCAAAAACGGGTGGACTATAGCCTCGGGGGGTGGGGCTAGCCAACTTCATCCGCTAGACTCGGAATGGCGTGAAATTTTGCGAGGCAGCTCCGTGTGGCAAGAATAGGCCGCGGACTCAGCCGCGCTAAAAAATAACCACCCGAAGGCCGGGGCTCCATGTTCGTCCAACGGAAAAAGGCCACAAAAACGGGTGGGCTATAGCCTTGGGGGTGGGGCTGGCCAACTTCGTCCGCCGGACTCGGATTGGCGCGATACTTTGCGAGGTGACTCCGTGTGCCAAAAATAGGCCGCGGGCACTGCCGCGCCCAAAAATAACCACCCGAAGGCCGGGGCGCCAAGTTCGTCCAGCGGAACAAGGCCCCAAAAACGGGTGGGCTATAGCCTTGGGGGGTGGGGCTAGCCAACTTCATCCGCTGGACTCGGAATGGCGTGAAATTTTGCGAGGCAGCTCCGTGTGCCAAGAATAGGCCGCGGGCTCAGCCCCGCTCAAAAATAACCACCCGAAGGGCGGGGCTCCATGTTCGTCCAACGGAAAAAGGCCACAAAAACGGGTGGGCTATAGCCTTGGGGGTGGGGCTGGCCAACTTCATCTGCTGGGCTCGGAATGGCGCGATACATTGCGAGGTGACTCCGTGTGCCAAAAATAGGCCGCGGGCACAGCCGCGCCCAAAAATAACCGCCCGAAGGCCGGGGCGCCAAGTTCGTCCAGCGGAAAAAGGCCACAAAAACGGGTGGGCTATAGCCTTGGGGGGTGGGGCTGGCCAACGTCATCCGCCGGACTCGGAATGGCGCGAGACTTTGTGAGACACCTCCGTGTGCCAAAAATAGGCCGCGAGCACAGCCGCGCCCAAAAATAACTGCCCGAAGGCCGGGGCGCCAAGTTCTTCCAGCGGAAAAAGGCCACAAAAACGGGTGGGCTATAGCCTTGGGGGGTGGGGCTGGCCAACTTCATCTGCTGGGCTCGGAATGGCGCGAGACATTGCGAGGTGCCTCCGTGTGCCAAAAATAGGCCGCAGGCACAGCCGTGCCCAAAAATAACCCCCCGAAGGCCGGGGCGCCACGTTCGTCCAGCGGAAAAAGCCCACAAAAACGGGTGGGCGATAGCCTTGGGGGGTGGGACTGGCCAAACTTCGTCCGCGGGACTCGGAATGGCGCGAGACTTTGTGAGGCGCCTCCGTGTGCCAAAAATAGGCCGTGGGCACAGCCGCACCCAAAAATAACAGCCCGAAGGCCGGGGCGCCAAGTTCGTCCAGCGGAAAAAGGCCCCAAAAACGGGTGGGCTATAGCCTTGGGGGGTGGGGCTGGCCAACTTCGTCCGCCGGACTCGGATTGGCGTGATACTTTGCGAGGCGTGTCCGTGTACCAAAAATAGGCTGCGGGCAAAGCCGCGTCCAAAAATAACCGCCCGAAGGCCGGGGCGCCGAGTTCGTCCAGCGGAAAAAGCCCACAAAAACGGGTGGGCTATAGCCTTGGGGGGTGGGGCCGGCCGACTTCGTCCGCCGGACTCGGATTGGCGCGATACTTTGCGAGGCGACTCCGTGTGCCAAAAATAGGCCGCGGGAAGAGCCGCGCCCAAATTTAACCGCCCGAAGGCCGGGCCGCCAAGTTCGTCCTGCGGAAAAAGGCCACAAAAACGGGTGGGCTATAGCCTTAGGGGTGGGGCTGGCCAACTTCGTCCGCCGGACTCGGATTGGCGCGATACTTTGCGAGGTGACTCCGTGTGCCAAAAATAGGCCGCGGGCACAGCCGCGCCCGAAGGCCGGGGCGCCAAGTTCGTCCAGCGGAAAAAGGCCCCAAAAACGGGTGGACTATAGCCTCGGGGGGTGGGGCTAGCCAACTTCATCCGCTGGACTCGGAATGGCGTGAAATTTTGCGAGGCAGCTCCGTGTGGCAAGAATAGGCCGCGGACTCAGCCGCGCTAAAAAATAAACACCCGAAGGCCGGGGCTCCATGTTCGTCCAACGGAAAAAGGCCACAAAAACGGGTGGGCTATAGCCTTGGGGGTGGGGCTGGCCAACTTCGTCCGCCGGACTCGGAATGGCGCGAGAATTTGCGAGGTGCCTCCGTGTGTCAAAAATAGGCCGCGGGCACAGCCGCGCCCAAAAATAACCGCCCGAAGGCCGGGGCGCCAAGTTCGTCCAGCGGAAAAAGGCCACAAAAACGGGTGGGCTATAGCCTTGGGGGGTGGGGCTGGCCAACGTCATCCGCCGGACTCGGAATGGCGCGAGACTTTGTGAGGCACCTCCGTGTGCCAAAAATAGGCCGCGAGCACAGCCGCGCTCAAAAATAACTGCCCGAAGGCCGGGGCGCCAAGTTTTTCCAGCGGAAAAAGGCCACAAAAATGGGTGGGCTATAGCCTTGGGGGGCGGCGCTGGCCAACTTCGTCCGCGGGACTCAGAATGGCGCGAGACTTTGCGAGGCGCCTCCGTGTGCCAAAAATAGGCCGCGGGCACAGCCGCGCCCAAACATAACCGCCCGAAGGCCGGGGCTCCAGGTTCGGCCACCGGAAAAAGGCCACAAAAACGGGTGGGCTATAGCCTTGGGGGGTGGGGCTGGCCAACTTCGTCCGCCGGACTCGGAAAGCCACGAGACTCTGCGAGGGGCGTACGTGTGCCAAAAATAGTCGGCGGAAAAAACCGCGCCCAAAAATAACCGCCCGAAGGCCGGGGCGCCAGGTTCGTCCAGCGGAAAAAGGCCACAAAAACGGGTGGGCTATAGCCTTAGGGGTGGGGCTGGCCAACTTCGTCCGCCGGACTCGGAATGGCGCGAGACTTTGTGAGGCGCCTCCGTGTGCCAAAAATAGGCCGCGGGCACAGCCGCACCCAAAAATAACAGCCCGAAGGCCGGGGCGCCAAGTTCGTCCAGCGGAAAAAGGCCCCAAAAACGGGTGGGCTATAGCCTTGGGGGGTGGGGCTGGCCAACTTCGTCCGCCGGACTCGGATTGGCGTGATACTTTGCGAGGCGTGTCCGTGTACCAAAAATAGGCTGCGGGCAAAGCTGCGTCCAAAAATAACCGCCCGAAGGCCGGGGCGCCGAGTTCGTCCAGCGGAAAAAGCCCACAAAAACGGGTGGGCTATAGCCTTGGGGGGTGGGGCCGGCCGACTTCGTCCGCCGGACTCGGATTGGCGCGATACTTTGCGAGGCGACTCCGTGTGCCAAAAATAGGCCGCGGGAAGAGCCGCGCCCAAATTTAACCGCCCGAAGGCCGGGCCGCCAAGTTCGTCCTGCGGAAAAAGGCCACAAAAACGGGTCGGCTATAGCCTTAGGGGTGGGGCTGGCCAACTTCGTCCGCCGGACTCGGATTGGCGCGAACCTTTGCGAGGCGACTCCGTGTGCCAAAAATAGGCCGCGGGAAGAGCCGCGCCCAAAATTAACCGCGCGAAGGCCGGGGCGCCGAGTTCGTCCAGCGGAAAAAGGCCACAAAAACGGGTGGGCTATAGCCTTGGGGGGTGGGGCTGGCCAACTTCGTCCGCCGGACTCGGAATGCCGCGAGACTTTGTGAGACGCCTCCGTGTGCCAAAAATAGGCTGCGGGCACAGCCGCGCCCAAAAATAACCGCCCGAAGGCCGGGGTGCCAAGTTCGTCCAGCGGAAAAAGGCCCCAAAAACGGGTGGGCTATAGCCTTGGGGTGTGGGGCTGGCCAACTTCGTCCGCCGGACTCGGAATGCCGCGAGACTTTGCGAGGCGCCTCCGTCTGCCAAAAATAGGCCGCGGGCACAGCCGCACCCAAAAATGAATGCCCAAAGGGCGGGGTGCCAAGTTCGTCCAGCGGAAAAAGGCCCCAAAAACGGGTGGGCTATAGCCTTGGGGGGTGGGGCTGGCCAACTTCATCCGCTGCACTCGGAATGGCGCAAAACTTTGCGAGGCGCCTCCATGTACCAAAAATAGGCCGCGGACACAGCCGCGCGGAAAAATAACCGCCCGAATGCCGGGGCGCCAAGTTCGTCCAGCGGAAAATCCCACAAAAACGGGTGGGCTATAGCCTTGGGGGGTGGGGCTGGCCAACTTCGTCCGCCGCACTCGGAATGGCGCGAGACTTTGCGAGGTACCTCCGTGTGCCAAAAATAGGCCGCGGGCACAGCCGCGCCCAAAAATAACCGCCCGAAGGTTGGGGCGCCAAGTTCGTCCAGCGGAAAAAGGCCCCAAAAACGGGTGGGCTATAGCCTTGGGGGGTGGGGCTGGCCAACCTCGTCCCCCGGACTCGGAATGGCGCGAGACTTTGCGAGGTGCCTCCGTGTGCCAAAAATAGGCCGCGGGCACAGCCGCACCCAAACATAACCGCCCGAAGGCCGGGGTGCCAAGTTCGTCCAGCGGAAAAAGCCCACAAAAACGGGTGGGCTATAGCCTTGGGGGGTGGGGCTGGCCAACTTAGTCCGCCGGACTCGGAATTGCGCGAGCCTTTGTGAGGTGCCTCCGTGTGCCACAAATAGGCCGCGGGCACAGCCGCGCCCAAAACTAACCGCCCGAAGGCCGGGGCGCCAAGTTCGTCCCGCGGAAAAAACCCACAAAAACGGGTGGGCTATAGCCTTGGGGGGTGGGGCTGGCCAACTTCGTCCGCCGGACTCGGAATGGCGCGAGACTTTCCGAGGTCCCTCCGTGTGCCAAAAATACGCTGCGGGCACAGTTGCGCCCAAAAATAACCGCCCGAAGGCCGGGACACCAAGTTCGTCCAGCGGAAAAAGGTCATAAAAACGGGTGGGCTATAGCCGTGGGTGGTGGGGCTGGCCCACTTCGTCCGCCGGACTCGGAATGGCGCGAGACTTTTCGAGGCACCTCCGTGTGCCAAAAATAGGCCCCGGGAACAGCCGCGCCCAAAAATAACCGCCCGAAGGTTGGTGCGCCAAGTTCGTCCAGCGAAAAAAGGCCAAAAAAACGGGTGGGATATACCCTTGGGCGGTGGGGCTGGCCCACCTCGTCCGCCGGACTCGGATTGGCGCGATACTTTGCGAGGCGACTCCGTGTGCCAAAAATAGGCCGCGGGCACAGCTGCGCCTAAAAATAACCGCCCGAAGGCCGGGGCGCCAAGTTCGTCCAGCGGAAAAAGGCCACAAAAACGGGTGGGCTATAGCCTTGGCGGGTGGGGCTGGCCAACTTCGTCTGCCGGACTCGGAATGGCGCGAGACTTTGCGAGGCACCTCCGTGTGCCAAAAATAGGCCGCGGGCACAGCCGCGCCCAAAAATAACCGCCCGAAGGCCGGGGTCCCAAGTTCGTCCAGCGGAAAAAGCCCACAAAAACGGGTGGGCTATAGCCTTGGGGGGTGGGGCCGGCCGACTTCGTCTGCCGGACTAGGAATGGCGCGAGACTTTGCGAGGCCCCTCCGTGTGCCAAAAATGGGCCGCGGGCACAGCCGCGCACAAAAATAACTGCTCGAAGGCCGGGGCGCCAAGTTCGTCCAGCGGAAAAAGGCCACAAAAACGGGTGGGCTATAGCCTTGGGGGGTGGGGCTGGCCCACTTCGTCCGCCGGACTCGGAATGGCGCGAGACTTTGCGAGGCCCCTCCGTGTGCTAAAAATAGGCCGTGGGCACAGCCGCTCCCAAAAATAACCGCGCGAAGGCTGGGGCGCCAAGTTCGTCCTGCGTAAAAAGGCCACAAAAACGGGTGGGCTATAGCCTTGGGGGGTGGGGCTGGCCGACTTCGTCCGCCAAACTCGGAATGGCGCGAGACTTTGCGAGCGGCTTCCGTGTGCCAAAAATAAGCCGCGGCACAGCCGCGCCCAAAAATAACCGCCCGAAGGCCGGGGCGCCAAGTTCGTCCAGCGGAAAAAGGCCACAAAAACGGGTGGGCTATAGCCTTGCGGGGTGGGGCCGGCCCACTTTGTCCGCCGGACTCGGAATGGCGCGAGACTTTGCGAGGCGCCTCCGTGGGCCAAAAATAGGCCGCGGGCACAGCCGCGCCCAAAAATAACCGCCCGAAGGCCGGGGCGCCAAGTTCGTCCAGCGAAAAAAGGCCCCAAAAACGGGTGGGCTATAGCCTTCGGGGGTGGGGCTGGCCAACTTCATCCGCTGGACTCGGAATGGCGCGAAACTTTGAGAGGCACCTCCGTGTACAAAAAATAGGCGGCGGGCACAGCCGCGCCCAAAAATAACCGCCTGAAGGCCGGGGCGCCAAGTTCGTCCAGCGGAAAAAGCCCACAAAAACGGGAGGGCTACAGCCTTGGGGGGTGGGGCTGGCCAACTTCGTCCGCCGGACTCGGAATGCCGCGACACTTTACGAGGCCCCTCCGTGTGCCAAAAATAGGCCGCGGGCACTGCCGCGCCCAAAAATACCTGCTCGAAGGCCGGGGCGCCAAGTTCGTCCTGCGTAAAAAGGCTACAAAAACGGGTGGGCTATACCCTTGGGGGGTGGGGCTGGCCAACTTCGTCCGCCGGACTCGGAATGGCGCGAGACTTTGCGAGGCACCTCCGTGTGCCAAAAATAGGCCGCGGGCACAGCCGCGCCCAAAAATAACCGCCCGAAGGCCGGGGCGCCAAGTTCGTCCAGCGGAAAAAGCCCACAAAAACGGGTGGGCTATAGCCTTGGGGGGTGGGGCCGGCCGACTTCGTCTGCCGGACTAGGAATGGCGCGAGACTTTGCGAGGCCCCTCCGTGTGCCAAAAATAGGCCGCGGGCACAGCCGCGCACAAAAATAACTGCTCGAAGGACGGGTCGCCAAGTTCGTCCAGCGGAAAAAGGCCACAAAAACGGGTGGGCTATAGCCTTGGGGGGTGGGGCTGGCCCACTTCGTCCGCCGGACTCGGAATGGCGCGAGACTTTGCGAGGCCCCTCCGTGTGCTAAAAATAGGCCGCGGACACAGCCGCGCCCAAAAATAACCGCTCGAAGGCTGGGGCGCCAAGTTCGTCCTGCGTAAAAAAGCCACAAAAACAGGGTGGGCTATAGCCTTGGGGGGTGGGGCTGGCCAACTTCATCCGCTGGACTCGGAATGGCGCGAAACATTGAGAGGCACCTCCGTGTACAAAAAATAGGCCACGGGCACAGCCGCGCCAAAAAATAACCCCCCAAAGTCCGGGGCGCCAAGTTCGTCCAGCGGAAAAAGGCCACAAAAACGGGTGGGTCTATAGCCTTGGGGGGTGGGGCTGGCCGACTTCGTCCGCCGGACTCGGAATGGCGCCAGAGTTTGCATGGTGCATCCGTGAGCCAAAAATAGGCCACGGGCACAGCCGCGTCCAAAAATATCTGCCCGAAGGCCGGGGCGCCAAGTTCGTCCAGCGGAAAAAGCCCACAAAAACGGGTGGGCTATAGCCTTGGGGGCTGGGGCTGGCCGACTTCGTCCGCCGGACTCGGAATGCCGCCAGAGTTTGCATGGTGCATCCGTGAGCCAAAAATAGGCCACGGGCACAGCCGCGTCCAAAAATATCTGCCCGAAGGCCGGGGCGCCAAGTTCGTCCAGCGGTAAAAGGCCACAAAAACGGGTGGGTCTATAGCCTTGGGGGGTGGGGCTGGCCGACTTCGTCCGCCGGACTCGGAATGGCGCGAGACTTTGCGAGGCGCCTCCGTGTGCAAAAGATAGGCCGTGGACAAAGCCTCGCCCAAAAATAACCGCCCGAAGGCCGGGGCGCCAAGTTCGTCCAGCGGAAAAAGGCCACAAAAACGGGTGGGCTATAGCCTTGGGGGGTGGGGCTGGCCAACTTCGTCCGCCGGACTTGGAATGGTGCAAGACTTTGTGAGGCGCCTCCGTGTGCCAAAAATAGGCCACGCCCAAAAATACCCGCCCGAAGTCCACGGCGCCAAGTTCGTCCAGCGGTAAAAGGCCACAAAAATGGGTGGGCTATAGCCTTGGGGGGTGGGGCTGGCCAACTTCGTCCGCCGGACTGGGAATGGCGCGAGACTTTGTGAGGCGCCTCCGTGTGCCAAAAATAGGCCGCGGGCACAGCCACGCCCAAAAAAAACAGCCCGAAGGCCGGGGCGCTAAGTTCGTCCAGCGGAAAAAGGCCACAAAAACGGGTGGGCTATAGCCTTGTGGGGTGGGGCTGGCCAACTTCGTCCGCCGGACTTGGAATGGTGCAAGACTTTGCGAGGCGCCAACGTGTACCAAAAATAGGCCGCGGGCACAGCCGCGCGCAAAAATAACCGCCCGTTGGCCGGGGCGCCAAGTTCGTCTAGCGGAAAAAGCCCACAAAAACTGGTGGGCTATAGCCTTGGGGGGTGGGGCTGGCCAACTTCGTCCGCCGGACTCGGAATGGCACGAGACTTTGCAAGGCACCTCCGGGTGCCAAAAATAGGCCGCGGACAAAGCCTCGCCCAAAAATAACTGCCCGAAGGCCGGGGCGCCAAGTTTGTCCAGCGGAAAAAGGCCACAAAAACGGGTGGGCTATAGCCTTGGGGGCTGGGGCTGGCCGACTTCGTCCGCCGGACTCGGAATGCCGCCAGAGTTTGCATGGTGCATCCGTGAGCCAAAAATAGGCCACGGGCACAGCCGCGTCCAAAAATATCTGCCCGAAGGCCGGGGCGCCAAGTTCGTCCAGCGGAAAAAGCCCACAAAAACGGGTGGGCTATAGCCTTGGGGGGTGGGGCCGGCCGACTTCGTCTGCCGGACTAGGAATGGCGCGAGACTTTGCGAGGCCCCTCCGTGTGCCAAAAATAGGCCGCGGGCACAGCCGCGCACAAAAATAACTGCTCGAAGGCCGGGTCGCCAAGTTCGTCCAGCGGAAAAAGGCCACAAAAACGGGTGGGCTATAGCCTTGGGGGGTGGGGCTGGCCCACTTCGTCCGCCGGACTCGGAATGGCGCGAGACTTTGCGAGGCCCCTCCGTGTGCTAAAAATAGGTCGCGGACACAGCCGCGCCCAAAAATAACCGCTCGAAGGCTGGGGCGCCAAGTTCGTCCAGCCGAAAAAGGCCACATAAACGGGTGGGCTATAGCCTTCGGGGGTGGGGTTGGCCAACTTCGTCCGCCGGACTTGGAATGGTGCAAGACTTTGCGAGGCGCCAACGTGTGCCAAAAATAGGCCGCGGGCACAGCCGCGCCCAAAAATAACAGCCCGAAGGCCGGGGCGCCAAGTTCGTCCAGCCGAAAAAGGCCACATAAACGGGTGGGCTATAGCCTTCGGGGGTGGGGTTGGCCAACTTCGTCCGCCGGACTCGGAATGGCGCGAGACTTTAAAAGGTGCCTCCGTGTGCCAAAACTAGGCCGCGGCCACAGCCACGCCCAAAAACAACCGCCCGAAGGCCGGGCGCCAAGTTTGTCCAGTGGAAAAAGGCCACAAAAACGGGTGGGCTATAGCCTCGGGGCGTGGGGCTGGCCAACTTCGTCCGCCGGACTCAGAATGCCGCGAGACTTTGCGAGGGGCCTCTGTGTGCCAAAAATAGGCTGCGGGCAAAGCCGCGCCCAAAAATAACAGCCCGAAGGCCGGGGCGCCAAGTTCGTCCATCGGAAAAAGCCACAAAAACGGGTGGGCTATAGCCTTGGGGGGTGGGGCTGGCCAACTTAGTCCGCCGGACTCGGAATGCCGCGAGACTTTGCAAGGGGCCTCCGGGTACCAAAAATAGGCCCGCGGACAAAGCCGTGCCTAAAAATAACTGCCCGAAGGCCGGGGCGCCAAGTTCGTCCAGCGGAAAAAGGCCACAAAAACGGGTGGGCTATAGCCTTGGCGGGTGGGGCTGGCCAACTTCGTCCGCCGGACTCGGAATGGCGCGAGACTTTGCGAGGCACCTCCGTGTGCCAAAAATAGGCCGCGGGCACAGCCGCGCCCAAAAATAACCGCCCGAAGGCCGGGGTCCCAAGTTCGTCCAGCGGAAAAAGCCCACAAAAACGGGTGGGCTATAGCCTTGGGGGGTGGGGCCGGCTGACTTCGTCTGCCGGACTAGGAATGGCGCGAGACTTTGCGAGGCCCCTCCGTGTGCCAAAAATGGGCCGCGGGCACAGCCGCGCACAAAAATAACTGCTCGAAGGCCGGGGCGCCAAGTTCGTCCAGCGGAAAAAGGCCACAAAAACGGGTGGGCTATAGCCTTGAGGGGTGGGGCTGGCCCACTTCGTCGGCCGGACTCGGAATGCCGCGACACTTTGCGGGGGGCCGCCGTGTGCCAAAAGTAGGCCACAGGCAAAGCCGCGTCCAAAAATAACCGCCCAAAGGCCGGGGCGCCAAGTTCGTCCAGCGGAAAAAGGCCACAAAAACGGGTGGGCTATAGCCTTGTGGGGTGGGGCAGGCCGACTTCGTCCGCCTGACTCGGAATGCCGCGAGACTTTGCGAGGGGCCTCCGTGTGCCAAAAAAATGCCGCGGGCAAAGCCGCACCCAAAAATAACCGCCCGAACGCCGGGGCGCCAAGCTCGTCCAGCGGAAAAAGGCCACATAAACGGGTGGGCTATAGACTTGGGGGGTGGGGCCGGCCTACTTCGTCCGCCGGACTCGGAATGCCGTGAGACTTTGCGGGGGCCTCCGTGTGCCAAAAATAGGCCGCGGACAAAGCTGCGCCCAAAAATAAATGCCCGAAGGCCGGGGCGCCAAGTGCGTCTAGCGGAAAATGGCCACAAAAACGGGTGGGCTATAGCCTTGGGGGGTGGGGCTGGCCAACTTCGTCCGCCGGACTCGGAATGCCGTGAGACTTTACAAGGGGCCTCCGTGTGCCAAAAATAGGCCGCGGGCAAAGCCGCGCCCAAAAATAACCGCCCGAAGGCCGGGGCGCCAAGTTCGTCCAGCGGAAAAAGGCTACAAAAACGGGTGGGCTATAGCCTTGGGGGGTGGGGCTAGCCAACTTCGTCCGCCGGACTCGGAATGCCGTGAGACTTTGCGAGGGGCCTCCGTGTGCCAAAACTAGGCCGCGGGCACAGCCGCGTCCAAAAATAACCGCCCGAAGGCCGGGGCGCCAAGTTCGTCCAGCGGAAAAAGGCCACAAAAACGGGTGGGCTATAGCCTTGGGGGGTGGGGCTGGCCAACTTCGTCCGCCGGACTCGGAATGGCATGAGACTTTGCGAGGCACCTCTGTATGCCAAAACTAGGCCGCGGACACAGCCGCGGCCAAAAATAACCGCCCGAAGGCCGGGGCGCCAAGTTCGTCCAGCGGAAAAAGGCCACAAAAACGGGTGGGCTATAGCCTTGGGGGGTGGGGCTGGCCAACTTCGTCCGCCGGATTCGGAATGGCGCGACATATTGCGAGGCGCCTCTGTGTGCCAAAAATAGGCCGTGGGAACAGCCGCGCCCAAAAATAACCTCCCGAAGGCCGGGGCGCCAAGTTCGTCCAGCGGAAAAAAGCCTCAAAAACGGGTGGGCTATAGCCTTGGGGGGTGGGGCTGGCCAACTTCGTCCGCCGGACTCGGAATGTTGCGAGACTTTGCGAGGCGCCTCCATGTACCAAAAATAGGCAACGGGCACAGTCGCGCCCAAAAATAACCGCCTGAAGGCCGTGGCGCCAAGTTCGTCCAGCGGAAACAGGTCACAAAAACGGGTGGGCTATAGCCTTGGGCGGTGGGGCCGGCCAACTTCGTCCCCAGGACTCGGAATGGCGCGAGACTTTGCGAGGTGCCTCCGTATGCCAAAACTAGGCTGCGGGCATAGCCGTGCCCAATAATAACGGCCCGAAGGCCGGGGCGCCAAGTTCATCCAGCGGAAAAAGGTCACAAAAATGGGTGGGCTATAGCCTTGGGGGGTGGGGCTGGCCAACTTCGTCTGCCGGACTCGTAATGGCGCGAGACTTTGCGAGGCACCTCCGTGTACCAAAAATAGGCAACGGGCACAGTCGCGCCCAAAAATAACCGCCCGAAGGCCGGGGCGCCAAGTTCGTCCAGCGGAAAAAGGCCACAAAAATGGGTGGGCTATAGCCTTGGGGGTCGGGACTGGCCAACTTCATCCGCCGTACTCCGAATGGCGCGAGTCTTCGCGAGGTGCCTCCGTGTGCCAAAAATAGGGCGCGGACACAGCCACGCCCAAAAATAACCTCCCGAAGGCCGGGGCGCAAAGTTCGTCCCACGGAAAAAGCCTACAAAAACGGGTGGGCTATAGCCTTGGGGGGTGGGGCTGGCCAACTTCGTCCGCCGGACTCAGAATTGCGCGAGACTTTGCGACGCGCCTCCGTGTACCAAAAATAGGCAACGGGCACAGACGCGCCCAAAAATAACCGCCCGAAGGCCGGGGCGCCAAGTTCGTCCAGCGGAAAAAGGACACAAAAACGGGTGGGCTATAGCCTTGGGGGGCGGGGCTGGCCTACTTCGTCCGCCGTACTCCGAATGGCGCGAGACTTCGTGAGGTGCCTCTGTGTGCCAAAAATAGGTCGTGGGCGCAGCCGCGCCCAAAAATAACCTCTCGAAGGCCGGGGCGCCAAGTTCGTCCAGCGGAAAAAGGCCACAAAAACGGGTGGGCTATAGCCTTGGGGGGTGGGGCTGGCCCACTTCGTCCGCCGGACTCGGAATGGCGCGTGACATTGTGAGGCTCCTCCGTGTGCCAGAAATAGTCCGCGGGCACAGCCACGTCCAAAAATAACCCCCCGAAGGGCGGGGCGCCATGTTCGTCCCACGGAAAAACGCCACAAAAACGGGTGGGCTATAGCCTTGGGGGGTGGGGCTGGCCAACTTCGTCCGCCGGACTCGGAGTGCCATGAGACTTTGCGAGGCACCTCCGTATGCCAAAACTAGACCGCGGGCACAGCCGCGCCCAAAAATAACCGGCCGAAGGCCAAGGCGCCAAGTTCGTCCAGCGGAAAAAGGCCACAAAAACGGGTGGGCTATAGCCTTGGGGGGTGGGGCTGGCGAACTTCGTCCGCCGGACTCGGAATGGCATGACACTTTGCGAGGCACCTCGGTATGCCAAAACTAGGCCGCGGGCACAGCCGCGCCCAAAAATAACCGCCCGAAGGCCGGGGCGCCAAGTTCGTCCAGCGGAAAAACGCCACAAAAACAGGTGGGCTATAGCCTTGGGGGGTGGGGCTGGCCTACTTCGTCCGCCGGATTCGGAATGGCGCGACATAATACGAGGCACCTCTGTGCGCCAAAAATAGGCCGTGGGAACAGCCGTGCCCAAAAATAACCGCCCGAAGGCCGGAGCGCCAAGTTCGTCCAGCGGAAAAAGGCCACAAAAACGGGTGGGCTATAGCCTTGGGGGGTGGGGCTGGCCAACTTCGTCCGCCGGACTCGGAATGGCGTGAGACTTTGCGAGGCGCCTCCGTGTACCAAAAATAGGCAACGGGCACAGTCGCGCCCAAAAATAACCGGCCGAAGGCCGGGGCGCCAAGTTCGTCCAGCGGAAAAAGGCCACAAAAACGGGTGGGCTATAGCCTTGGGGGGTGGGGTTGGCCAACTTCGTCCGCCGGACTCGGAATGGCGCGAGACTTCGCGAGGCGCCTCTGTGTGCCAAAAATAGGGCGCGGGCACAGCCGTACCCAAAAATAACCTCCCGAAGGCCGGGGCGCCAAGTTCGTCCAGCGGAAAAAGGCCACAAAAACGGGTGGGCTATAGCCTTGGGGGGTGGGGCTGGCCAACTTCGTCCGCCGGACTCGGAATGGCATGAGACTTTGCGAGGCACCTCTGTATGCCAAAACTAGGCCGCGGACACAGCCGCGGCCAAAAATAACCGCCCGAAGGCCGGGGCGCCAAGTTCGTCCAGCGGAAAAAGGCCACAAAAACGGGGGGGCTATAGCCTTGGGGGGTGGGGCTGGCCGACTTCGTCCGCCGGACTCGGAATGGCGCGAGACTTTGCGAGTCGCCTCCGTGTACCAAAAATAGGCAACGGGCACAGTCGCGTCCAAAAATAACCTCCCGAAGGCCGGGGCGCCAAGTTCGTCCAGCGGAAAAAGGACACAAAAACGGGTGGGCTATGGCCTTGGGGGACGGGGCTGGCCTACTTTGTCCGCCGTACTTCGAATGGCGCGAGACTTCGTGAGGCACCTCCGTGTGCCGAAAATAGGGCGTGGGCCCAGCCGCGCCCAAAAATAACCTCCCGAAGGCCGGGGCGGCAGGTTCGTCCATCGGAAAAAGGCCACAAAAACGGGTGGGCTATAGCCTTGGGAGGTGGGGCTGGCCAACTTCGTCCGCCGGACTCGGAACGGTGCGTGACGTTGCGAGGCACCTCTGTGTGCCAAAAATAGGCATCGGGCACAGCCGAGCCCAAAAATAACCGCCCGAAGGCCGGGGCAGCAAGTTCGTCCATCGGAAAAAGGCCACAAAAACGGGTGGGCTATAGCCTTGGGGGGTGGGGCTGGCCAACTTCATCCGCCGGACTCGGAATGGTGCGTGACGTTGCGAGGCACCTCTGTGTGCCAAAACTAGGCCGCGGGCACAGCCACGCCCAAAAATAACCGCCCGAAGGCTGGGGCGCCAAGTTCGTCCAGCGGAAAAAGCCCACAAAAACGGGTGGGCTATAGCCTTGGGGGGTAGGGCTGGCCAACTTCGTCCGGCGGACTCGGAATGGCGCGACACTTTACGAGGCACCTCCGTGTGTCAAAAATAGGCCGCGGACAAAACCGCGCCCAAAAATAACTTCCTGAAGGCCGGGGCGCCAAGTTCGTCCAGCGGAAAAAGGCTACAAAAATGGGTGGGCTATAGCCTTGGGGCCTGGGGCTGGCCAACTTCGTCCGCCGGACTCGGAATGGCGCGAGACTTTGCAAGGCGCCTCCGTGTGCCAAAAATAGGCCATGGGCACAGCCGTGCCCAAAAATAACCGGCCGCAGGCTGGGGCGCCAAGTTCGTATAGCGGAAAAAGGCCACAAAAACGGGTGGGCTATAGCCTTGGGGGCTGGGGCTGGCCCACTTCGTCCGCCGGACTCGGAATGCCGCCAGACTTTGCAAGGGGCCTCCGTGTGCCAAAAATAGGCTGCGGGCGCAGCCGCTCCCAAAAATAACTACCCGAAGGCCGGGGCGCCAAGTTCGTCCAACGGAAAATGGCCACAAAAATGGGTGGGCTATAGCCTTGGGGGGTGGGGCTGGCCAACTTCGTCCGCCGGACTCGGAATGGCGCGAGACTTTGCGACGCGCCTCCGTGTGCCAAAAATAGGCCGCGGGTACAGCCGCGCCCAAAAATAACCGGCCGAAGTCCGGGGCGCCAAGTTCATCCAGCGGAAAAAGCCCACAAAAACGGGCGGGCTATAGCCTTGGGAGGTGGGGCTGGCCAACTTCGTCCGCCGGACTCGGAATGGAGCGAGACTTTGCGAGGCGCCTCCGTGTGCCAAAAATAGGCCGTGGGCACAGCCGAGCCCAAAAATAACCGCCCGAAGGCCGTGGCGCCAAGTTCGTCCAGCGGAAAAAGCCCAAAAAAACGGGTGGACTATAGCCTTGGGGGCTGGGGCTGGCCAACTTCGTCCGCCGGACTTGGAATTGCGCGAGCCTTTGCGAGGCGCCTCCGTGTGCCAAAAATAGGCCGCGGGTACAGCCGCGCCCAAAAATAACAGCCCGAAGGCCGGAGCGCCAAGTTCGTCCAGCGGAAAAATCCCACAAAAACGGGTGGGCTATAGCCTTGGGGGGTGGGGTTGGCCAACTTCGTCCGCCGGACTCGGAATGGCGCGAGACTTTGCGAGGCACCTCCGTGAGCCAAAAATAGGCCGCAGGCACAGCCGCGTCCAAAAATAACCGCCTGATGGCGGGGGGGCCAAGTTCGTCCAGCGGAAAAAGCCCACAAAAACGGGTGGGCTATAGCCTTGGCGGGTGGGGCTGGCCAACTTCGTCCGCCGGACTCGGAATGGCGCGAGGCTTTGCGAGATGCCTCCGTGTGCCAAAAATAGGCCACAGGCACAGCCGCGTCCAAAAATAACCGCACGATGGTGGGGGCGCCAAGTTCGTCCAGCGGAAAAATCCCACAAAAACGGGTGGGCTATAGCCTTGGGGGGTGGGGCTGGCCAACTTTGACCGCCGGACTCGAAATGGCGCGAGACTTTCCGGGGCACCTCCGTGCGCCAAAATTAGGCCACGAGCAGAGCCGCGGCCAAAAATAACCGCCCGAAGGCCGGGGCCCCAAGTTCGTCCAGCGGAAAAAGCCCACAAAAACGGGTGGGCTATAGCCTTGGGGGGTGGGGCTGGCCAACTTCTCCGCCGGACTCGGAATGGCACGAGGCTTTGTGAGACGCCTCCGTGTGCCAAAAATAGGCCGCGGGCGCAGCCGCGTACAAAAAATAACCGCCCGAAGGCCGGGGCGCCAAGTTCGTCCAGCGGAAAAAGGCCACAAAAACGGGTAGGCTATAGCCTTGGGGTGTGGGGCTGGCCCACTTCGTCCGCCGGACTCGGAATGGCGCGGTACTTTGCGAGGTGTCTCCGTGTGGCAAAAATAGGCCGCGGGCACAGCCGCTTCCAAAAATAACAGCCCGAAGGCTGGAGCGCCAAGTTTGTCCAGCGGAAAAAGGCCACAAAAACGGGTGGGCTATAGCCTTGGGGGGTGGGGCTGGCCAACTTCGTCCGCCGGACTCGGAATGGAGCGAGACTTTACGAGGCACCTCCGTGTGCCAAAAATAGGCCGCGTGCATAGCCGCGCCCAAAAATAACTGCCCGAAGGCCGGGGCGCCAAGTTCGTCCAGCGGAAAAAGGCCACAAAAACGGGTGGGCTATAGCCTTGGGGTGTGGGGCTGGCCCACTTCGTCCGCCGGACTCGGAATGGCGCGGTACTTTGCGAGGCACCTCCGTGTGGCAAAAATAGGCTGCGGGCACAGCCGCGCCCAATACTAACCGCACGACGGCCGGGGCGCCAAGTTCGTCCAGCGGAAAAAGGCCACAAAAAAGGGTGGGCTATAGCCTTGGGGGGTGGGGCTGGCCAACTTCGTCCGCCGGACTCGGAATGCCGCGAGACTTTGCGAGGCACCTCCGTGTGCCAAAACTAGGCCGTGGGCACAGCCGCGCACAAAAATAACCACCCGAAGGCCGGGGCGCCAAGTTCGTCCAGAGGAAAAAGGCCACAAAAACGGGTGGGCTATAGCCTTGGGGGGTGGGGCTGGCCAACTTCGTCCGCCGGACTCGGAATGGAGCGAGACTTTGCGAGGCACCTCCGTGTGCCAAAAATAGGCCGCGTGCATAGCCACGCCCAAAAATAACTGCCCGAAGGCCGGGGTGCCAAGTTCGTCCGGCGGAAAAAGCCCAAAAAAACGGGTGGGCTATAGCCTTGGGGGGTGGGGCTGGCCGACTTCCTTCGCCGGACTCGGAATGGCGCGAGACTTTGCGAGGCGCCTCCGTGTGCCAAAAATAGGCCGCGGACAAAGCCGCACCCAAAAATAACCGCCCGAAGGCCGGGGCGCCAAGTTCGTCCAGCAGAAAAAGGCCACAAAAACGGGTGGGCTATAGCCTTGGGGGGTGGGGCTGGCCAACTTCGTCCGCCGGACTCGGAATGGCGCGAGACTTTGTAAGGCGCCTCCGTGTGACAAAAATAGGCCATGGGCAAAGCCGCGCCCAAAAATAACTGCCCGAAGGCCGGGGCGCCAAGTTCGTCCATCAGAAAAAGGCCACAAAAACGGGTGGGCTATAGCCTTGGGGGGTGTGGCTGGCCCACTTCGTCCGCCAGACTCGGAATGGCGCGAGACTTTGCGAGGCACCTCCGTGTGCCAAAACAAGGCCGTGGGTACAGCCGCGCACAAAAATAACCACCCCAAGGCTGGGGCGCCAAGTTCGTCCAGCGGAAAAAGGCCACAAAAACGAGTGGGCTATAGCCTTGGGGGGTGGGGCTGGCCAACTTCGTCCGCCGGACTCTGAATTGCGCGAGGCTTTGCGAGGCGCCTCCATTTGCCAAAAATAGGCCGCGGGTACAGCCGCGCCCAAAAATAACCAGCCGAAGGCTGGGGCGACAAGTTCGTCCAGCGGAAAAAGCCCACAAAAACGGGTGCGCTATAGCTTTGGGGGGTGGGGCTGGCCAACTTCGTCCGCCGGACACGGAATGGCGCGAGACTTTGTGAGGTGCCTCCGTGGTCCAAAAATAGGCCGCAGGCGCAGCCGCGCACAAAAATAACCGCCCGAAGGCTGGGGCGCCAAGTTCGTCCAACGGAAAAAGGCCACAAAAACGGGTGGGCTATAGCCTTGGGGAGTGGGGCTGGCCAACTTCGTCAGCCGGACTCGGAATGGCGCGAGACTTTGCAAGGCACCTCCATGTGCCAAAAATAGGCCGCAGGCACAGCCGTACCCAAAAATAACCGCCCGAAGGCCGGGGCGCCAAGTTCATCCAACGGAAAAAGCCCACAAAAACGGGTGGGCTATAGCCTTGGGGGGTGGGGCCGGCAAACTTGGTCCGCCGGACTCGGAATGGCGTGAGACTTTGGGAGGTGCCTCCGTGGTCCAAAAATAGGCCGCAGGCGCAGCCGCGCACAAAAATAACCGCCCGAAGGCTGGGGCGCCAAGTTCGTCCAACGGAAAAAGGCCACAAAAACGGGTGGGCTATAGCCTTGGGGAGTGGGGCTGGCCAACTTCGTCAGCCGGACTCGGAATGGCGCGAGACTTTGCGAGGCACCTCCATGTGCCAAAAATACGCGGGCACAGCCGCTTCCAAAAATAACAGCCCGAAGGCTGGAGCGCCAAGTTTGTCCAGCGGAAAAAGGCCACAAAAACGGGTGGGCTATAGCCTTGGGGGGTGGGGCTGGCCAACTTCGTCCGCCGGACTCGGAATGGAGCGAGACTTTGCGAGGCGCCTCCGTGTTCCAAAAATAGGCCGCGGGCACAGCTGCGCCCAAAAATAACCACCCCAAGGCCGGGGCGCCAAGTTCGTCCGCCGGAAAAAGTCCAAAAAAACGGGTGGGCTATAGCCTTGGGGGGTGGGGCTAGCCGACTTCCTTCGCCGGACTCGGATTGGCGCGAGACTTTACGAGGCGCCTCCGTGTGCCAAAAATAGGCCGCGGACAAAACCGCGCTGAAAAATAATCCCCCGAAGGCCGGGGCGCCAAGTTCGTCCAGCGGAAAAAGGCCACAAAAATGGGTGGGCTATAGCCTTCGGGGGTGGGGCTGGCCGACTTCGTCCGCCGGACTCGGAATGGCGCGAGACTTTGCAAGGCGCCTCCATGTGCCAAAAATAGGCCATGGGCACAGGCGCGCCCAAAAAAAACCGCCCGAAGGCCGGGGCACCAAGTTCGTCCATCAGAAAAAGGCCACAAAAACGGGTGGGCTATAGCCTTGGGGGGTGTGGCTGGCCAACTTCTTCCGCCGGACTCGGAATGGCGCGAGACTTTGCGAGGCACCTCCGTGTGCCAAAACTAGGCCGTGGACACAGCCGCGCACAAAAATAACCACCCGAAGGCCGGGGCGCCAAGTTCGTCCAGCGGAAAAAGGCCACAAAAACGGGTGGGCTATAGCCTTGGGGGGTGGGGCTGGCCGACTTCGTCCGCCGGACTCGGAATGGCGCGAGACTTTGCGAGGCGCCTCCATGTGCCAAAAATAGGCCGCGGGTACAGCCGCGCTCAAAATAACCAGCCGAAGGCCCGGGCGCCAAGTTCGTCCATCGGAAAAAGGCCACAAAAACGGGTGGGCTATAGCCTTGGGGGTGGGGCTGGCCAACTTCGTCCGCCGGACTCGGAATGCCGCGAGACTTTGCGAGGGGCCTCCGTGTGCCAAAAATAGGCCGCGGTCAAAGCCGCGCTAGAAAATAACCGCCCGAAGGCCGGGGCGCCAAGTTCGTCCAGCGGAAAAAGGCCACAAAAACGGGTGGGCTATAGCCTTGGGGGGTGGGGCTGGGCAACTTCGTCCGCCGGACTCGGAATGCCGCGAGACTTTGCGAGCGGCCTCCGTGTGCCAAAAATAGGCCGCAGGCAAAGCCGCGCCCAAACATAACAGCCCGAAGGCCGGGGCGCCAAGTTCGTCCAGCGGAAAAAGGCCACAAAACGGGTGGGCTATAGCCTTGGGGGGTGGGGCTGGCCAACTTCGTCCGCCGGACTCGGAATGCCGCGAGACTTTGCGAGGGGCCTTCGTGTGCCAAAAATAGGCCACGGGCAAAGCCGTGCCCAAAAATAACCGCCCGAAGGCCGGGGCGCCAAGTTCGTCCAGCGGAAAAAGGCCACAAAAACGGGTGGGCTATAGCCTTGGGGGGTGGGGCTGGCCGACTTCGTCCGCCGGACTCGGAATGGCGCGAAACTGTGCGAGGCGCCTCCATGTGCCAAAAATAGGCCGCGGGTACAGCCACGCTCAAAATAACCAGCCGAAGGCCGGGGCGCCAAGTTCGTCCATCGGAAAAAGGCCACAAAAACGGGTGGGCTATAGCCTTGGGGGTGGGGCTGGCCAACTTCGTCCGCCGGACTCGGAATGCCGCGAGACTTTGCGAGGGGCCTCGGTGTGCCAAAAATAGGCCGCGGTCAAAGCCGCGCTAGAAAATAACCGCCCGAAGGCCGGGGCGCCAAGTTCGTCCAGCGGAAAAAGGCCACAAAAACGGGTGGGCTATAGCCTTGGGGGGTGGGGCTGGGCAACTTCGTCCGCCGGACTCGGAATGCCGCGAGACTTTGCGAGCGGCCTCCGTGTGCCAAAAATAGGCCGCAGGCAAAGCCGCGCCCAAACATAACCGCCCGAAGGCCGGGGCGCCAAGTTCGTCCAGCGGAAAAAGGCCACAAAAACGGGTGGGCTATAGCCTTGGGGGGTGGGGCTGGCCAACTTCGTCCGCCGGACTCGGAATGCCGCGAGACTTTGCGAGGGGCCTCCGTGTGCCAAAAATAGGCCACGGGCAAAGCCGTGCCCAAAAATAACCGCCCGAAGGCCGGGGCGCCAAGTTCGTCCAGAGGAAAAAGGCCACAAAAACGGGTGGGCTATAGCTTTGGGGGGTGGGGCTGGCCAACTTCGTCTGCCGGACTCGGAATGCCGCGAGACTTTGCGAGGGGCCTCCTTGTGCCAAATATAGGCAGCGGGCAAAGCCGCGCCCAAAAATAACTGCCCGAAGGCCGGGGCGCCAAGTTCGTCCAGCGGAAAAAGGCCACAAAAACGGGTGGGCTATAGCCTCGGGGGGTGGGGCTGGCCCACTTCATCCGCCGGACTCGGAATGCCGCGAGACTTTTCGAGGGGCCTCCGTGTGCCAAAAATAGACCTCGGGCAAAGCCGCGCCAGAAAATAACCGCCCGAAGGCCGGGGCGCCAAGTTCGTCCAGCGGAAAAAGGCCACAAAAACGGGTGGGCTATAGCCTTGGGCGGTGGGGCTGGCCCACTTCGTCTGCCGGACTCGGAATGCCGCGAGACATTGCGAGGGGCCTCCGTGTGCCAAAAATAGGCCGCGGGCAATGACGCGCCCAAAATTAAACGCCCGAAGGCCGGGGCGCCAAGTGCGTCCAGCGGAAAAAAGCCACAAAAACGAGTGGGCTATAGCCTTGGGGGGTGGGGCTGGCCAACTTCGTCCGCCGGACTCGGAATGCCGCGAGACTTTGCGAGGGGCCTCCGTGTGCCAAAAATAGGCCGTGGGCAGAGCCGCGCCCAAAAATAACCGCCCGAAGGCCGGGGCGCCAAGTTCGTCCAGCGGAAAAAGGCGACAAAAACGGGTGGGCTATAGCCTTGGGGGGTGGGGCTGGCCGACTTCGTCCGCCGGACTCGGAATGGCGCGAGACTTTGCGAGGCGCCTCCATGTGCCAAAAATAGGCCGCGGGTACAGCCACGCTCAAAATAACCAGCCGAAGGCCGGGGCGCCAAGTTCGTCCATCGGAAAAAGGCCACAAAAACGGGTGGGCTATAGCCTTGGGGGTGGGGCTGGCCAACTTCGTCCGCCGGACTCGGAATGCCGCGAGACTTTGCGAGGGGCCTCCGTGTGCCAAAAATAGGCCGCGGTCAAAGCCGCGCTAGAAAATAACCGCCGAAGGCCGGGGCGCCAAGTTCGTCCAGCGGAAAAAGGCCACAAAAACGGGTGGGCTATAGCCTTGGGGGGTGGGGCTGGGCAACTTCGTCCGCCGGACTCGGAATGCCGCGAGACTTTGCGAGCGGCCTCCATGTGCCAAAAATAGGCCGCAGGCAAAGCCGCGCCCAAACATAACCGCCCAAAGGCCGGGGCGCCAAGTTCGTCCAGCGGAAAAAGGCCACAAAAACGGGTGGGCTATAGCCTTGGGGGGTGGGGCTGGCCAACTTCGTCGGCCGGACTCGGAATGCCGCGAGACTTTGCGAGGGGCCTCCGTGTGCCAAAAATAGGCCACGGGCAAAGCCGTGCCCAAAAATAACCGCCCGAAGGCCGGGGCGCCAAGTTCGTCCAGAGGAAAAAGGCCACAAAAACGGGTGGGCTATAGCTTTGGGGGGTGGGGCTGGCCAACTTCGTCTGCCGGACTCGGAATGCCGCGAGACTTTGCGAGGGGCCTCCTTGTGCCAAATATAGGCAGCGGGCAAAGCCGCGCCCAAAAATAACTGCCCGAAGGCCGGGGCGCCAAGTTCGTCCAGCGGAAAAAGGCCACAAAAACGGGTGGGCTATAGCCTTGGGGGGTGGGGCTGGCCCACTTCGTCCGCCGGACTCGGAATGCCGCGAGAGTTTACGAGGTGCCTCCTTGTGCCAAAAATAGGTAGCGGGCAAAGCCGCGCACAAAAATAACAGCCCGAAGGCCGGGGCGCCAAGTTCGTCCAGCGGAAAAAGGCCACAAAAACGGGTGGGCGATAGCCTTGGGGGGTGGGGCTGGCCAACTTCATCCGCCGGACTCGGAATGCCGCGAGACCTTTCGAAGGGCCTCCGTGTGCGAAAAATAGGCAGCGGGCAAAGCCGCGCCCAAAAATAACAGCCCGAAGACCGGGGCGCGCCAAGTTCGTGCAGCGGAAAAAGGCCACAAAAACGGGTGGGCTATAGCCTTGGGGGGTGGGGCTGGCCAACTTCATCCGCCGGACTCGGAATGCCGCGAGAGTTTTCGAGGGGCCTCCGTGTGCCAAAATTAGACCTCGGGCAAAGCCGCGCCAAAAAATAACAGCCCGAAGGCCGGGGCGCCAAGTTCGTCCAGCGGAAAAAGGCCACAAAAACGGGTGGGCTATAGCCTTGGGGGGTGGGGCTGGCCAACTTCATCCGCCGGACTCGGAATGCCGCGAGAGTTTTCGAGGGGCCTCCGTGTGCCAAAATTAGACCTCGGGCAAAGCCGGGCCAAAAAATAACAGCCCGAAGGCCGGGGCGCCAAGTTCGTCCAGCGGAAAAAGGCCACAAAAACGGGTGGGCTATAGCCTTGGGGGGTGGGGCTGGCCCACTTCGTCCGCCGGACTCGGAATGCCGCGAGACTTTGCGAGGGGCCTCCGTGTGCCAAAAATATGCTGCGGGCAAAGCCGCGCCCAAAAATAACCGCGCGAAGGCCGGCGCGCCAAGTTCGTCCAGCGGAAAAAGGCCACAAAAACGGGTGGGCTATAGCCTTGGGGGGTGGGGCTGGGCAACTTCGTCCGCTGGATTAGGAATGCCGCGAGACTTTGCGAGGAGCCTCCGTGTGCCAAAAGTAGGCCGCGGGCAAAGCCGCGCCCAAACATAACCGCCCGAAGGCCGGGGCGCCAAGTGCGTCCAGCAGAAAAAGGCCAGAAAAACGGGTGGGCTATAGCCTTGGGGGGTGGGGCTGGCCCACTTCGTCCGCCGGACTCGGAATGCCGCGAGACTTTAAGAGGGGCCTCCGTGTGCCAAAAATAGGCCGCGGTCAAAGCCGAGCCCAAAAATAACCACCCGAAGGCTGGGGCGCCAAGTTCGTCCAGCGGAAAAAGTCCACAAAAACGGGTGGGCTATAGCCTTGGGGGGTTGGGCTGGCCAACTTCGTCCGCCGGACTCGGAATGCCGCGACACTTTGAGAGGGGCCTCCGTGTGCCAAAAATAGGCCGTGGGCAGAGCCGCGCCCAAAAATAACCGCCCGAAGGCCTGGGCGCCACGTTTGTCCTGCGGAAAAAGGCCACAAAAACTGGTGGGCTATAGCCTTGGGGGGTGGGGCAGACCAACTTCGTCCGCCGGACTCGGAATGCCGCGAGATTTTGCGAGGGGCCTCCGTGTGCCAAAAATAAGCCGCGGGCAGAGCCGCGCCCAAAAATAACCTCCTGAAGGCCGGGGCGCCAAGTTCGTCCAGCGGAAAAAGGCCACAAAAATGGGTGGGCTATAGCCTTGGGGGGTGGGGCTGGCCCACTTCGTCCGCCGGTCTCGGAATGCCGCGAGATTTTGCGAGGGGCCTCCGTGTGCCAAAAATAGGCCAAGGCCAAAGCCGCGCCCAAAAATAAACGCCCGAAGGCCGGGGCGCCAAGTGCGTCCAGCGGAAAAAGGCCACAAAAACGGGTGGGCTATAGCCTTGGGGGGTGGGGCTGGGCAACTTCGTCCGCCGGACTCGGAATGCCGGGAGACTTTGCGAGCGGCCTCCGTGTGCCAAAAATAGGCCGCGGGTAGAGCCGCGCCCAAAAATAACCTCCCGAAGGCCGGGGCGCCAAGTTCGTCCAGCGGAAAAAGGCCACAAAAACTGGTGGGCTAAAGCCTTGGGGGGTGGGGCTGGCCAACTTCTTCCGCCGAACTCGGAATGCTGCGAGACTATGTGAGGGGCCTCCGTGTGCCAAAAATAGGCCACGGGCAGAGCCGCGCCCAAAAATAACCACCCGAAGGCCGGGGCGCCAAGTTCGTCCAGCGGAAAAAGGCCACAAAAACGGGTAGGCTATAGCCTTGGGGGGTGGGGCTGGCCAACTTCGTCTGCCGGACTCGGAATGCCGCGAGACTTTGCGAGGGGCCTCCTTGTGACAAAATGGTCAGCGGGAAAACCCGCCCCCAAAAATAACAGCCCGAAGGCCGGGGCGCCAAGTACGTCCAGCGGAAAAAGGCCACAAAAACGGGTGGGCTATAGCCTTGGGGGGTGGGGCTGGCCAACTTCATCCGCCGGACTCGGAATGCCACGAGACTTTGCGAGGGGCCTCCGTGTGCCAAAAATAGTCCGCGGGCAGAGCCGCGCCCAAAAATAACCGCCCGAAGGCCGGGGCGCCAAGTTCGTCCAGCGGAAAAAGGCCACAAAAACTGGTAGGCTATAGCCTTGGGGGGTGGGGTTGGCCAACTTCGTCTGCCGGCCTCGGAATGCGTCGAGACTTTGCGAGGGGCCTCCGTGTGCCAATAATAAGCCGTGGGCAGAGCCGCGTCCAAAAATAACCTCCCGAAGTCCGGGGCGCCAAGTTCGTCCAGCGGAAAAAGGCCACAAAAACGGGTGGGCTATAGCCTTCGGGGGTGGGGCTGGCCAACTTCGTCCGCCGGACTCGGAATGCAGCGAGACTTTGCGAGGGGCCTCTGTGTGCCAAAAATAGGCCGTAGGCAGAGCCGTGCCCAAAAATAACCGCCCGATGGCCGGGGTGCCAAGTTCGTCCAGCGGAAAAAGGCCACAAAAACGGGTGGGCTATAGCCTTGGGGGGTGGGGCTGGCCAACTTCGTATGCCGGACTCGGAATGCGGCGAGACTTTGCGAGGGGCCTCCTAGTGCCAAAAATAGGCAGCGGGCAAAGCCGCGCCCAAAAATAACAGCCCGAAGGCCGGGGCGCCAAGTTCGTCCAGCGGAAAAAGGCCACAAAAACGGGGGGGCTATAGCCTTAGGGGGTGGGGCTGGCCCACTTCGTCCGCCGGACTCAGAATGCCGTGAGACTTTGCAAGGGGCCTCCGTGTGCCAAAAATAGGCTCCAGGCAGACCCGTGCCCAAAAATAATGGCCCGAAGGCCGGGGCGCCAAGTTCGTCCAGCGGAAAAAGGCCACAAAAACGGGTGGGCTATAGCCTTGGGGGGTGGGGCTGGCCAACTTCGTCTGCCGGACTCGGAATGCCGCGAGACTTTGCGAGGGACCTCCTTGTGCCAAAAATAGGCAGCGGGCAAAGCCGCGCCCAAAAATAACAGCCCGAAGGCCGGGGCACCAAGTTCGTCCAGTGGAAAAAGGCTACAAAAACGGGTGGGCTATAGCCTTGGGGGGTGGGGCTGGCCCACTTCGTCCGCCGGACTCGGAATGCGGCGAGACTTTGTGAGCGGCCTCCGTGTGCCAATAATAAGCCGCAGGCAGAGCCGCGCCCAAAAATAACCCCCCGAAGTCCGGGGCACCAAGTTCGTCCAGCGGAAAAACACCACAAAAACGGGTGGGCTATAGCCTTGGGGGGTGGGGCTGGCCCACTTCGTCCGCCGGACTCGGAATGCAGCGAGACTTTGCGAGGGGCCTCCATGTGCCAAAAATAAACGCCCGAAGGCCGGGGCGCCAAGCGCGTCCAGCGGAATAAAAACCACAAAAACGGGTGGGCTGTAGCCTTGGGGGGTGGGGCTGGCCAACTTCGTCCACCGGACTCGGAATGCCGGGAGACTTTGTGAGGGGCCTGCGTGTGCCAAAAATAGGCCGCGGGCAGAGCCGCGCCCAAAAATAACCGCACGAAGGCCGGGGCGCCGTGTTCGTCCAGCGGAAAAAGGCCACAAAAACGGGTGGGCTATAGCCTCGGGGGGTGGGGCTGGCCCACTTCGTCCGCCGGAATCGGAATGCCGCGAGAAGTTGCGAGGGGCCTCCGTGTGCCAAAAATAGGCCGCGGGCAGAGCCGCGCCAAAAAATAACCTCCCGAAGGCCGGGGCGCCAAGTTCGTCCAGCGGAAAAAGGCCACAAAAACGGGTGGGCTATAGCCTTGGGGGGTGAGGCTGGCCCACTTCGTCCGCCGGACTCGGAATGCCGCGAGACTTTGCGAGGCTCCTCCGTGTGCCAAAAATAGTCCGCGGGCACAGCCGCGCCCAAAAATAACCGCCCGAAGTCCGGGGCGCCATGTTCGTCCAGCGGAAAAAGCCCACAAAAACGGGTGGGCCATAGCCTTGGGGGGTGGGGCTGGCCGACTTCCTCCGCCGGACTCGGAATGGCGCGAGACATTGCGAGGCGCCTCTGTGTGCCAAAAATAGGCCGTGGGCACAGCCGCGCCCAAAAATAACTGCCCGAAGGCCGGGTTGCAAAGTTCGTCCAGCGGAAAAAGCCCACAAAAACGGGTGGGCTATAGCCTTGGGGGGTGGGGCTGGCCAACTTCGTCCGCCGGACTCAGAATGGCGCGAGACTTTGCGAGGTGCCTCCGTGTGCCAAAATTAGGCCGCGAGCAGAGCCGCGCCCAAATATAACCGCCCGAAGGCCGGGGCGCCATGTTCGTCCAGCGGCAAAAGGCCACAAAAACGGGTGGGCTATATGCTTGGCGGGTGGGGCTGGCCAACTTCGTCCGCCGGACTCGGAATGGCGCGAGACTTTGCGAGGCACCTCCATGTGCCAGAAATAGGCCGCGGGCACAGCCGCGCCAAAAAATAACCACCCGAAGTCCGGGGCACCATGTTCGTCCAGCGGAAAAAGCCCACAAAAACGGGAGGGCTATAGCCTTGGGGGGTGGGGCTGGCCCACTTCGTCCGCCGGACTCGAAATGGCGCGAGACTTTGCGAGGCGCCTCCGTGTGCCAAAAATAGGCCACGGGCACAGCCGCACCCAAAAATAACCGCCCGAAGGACGGGGCGCCAAGTTCGTCCCGCGGAAAAAGGACACAAAAACGGGTGGGCTACAGCCTTGGGGGGTGGGGCTGGCCAAATTCGTCCGCCGGACTCGGAATGGCGCGATACTTTGCGAGGCACCTCTGTGTGCCAAAAATAGGCCGCGGGCACAGCCGCACCCAAAAATAACCGCCCGAAGGCCGGGGCGCCAAGTTCGTCCAACGGAAAAAGCCCACAAAAGCGGGTGGGCTATAGCCTTGGGGGGTGGGGCTGGCCCACTTCGTCCGCCGGACTCGGAATGGCGCGAGACTTTGCGAGGCGCCTCCATGTACCAAAAATAGGCCACGGGCACAGCCGCACCCAAAAATAACCGCCCGAAGGCCGGGGCGCAAAGTTCGTCCCGCGGAAAAAGGCCACAAAAACGGGTGGGCTACAGCCTTGGGGGGTGGGGCTGGCCAACTTCGTCCGCCGGACTCGGAATGGCGCGAGACTTTGCGAGGCACCTCCATGTGCCAAACATAGGCCGCGGGCACAGTCGCGCCCAAAAATAACCGTCCGAAGGCGGGGCGCCAAGTTCGTCCAGCGGAAAAAGCCCGCAAAAACGGGTGGGCTATAGCCTTGGGGGGTGGCGCTGGCCAACTTCGTCCGCCGGACTCGGAATGGCGCGAGACATTGCGAGGCACCTCCGTGTGCCAAAAATAGGCTGCGGGCACAGCCGCGCCAAAAAATAACCGCCCGAAGTCCGGGGCGCCAAGTTCGTCCAGCGGAAAAAGCCCACAAAAACGGGCGGGCTATAGCCTTGGGGGGTGGGGCTGCCCACTTCGTCCGCCGGACTCGGAATGGCGCGAGACTTTGCGAGGCGCCTCCGTGTGCCAAAAATAGGCCGCGGACACAGCCGTGCCCAAAAATTAACGGCCCGAAGGCCGGGGCGCCAAGTTCGTCCGGCGGAAAAAGGCCACAAAACCGGGTGGGCTATAGCCTTGGGGGGTGGGGCTGGCCAAGTTCGTCCGCCGGACTCGGAATGCAGCGAGACTTTGCGAGGCGCCTCCGTGTGCCAAAAATAGGCTACGGGCACAGCCGCGCCCAAAAATAACCTCGCGAAGGCCGGGACGCCAAGTTCTTCCAGCGGAAAAAGTCCACAAAAATGGGTTGGCTATAGCCTTGGGGGGTGGGGCTGGCCAACTTCGTCCGCTGGACTCGGAATGGCGGGAGACTTTGCGAGGCACCTCCGTGTGCCAAAAATAGGCCGCGGACACAGCCGCGCCCAAAAATTAACGGCCCGAAGGCCGGGGCGCCAAGTTCGTCCGGCGGAAAAAGGCCACAAAACCGGGTGGGCTATAGCCTTGGGGGGTGGGGCTGGCCAAGTTCGTCCGCCGGACTCGGAATGGCGCGAGACTTTGCGAGGCGCCTCCGTGTGCCAAAAATAGGCTACGGTCGGAGCCGCACCCAAAAATAACCTCCCGAAGGCCGGGGCGCCAAGTTCGTCCAGCGGAAAAAGGCCACAAAAACGGGTGGGCTATAGCCTTCGGGGGTGGGGCTGGCCAACTTCGTCCGCCGGACTCTGAATGCAGCGAGACTGTGCGAGGGGCCTCCGTGTGCCAAAAATAGACCGCAGGCAGAGCCGTGCCCAAAAATAACCGCCCGAAGGCCGGGGTGCCAAGTTCGTCCAGCTGAAAAAGGCCACAAAAACGGGTGGGCTATAGCCTTGGGGGGTGGGGCTGGCCAACTTCGTCTGCCGGACTCGGAATGCCGCGAGACTTTGCGAGGGGCCTGCTTGTGCCAAAAATAGGCAGTGGACAAAGCCGCGCCCAAAAATAACAGCTCGAAGTTCGGGGCGCCAAGTTCGTCCAGCGGAAAAAGGCCATAAAAACGGGTGGGCTATAGCCTTGGGGGGTGGGGCTGGCCAACTTCGTCTGCCGGACTCGGAATGCCGCGAGACTTTGCGAGGGGCCTCCTTTTGCCAAAAATAGGCAGCGGGGAAAGCCGCGCCCAATAATAACAGCCCGAAGGCCGTGACGTCAAGTTCGTCCAGCGGAAAAAGGCCACAAAAACAGGTGGGCTATAGCCTTGGGGGGTGGGGCTGGCCCACTTCGTCCGCCGGACTCCGAATGCCGTGAGACTTTGCGAGGGGCCTCCGTGTGCCAAAAATAGGCTGCAGGAAGACCCGTGCCCAAAAATAATGGCCCGAAGGCCGGGGCGCTAAGTTCGTCCAGCGGAAAAAAGCCACAAAAACGGGTGGGCTATAGCCTTGGGGGGTGGGGCTGGCCAACTTCGTCTGCCGGACTCGGAATGCCGCGAGACTTTGCGAGGGGCCTCCTTGTGCCAAAAATAGGCAGCGGGCAAAGCCGTGCCCAAAAATAACAGCCCGAAGGCCGGGGCGCCAAGTTCGTCCAGCGGAAAAAGGCCACAAAAACGGGTGGGCTATAGCCTCGGGGGGTGGGGCTGGCCAACTTCGTCCGCCGGACTCAGAATGCAGCGAGACTTTGCGAGGGGCCTCCGTGTGGCAAAAATAGACCGCAGGCAGAGCCGTGCCCAAAAATAACCGCCCGAAGGCCGGGGTGCCAAGTTCGTCCAGCGGAAAAAGGCCACAAAAACGGGTGGGCTATAGCCTTGGGGGGTGGGGCTGGCCAACTTCGTCTGCCGGACTCGGAATGCCGCGAGACTTTGCGAGGGGTCTGCTTGTGCCAAAAATAGGCAGTGGACAAAGCCGCGCCCAAAAATAACAGCCCGAAGGCCGGGGCGCCAAGTTCGTCCAGCGGAAAAAGGCCACAAAAACGGGTGGGCTATAGCCTTGGGGGGTGGGGCTGGCCAACTTCATCCGCCGGACTCGGAATGCCGCGAGACTTTTCTAGGGGCCTCCGTGTGCCAAAAATAGACCTCGGGCAAAGTCGCGCCCAAAAATAACCGCCCGAAGGCCGGGGCGCCAAGTTCGTCCAGCGGAAAAAGGCCACAAAAACGGGTGGGCTATAGCCTTGGGGGGTGGGGCTGGCCCACTTCGTCCGCCGGACTCCGAATGCCGTGAGACTTTGCGAGGGGCCTCCGTGTGCCAAAAATAGGCTGCAGGCAGACCCATGCCCAACAATAATGGCCCGAAGGCCGGGGCGCCAAGTTCGTCCAGCAGAAAAAGGCCACAAAAACGGGTGGGCTATAGCCTTGGGGGGTGGGGCTGGCCAACTTCGTCTGCCGGACTCGGAATGCCGCGAGACTTTGCCAGGGGCCTCCTTGTGCCAAAAATAGGCAGCGGGCAAAGCCGCGCCCAAAAATAACAGCCCGAAGGCCGGGGCGCCAAGTTCGTCCAGCGGAAAAAGGCCACAAAAATGGGTGGGCTATAGCCTCGGGGGGTGGGGCTGGCCAACTTCGTCCGCCGGACTTGGAATGCCGCGAGACTTTGTGAGGGGCCTCTGTGTGATAAAAATAGGCTGCGGGCAAAGCCACGCCCGAAGGCCGGGGCGCCAAGTTCGTCCAGCGGAAAAAGGCCACAAAAACGGGTGGGCTATAGCCTTGCGGGGTGGGGCTGGCAAACTTCGTCCCCCGGACTCGGAATGCCGCGAGAATTTGTGAGGGGACTCCATGAGCCAAGAATAGGCCGCGGTCGAAGCCGCACCCAAAAATAACCACCCGAAGGCCGGGGCGCCAAGTTCGTCCAGCGGAAAAAGGCCACAAAAACGGGTGGGCTATAGCCTTGGGGGGTGGGACTGGCCGACTTCGTCCGCCGGACTCGGAATGCCGCGAGACTTTGTGAGGGGCCTCCGTGAGCCAAAACTAGGCCGCGGGCAAAGCCGCACCCAAAAATAACCACCCGAAGGCCGGGGCGCCAAGTTCGTCCAGCGGAAAAAGGCCACAAAAACGGGTGGGCTATAGCCTGGGGGGTGGGGCTGCCCAACTTCGTCCGCCGGACTCGGAATGGCGCGAGACTTTGCGAACGGCCTCCGTGTGGCAAAAATAGGCCGCGGGCACAGCCGCGCCCAAAAATAACCGCCCGAAGGCCGGGGCGCCAAGTTCGTCCAGCGGAAAAAGTCCACAAAAACGGGTGGGCTATAGCCTTGGGGGGTGGGGCTGCCCAACTTCGTCCGCCGGACTCGGAACGCCGCGAGAC
This sequence comes from Citrus x changshan-huyou, assembly GCA_039657385.1. Classification (NCBI taxonomy): domain Eukaryota; kingdom Viridiplantae; phylum Streptophyta; class Magnoliopsida; order Sapindales; family Rutaceae; genus Citrus; species Citrus x changshan-huyou. Next base: position 812,301 of record JBCGBO010000015.1, read on the forward strand.
TTTGCGAGGGGCCTCCGTGTGTTAAAAATAGGCCGCAGGCACAGCCGCGCCCAAAAATAACCGCCCGAAGGCCGGGGCGCCAAGTTCGTCCAGCGGAAAAAGTCCACAAAAACGGGTGGGCTATAGCCTTGGGGGGTGGGGCTGGCCCACTTTGTCCGCCGGACTCGGAACGCCGCGAGACTTTGCGAGGTGCCTCCGTGTGTTAAAAAAAGGCCGCAGGCAAGGCCGAGCCGAAAAATAAACGCCCGAAGGCCGGGGCGCCAAGTTCGTCCAGCGGAAAAAGGCCACAAAAACGGGTGGGCTATAGCCTTGGGGGGTGGGGCTGGCCAACTTCGTCCGCCGAACTCAGAATGCCGCGAGACTTTGCGAGGGGCCTCCGTGTGATAAAAATAGGCTGCGGGTAAAGCCGCGCCCGAAGGCCGGGGCTCCAAGTTCGTCCAGCGGAAAAAGGCCACAAAAACGGGTGGGCTATATCCTTGGGGGGTAGGGCGGCCAAATTCGTCCGCCGGACTCGGAATGCCGTGAGGCCTTGCGAGGGGCCTCCGTGTTCCAAAAATAGGCCGCGGGCAAAGCCGCGCCAAAAAATAACGGCCCGAAGGCCGGGACGCCAAGTTCGTCCGGCGGAAAAAGGCCACAAAAACGGGTGGGCTATAGCCTTGGGGGGGGGGGGGGGCTGGCCAACTTCGTCCGCCGAACTCAGAATGCCGCGAGACTTTGCGAGGGGCCTCCGTGTGATAAAAATAGGCTGCGGGTAAAGCCGCGCCCGAAGGCCGGGGCTCCAAGTTCGTCCAGCGGAAAAAGGCCACAAAAAAGAGTGGGCTATAGCCTTGGGGGGTGGGGCTGGCCAACTTCGTCCGCCGGACTCGGAATGCCGCGAGACTTTGCGAGGGCCTCCGTGTGCCAATAATAGGCCGCGGACAAAGCCGCGCCCAAAAATAACCCCCCGAAGACCGGGACGCCAAGTTCGTACAGCGGAAAAAGGCCACAAAAACGGGTGGGCTATAGCCTTGGGGGGTGGGGCTGGCCCACTTCGTTCGCCGGACTCGGAATGCCGCGAGACTTTGCGAGGGGCCTCCATGTGATAAAAATAGGCTGCGGGTAAAGCCACGCCCGAAGGCCGGGGCTCCAAGTACGTCCAGCGGAAAAAGGCCACAAAAACGGGTGGGCTATATCCTTGGGGGGTAGGGCTGTCCAACTTTGTCCGCCGGACTCGGAATGCCGTGAGACTTTACGAGGGGCCTCTGTGTTCCAAAAATAGGCCGCGGGCAAAGCCGCACCCAAAAATAACGGCCCGAAGGCCGGGGCGCCAAGTTCGTCCGGCGGAAAAAGGCCACAAAAACGGGTGGGCTATAGCCTTGGGGGGTGGGGCTGGCCAACTTCGTCCGCCGAACTCAGAATGCCGCGAGACTTTGCGAGGGGCCTCCGTGTGATAAAAATAGGCTGCGGGTAAAGCCGCGCCCGAAGGCCGGGGCTCCAAGTTCGTCCAGCGGAAAAAGGCCACAAAAACGGGTGGGCTATATCCTTGGGGGGTAGGGCGGCCCACTTCGTCCGCCGGACTCGGAATGCCGTGAGGCCTTGCGAGGGGCCTCCGTGTTCCAAAAATAGGCCGCGGGCAAAGCCGCGCCGAAAAATAACGGCCCGAAGGCCGGGACGCCAAGTTCGTCCGGCGGAAAAAGGCCACAAAAACGGGTGGGCTATAGCCTTGGGGGGGGGGGGGGGCTGGCCAACTTCGTCCGCCGAACTCAGAATGCCGCGAGACTTTGCGAGGGGCCTCCGTGTGATAAAAATAGGCTGCGGGTAAAGCCGCGCCCGAAGGCCGGGGCTCCAAGTTCGTCCAGCGGAAAAAGGCCACAAAAACGGGTGGGCTATAGCTTTGGGGGGTGGGGCTGGCCTACTTCATCCGCCGGACTCGGAATGCCGCGAGACTTTGCGAGGGGCCTCCGTGTGCCAAAAATAGGGTGCGACCAAAGCCACGCCCAAAAATAAACGCCCGAAGGCCGGGGCGCCAAGTTCGTCCAGCGGAAAAAGGCCACAAAAAAGAGTGGGCTATAGCCTTGGGGGGTGGGGCTGGCCAACTTCGTCCGCCGGACTCGGAATGCCGTGAGACTTTGCGAGGGTTCTCCGTGTGCCAATAATAGGCCGCGGACAAAGGCGCGCCCAAAAATAACCCCCCGAAGACCGGGACGCCAAGTTCGTCCAGCGGAAAAAGGCCACAAAAACGGGTGGGCTATAGCCTTGGGGGGTGGGGCTGGCCCACTTCGTTCGCCGGACTCGGAATGCCGCGAGACTTTGCGAGGGGCCTCCATGTGATAAAAATAGGCTGCGGGTAAAGCCGCGCCCGAAGGCCGGGGCTCCAAGTACGTCCAGCGGAAAAAGGCCACAAAAACGGGTGGGCTATATCCTTGGGGGGTAGGGCTGGCCAACTTCGTCCGCCGGACTCGGAATGCCGTGAGACTTTGCGAGGTGCCTCTGTGTTCCAAAAATAGGCCGCGGGCAAAGCCGCACCCAAAAATAACGGCCCAAAGGCCGGGGCGCCAAGTTCGTCCGGCGGAAAAAGGCCACAAAAACGGGTGGGCTATAGCCTTGGGGGGTGGGGCTGGCCAACTTCGTCCGCCGAACTCAGAATGCCGCGAGACTTTGCGAGGGGCCTCCGTGTGATAAAAATAGGCTGCGGGTAAAGCCGCGCCCGAAGGCCGGGGCTCCAAGTTCGTCCAGCGGAAAAAGGCCACAAAAACGGGTGGGCTATATCCTTGGGGGGTAGGGCGGCCGACTTCGTCCGCCGGACTCGGAATGCCGTGAGGCCTTGCGAGGGGCCTCCGTGTTCCAAAACTAGGCCGCGGGCAAAGCCGCGCCGAAAAATAACGGCCCGAAGGCCGGGACGCCAAGTTCGTCCGGCGGAAAAAGGCCACAAAAACGGGTGGGCTATAGCCTTGGGGGGGGGGGGGGGGGCTGGCCAACTTCATCCGCCGAACTCAGAATGCCGCGAGACTTTGCGAGGGGCCTCCATGTGGTAAAAATAGGCTGTGGGTAAAGCCGCGCCCGAAGGCCGGGGCTCCAAGTTCGTCCAGCGGAAAAAGGCCACAAAAACGGGTGGGCTATAGCCTTGGGGGGTGGGGCTGGCCTACTTCATCCGCCGGACTCGGAATGCCGCGAGACTTTGTGAGGGGCCTCCGTGTGCCAAAAATAGGCTGCGGCCAAAGCCGCGCCCAAAAATAAACACCCGAAGGCCGGGGCGCCAAGTTCGTCCAGCGGAAAAAGGCCACAAAAAAGAGTGGGCTATAGCCTTGGGGGGTGGGGCTGGCCAACTTCGTCCGCCGGACTCGGAATGCCGCGAGACTTTGCGAGGGGCCTCCGTGTGCCAATAATAGGCCGCGGACAAAGCCGCGCCCAAAAATAACCCCCCGAAGACCGGGACGCCAAGTTCGTCCAGCGGAAAAAGGCCACAAAAACGGGTGGGCTATAGCCTTGGGGGGTGGGGCTGGCCCACTTCGTTCGCCGGACTCGGAATGCCGCGAGACTTTGCAAGGGGCCTCCATGTTCGAAAAATAGGCCACGGCCAAAGCCACGCCCAAAAATTACCCCCCGAAGGCCGGGGCGCCAAGTTCGTCCAGCGGAAAAAGGCCACAAAAACGGGTGGGCTATAGCCTTGAGGGGTGGGGCTGGCCCACTTCGTTCGCCGGACTCGGAATGCCGCGAGACTTTGCAAGGGGCCTCCATGTTCGAAAAATAGGCCACGGCCAAAGCCACGCCCAAAAATTACCCCCCGAAGGCCGGGGCGCCAAGTTCGTCCAGCGGAAAAAGGCCACAAAAACGGGTGGGCTATAGCCTTGGGGGGTGGGGCTGGCCAACTTCGTCGGCCGGACTAGGAATGCCGTGAGACTTTGCGAGGGGCCTCCGTGTCCCAAAAGTAGGCCGCGGCCTAAGCCGCGTCCAAAAATAACCGCCCGAGGGCCGGGGCGCCAAGTTCGTCCAGCGGAAAAAGGCCACAAAAACGGGTGGGCTATAGCGTTGGGGGGTGGGGCTGGCCAACTTCGTCCGCCGGACTCGGAATGCCACGAGAATTTGCGAGGGGCCTCCGTGTGCCAAAAATAGGCCGTGGTCAAAGCCACGCCCAAAAATAACCGCCCTAAGGCCGGGGCGCCATGTTCGTCCAGTGGAAAAAGGACACAAAAACGGGTGGGCTATAGCCTTGGGGGGTGGGGCTGGCCGACTTCGTCCGCCGGACTCGGAATGCCGCGAGCCTTTGCGAGGGGCCTCCGTGTGCCAAAGGTAGGCCGCGGGCAAAGCCGCGCCCAAAAATAACCGCCCGAAGGCCGGGGCGCCAAGTTCGTCCAGCGCAAAAAGGCCACAAAAATGGGTGGGCTATAGCCTTGGGGGGTGGGTCTGGCCGACTTCGTCCACCGGACTCGGAATGCCGCGAGACTTTGCGAGGGGCCTCCGTGTGCCAAAAATAGGCTGCGGGCAAAGCCGCGCCCAAATATAACCGCCCGAAGGCCGGGGCACCAAGTTCGTCCCGCAGAAAAAGGCCACAAAAACGGGTGGGCTATAGCCTTGGGGGGTGGGGCTGGCCACCTTCGTCCGCCGGACTCGGAATGCCGTTTGAATTTTCGAGGGGCCTCCGTGTGCCAAAAATAGACCGCGGGCATAGCCGCATCCAAAAATAACCGCCCGAAGGCCGGGGCGCCAAGTTCGTCCAGCAGAAAAAGGACACAAAAACGGGTCGGCTATAGCCTTGGGGGGTGGGGCTGGCCGACTTCGTCCGCCGGACTCGGAATGCCGCGAGACGTTGCGAGGGGCCTACGTTTGCCAAAAGTAGGCCGCAGGCATAGTCACATCCATAAATAACCGCCCGAAGGCCGGGGCGCCAAGTTCGTCCAGCGGAAAAGGCCACAAAAACGGTTGGGCTATAGCCTTGGGCGGTGGGGCTGGCCGACTTCGTCCGCCGGACTCGGAATGCCGCGAGCCTTTGCGAGGGGCCTCCGTGTGCCAAAGGTAGGCCGCGGGCAAAGCCGCGCCCAAAAATAACCGCCCGAAGGCCACGGCGCCAAGTTCGTCCAGCGCAAAAAGGCCACAAAAATGGGTGGGCTATAGCCTTGGGGGGTGCGTCTGGCCGACTTCGTCCACCGGACTCGGAATGCCGCGAGACTTTGCGAGGGGCCTCCGTGTGCCAAAAATAGGCTGCAGGCAAAGCCGCGCCCAAATATAACCGCCCGAAGGCTGGGGCACCAAGTTCGTCCTGCAGAAAAAGGCCACAAAAACGGGTGGGCTATAGCCTTGGGGGGTGGGGCTGGCCACCTTCATCCGCCGGACTCGGAATGCCGTTAGAATTTTTGAGGGGCCTCCGTGTGCCAAAAATAGACCGCGGGCATAGCCGCATCCAAAAATAACCGCCCGAAGGCCGGGGCGGCAAGTTCGTCCAGCAGAAAAAGGCCACAAAAACGGGTCGGCTATAGCCTTGGGGGGTGGGGCTGGCCAACTTCGTCCGCCGGACTCGGAATGCCGCGAGACATTGCGAGGGCCCTCCGTGTGCCAAAAATAGGCCGCGGGTAAAGCCGCGCCCAAAAATAACCGCCCGAAGGCCGGGGCGCCAAGTTCGTCCAACTGAAAAAGGCCACGAAAACAGGTGGGCTATAGCCTTGGGGGGTGGGGCTGGCCAACTTCGTCCGCCGGACTCGGAATGGCGCGAGACATTGCGAGCGGCCTCCGTGCACCAAGAATAGGCAGCGGGCACAGACGCGCCCAAAAATAGCCGCCCGAAGGCCGGGGCGCCATGTTCGTCCTGTGGAAAAAGGCCACAAAAACGGTTGGGCTATAGCCTTGGGGGGTGGGGCTGGCCAACTTCGTCCGCCGGACTCGGAATGCCGCGAGACTTTGCGAGCGGCCTCCGTGTGCCAAGAATAGGCCGCGGGCACAGCCACGCCCAAAAATAAACACCCGAAGGATGGGGCGCCAAGTTCGTCCAGCAGAAAAAGGCCACAAAAACGGGTGGGCTATTGCCTTGGGGGGTGGGGCCGGCCCACGTCGTCCGCCGGACTCGGAATGCCGCAAGACATTGCGAGGGGCCTCCGTGTGCCAAAAATAGGCCACGGGTAAAGCCGCGCCCAAAAATAACCGCCCGAAGGCCGGGGCGCCAAGTTCGTCCAGCTGAAAAAGGCCACGAAAACAGGTGGGCTATAGCCTTGGGGGGTGGGGCTGGCCAACTTCGTCCGCCGGACTCGGAATGCCACTAGACATTGCGAAGGGCCTCCGTGTGCCAAAAATAGGCCGCGGGTAAAGCCGCGCCCAAAAATAACCGCCCGAAGGCCGGGGCGCCAAGTTCGTCCAGAGGAAAAAGCCCACAAAAACGGGTGGGCTATACCCTTGGGGGGTGGGGCTGGCCAACTTCGTCCGCCGGACTCGGAATGCCGCGAGACTTTGCGAGCGGCCTCCGTGTGCCAAGAATAGGCCACGGGCAGAGGCACGCCCAAAAATAACCACCCGAAGGCCGGGGCGCCAAGTTCGTCCAGCGGAAAATGGCCACAAAAACGGGTGGGCTATAGCCTTGGGGGTTGGGGCTGGCCAACTTCGCCCGCCGGACTCGGAATGCCGCGAGACTTTGCGAGGGGTCTCCGTGTGCCAAAAATAAGCCGTGGGTAAAGCCACGCCCAAAAATAACCGCCCGAAGGCCGGGGCGCCAAGTTCGTCAAGCGGAAAAAGGCCACAAAAACGGGTGGGATATAGCCTTGGGGGGTGGGGATGGCCCACTTCGTCCGCCGGACTCGGAATGCCGCGAGATTTTGCGAGGGGCCTCCGTGTGCGAAAAATATGCCGCAGGCAAAGCCGCGCCAAAAAATAACCACCTGAAGGCCGGGGCGCCAAGTTCGTCCAGCGGAAAAAGGCCACAAAAACGGGTGGGCTATAGCCTTGGGGGGTGGGGCTGGCCAACTTCGTCCGCCGGACTCGGAATGCCGCGAGACTTTGCGAGGGGCATCCGTGTGCCAAAAATAGGCCGTGGGTAAAGCCGCGCCGAAAAATAACCACCCGAAGGCCGGGGCGCCAAGTTCGTCCAGCGGAAAATGGCCACAAAAACGGGTGGGCTATACCCTTGGGGGGTGGGGCTGGCCAACTTCGTCCGCCGGACTCGGATTGGCGCGAGACATTCCGAGGGGCCTCCGTGTGCCAAAATTAGGCCGCGGGCAAAGCCGTGCCCAAAAATAACCGACCGAAGGCCGGGGCGCCAAGTTTGTCCAGCGGAAAAAGGCCACAAAAACGGGTGGGCTATAGCCTTGGGGGGTGGGGCTGGCCAACTTCGTCCGCCGGACTCGGAATGCCGCGAGACTTTGCGAGGGGCCTCCGTGTGCCAAAAATAGGCCGTGAGTAATGCCGCGCCCAAAAGTAACCGCCCGAAGGCCGGGGCGCCAAATTCGTCCAGCTGAAAAAGGCCACAAAAACAGGTGGGCTATAGCCTTGGGTGGTGGGGTTGGCCCATTTCGTCCGCCGGACTCGGAATGCCGCGAGACTTTGCGAGGGGCCTCCGTAGGCGAAAAATAGGCCGCAGGCAAAGCCGCGCCGAAAAATAACCACCCAAAGGCCGGGGCGCCAAGTTCGTCCAGCGGAAAATGGCCACAAAAACGGGTGGGCTATACCCTTGGGGGGTGGGGCTGGCCAACTTCGTCCGCCGTACTCGGAATGCTGCGAGACATTGCGAGGGGCCTCCGTGTGCCAAAAATAGGCAGCGGGCTAAGCCGTACCCAAAAATAACTGCCCGAAGGCGGGGGTGCCAAGTTCGTCCAGCGGAAAAAGGTCACAAAAACGGGTGGGCTATACCCTTGGGGGGTGGGGCTGGCCCACTTCGTCCGCCGGACTCGGAATCCCGCGAGACTTTGCGAGGGTCCTCCGTGTGCCAAAAATAGGCCGCGGGCAAAGCCGCACCCAAAATTAACCGCCCGAAGGCCGGGGCGCCATGTTCGTCCAGCTGAAAAAGGCCACAAAAACAGGTGGGCTATAGCCTTGGGGGGTGGGGCTGGCCTACTTCGTCCGCCGGACTCGGAATGCCGCTAGACTTTGCGAGGGGCCTCCGTAGGCGAAAAATAGGCCGCAGGCAAAGCCGCGCCGAAAAATAACCACCCAAAGGCCGGGGCGCCAAGTTCGTCCAGCGGAAAATGGCCACAAAAACGGGTGGGCTATACCCTTGGGGGGTGGGGCTGGCCAACTTCGTCCGCCGTACTCGGAATGCTGCGAGACATTGCGAGGGGCCTCCGTGTGCCAAAAATAGGCAGCGGGCTAAGCCGTACCCAAAAATAACTGCCCGAAGGCGGGGGTGCCAAGTTCATCCAGCGGAAAAAGGTCACAAAAACGGGTGGGCTATACCCTTGGGGGGTGGGGCTGGCCCACTTCGTCCGCCGGACTCGGAATCCCGGGAGACTTTGCGAGGGTCCTCCATGTGCCAAAAATAGGCCGCGGACAAAGCCGCACACAAAAATAACCACCCGAAGGCCGGGGCGACAAGTTCGACCAGCGGAAAAAGGCCACAAAAACGGGTGGGCTATAGCCTTGGGGGGTGCGGCTGGCCGACTTCGTCCGCCGGACTCGGAATGGCGCGAGACATTGCGAGCGGCCGCTGTGCACCAAGAATAGGCCGCGGGCACAGACGCGCCCAAAAATAACTGCCCGAAGGCCGGGGCGCCAAGTTCGTCCAGCGGAAAAAGGCCACAAAAACGGGTGGGCTATAGCCTTGGGGGGTGGGGCTGGCCAACTTCGTCCGCCGGACTCGGAATGCCGCGAGACTTTGCGAGCGGCCTCCGTGTCCCAAGAATAAGCCGTGGGCACAGCCACACCCAAAAATAACCGCCCGAAGGATGGGGCGCCAAGTTCGTCCAGCAGAAAAAGGCCACAAAAACGGGTGGGCTATAGCCTTGGGGGGTGGGGCTGGCCAACATCGTCCGCCGGACTCGGAATGGTGCGAGACTTTGCGAGCGGCCTCCGTGTGCCAAAAATAGGTCGCGGGCACAGCCGTACCCAAAAATAACCGCCCGAAGGCCGGGGCGCCAAGCTCGTCCAGCGGAAAAAGGCCACAAAAATGGGTGGGCCATAGCCTTGGGGGGTGGGGCTGGCCAACTTCGTCCGCCGGACTCGGAAAGGCGTAAGACTTTGTGAGCGGCCTCTGTGTGCCAAGAATAGGCCGCGGGCACAGCCGCGTCCAAAAATAACCGCCCGAAGGCCGGGGCGCCAAGTTCGTCCAGCGGAAAAAGGCAACAAAAACGGGTGGGCTATAGCCTTGGGGGGTGGGGCTGGCCAACTTCGTCCGCCGGACTCGGAATGCCGTGAGACTTTGCGAGGGGCTTCCGTGTCCCCAAATTAGGCTGAAGGCAAACCGCGCCCAAAAATAACCGCCCGAAGGCCGGGGCGCCAAGTTCGTCCAGCGGAAAAAGGCCACAAAAACAGGTGGGCTATAACCTTGGGGGGTGGGGTTGGCCCACTTCGTCCGCCGGACTCGGAATGCCGCGAGACTTTGCGAGGGGCCTCCGCGTGCGAAAAATAGGCCGTGGGCAAAGCCGCGCCGAAAAATAACCACCCGAAGGCCGGGGCGCCAAGTTCGTCCAGCGGAAAAAGGCAACAAAAACGGGTGGGCTATAGCCTCGGAATGCCGTGAGACTTTGCGAGGGGCTTCCGTGTCCCCAAAATAGGCTGAAGGCAAACCGCGCCCAAAAATAACCGCCCGAAGGCCGGGGCGCCAAGTTCGTCCAGCGGAAAAAGGCCACAAAAACAGGTGGGCTATAACCTTGGGGGGTGGGGTTGGCCCACTTCGTCCGCCGGACTCGGAATGCCGCGAGACTTTGCGAGGAGCCTCCGCGTGCGAAAAATAGGCCGTGGGCAAAGCCGCGCCGAAAAATAACCACCCGAAGGCCGGGGCGCCAAGTTCGTCCAGCGGAAAAAGGCAACAAAAACGGGTGGGCTATAGCCTTGGGGGGTGGGGCTGGCCCACTTCGTCCGCCGGACTCGGAATGCCGCGAGACTTTGCGAGGGGCCTCCGTGGGCCAAAAATCGGCCGCTGGTAAAGCCGCGCCCAAAAATAACCGCCCGAAGGCCGGGGCGCCAAGGTCGTCCAACTGAAAAAGGCCACAAAAACAGGTGGGCTATAGCCTTGGGGGGTGGGGTTGGCTCACTTCGTCCGCCGGACGCGGAATGCCGCGAGACTTTGTGAGGGGCCTCCGTGTGCCAAAAATAGGCAGCGGGTTAAGCCGCGCCCAAAAATAACCGCCCGAAGGCGGGTGCGCCAAGTTCGTCCAGCGGAAAAAGGTCACAAAAACGGGTGGGCTATAGCCTTGGGGGGTGGGGCTGGCCAACTTCGTCCACCGGACTCGGAATGCCGCGAGACTTTGTGAGGGGCCTCCGTGTGCCAAAAATCGGCCGCTGGTAAAGCCGCACCGAAAAATAACCACCCGAAGGCCGGGCCAACAAGTTCGTCCAGCGAAAAATGGCCACAAAAACGGGTGGCCTATACCCTTGGGGGGTGGGGCTGGCCAACTTCGTCCGCCGGACTCGGAATGCCGTGAGACTTTGCGAGGGGCCTCCGTGTGCCAAAAATAGGCAGCGGGCTAAGCCGCGCCCAAAAATAACCGCCCGAAGGTGGGGGCGCCAAATTCGTCCAGCGGAAAAAGGCCACAAAAACGGGTGGGCTATACCCTTGGGGGGTGGGGCTGGCCAACTTCGTCCGCCGGACTCGGAATGCTGCGAGACTTTGCGAGGGTCCTCCGTGCGCCAAAAATAGACCGCAGGCATAGCCGCACCCAAAAATAACCGCCCGAAGGCCGGGGCGCCAAGTTCGTCCAGCGGAAAATGGCCACAAAAACGGGTGGGCTATAGCCTTGGGGGGTGGGGCTGGCCAACTTCGTCCGCCGGACTCGGAGTGCCGCGAGACTTTTCGAGGGGCCTCCGTGTGCCAAAAATAGGCCGCGGGTAAAGCCGCGCCCAAAAATAATGGCCCGAAGGCCGGGGCGTCAAGTTCGACCAGCGGAAAAAGGCCACAAAAACGGGTGCGCTATTGCCTTGGGGGGTGGGGCCGGCCAACGTCGTCCGCCGGACTCGGAATGGCGCGACACTTTCCGAGGCGCCTCCGTGTGCCAAAAATAGGCCGCGGGCAGAGCCGCGCCCAAAAATAACTGACCGAAGGCCGGGGCGCCAAGTTTGTCCAGCGGAAAAAGGCCACAAAAACGGGTGGGCTATAGCCTTGGGGGGTGCGGCTGGCCCACTTCGTCCGCCGGACTCGGAATGGCGCGAGACATTGCGAGCGGCCTCTGTGCACCAAGACTAGGCCGCGGGCACAGACGCGCCCAAAAATAACTGCCCGAAGGCCGGGGCGCCAAGTTCATCTAGCGGAAAAAGGCCACAAAAACGGGTGGGCTATAGCCTTGGGGGGTGGGGCTGGCCCACTTCGTCCGCCGGACTCGGAATGCCGCGAGACTTTGCGAGCGGCCTCCGTGTGCCAAGAATAGTCCCCGGGCACAGCCACGCCCAAAAATAACCACCTGAAGGATGGGGCGCCAAGTTCGTCCAGCAGAAAAAGGCCACAAAAACGGGTGGGCTATAGCCTTGGGGGGTGGGGCTGGCCAACTTCGTACGCCGGACTCGGAATGGTACGAGACTTTGCGAGCGGCCTGCGTGTGCCAAAAATAGGTCGCGGGCACAGCCGTACCCAAAAATAACCGCCCGAAGGCCGGGTTGCCAAGTTTGTCCAGCAGAAAAAGGCCACAAAAACGGGTGGCCTATAGCCTTGGGGGGTGCGGCTGGCCAACTTCGTCCGGCGGACTCGGAATGGCGCGAGACATTGCGAGCGGCCTCCGTGCACCAAGACTAGGCCGCGGGTACAGACGCGCCCAAAAATAACCGCCCGAAGGCCGTGGCGCCAAGTTCGTCCAGCGGAAAAAGGCCACAAAAACGGGTGGGCTATAGCCTTGGGGGGTGGGGCTGGCCAACTTCGTCCGCCGGACTCGGAATGCCGCGAGACTTTGCGAGGGGCCTCCGTGTGCCAAAAATAGGCCGCGGGGAAAGCCGCCCCCGAAAATAACCGCCCGAAGGCCGGGGCGCCAAGGTCGTCCAACTGAAAAAGGCCACAAAAACAGGTGGGCTATAGCCTTGGGGGGTGGGGTTGGCTCACTTCGTCCGCCGGACGCGGAATGCCGCGAGACTTTGTGAGGGGCCTCCGTGTGCCAAAAATAGGCAGCGGGCTAAGCCGCGCCCAAAAATAACTGCCCGAAGGCGGGGGTGCCAAGTTATTCCAGCGGAAAAATGCCACAAAAACGGGTGGCCTATACCCTTGCGGGGTGGGGTTGGCCAACTTCGTCCGCCGGACTCGGAATGCCGCGAGACTTTGCGAGGGGCCTCCATGTGCCAAAAATAGGCCGCGGGTAAAGCGGCTCCCAAACATAACCGCCCGAAGGCCTGGGCGCCAAGTTCGTCAAGCGGAAAAAGGCCACAAAAATGGGTGGGCTATAGCCTTGGGGGGTTGGGCTGGCCCACTTCGTCCGCCGGACTCGGAATGCCGCGAGACCTTGCAAGGGGCCTCCGTGTGTGAAACATAGGCCCCACGAGACTTTGCGAGGGGCCTCCGTGTGCCAAAAATAGACCGCGGGCAAAGCCGCGCCCAAAAATAACCGCCCGAAGGCCGGGGCGCCAAGTTCGTCCAGCGGAAAAAGGCCACAAAAATGGGTGGGCTATAGCCTTGGGGGGTTGGGCCGGCCAACTTCGTCCGCCGGACTTGGAATGCCGCGAGACTTTGCGAGGGGCCTCCGTGTGCCAAAAATAGACCGCGGACAAAGCCGCGCCCAAAAATAACCGCCCGAAGGCCGGGGCGCCAAGTTCGTCCAGCGGAAAAAGGCCACAAAAACGGGTGGGCTATAGCCTTGGGGGGTGGGGCTGGCCAACTTCGTCCGCCGGGCTCGCAATGTTGCGAGAATTTGTGAGGGGCCTCCGTGTGTACAAAATAGGCCGCGGGCAAAGCCGCGCCAAAAAATAACCTCCCGAAGGCCGGGGCGCCCAGTTCGTCCAGCGGAAAAAGGCCACAAAAACGGGTGGGCTATAGCCTTGGGGGGTGGGGCTGGCCCACTTCGTCCGCCGGACTCGGAATGCCGCGGGACTTTGCGAGGGGCCTCCGTGTGCCAAAAATAGGCCGCGGCCAAAGCCACGCCCAAAAATAACCGCCCGAAGGCCGGGGCGCCAAGTTCGTCCAGCGGAACAAGGCCACAAAGACGGGTGGGCTATAGTCTTGGGGGGTGGGGCTGGCCCACTTCGTCCGCCGGACTCGGAATGCCTCGAGACTTTGCAAGGGGCCTCCGTGTGCCAAAAATAGGCCACGGACAAAGCCGCGCCCAAAAATAACCGCCCGAAGGCCGGGGCGCCAAGTTCGTCCAGCGGAAAAAGGCCACAAAAACGGGTGGGCTATAGCCTTGGGGGGTGGGGCTGGCCAACTTCGTCCGCCGGACTCGGAATACCGCGAGACTTTGCAAGGGGCCTCCGTGTGCCAAAAATAGGCCGCAGGCAAAGCCGCGACCAAAAATAACCGCCCGAAGGCCGGGGCGCCAAGTTCGTCCAGCGGAAAAAGGCCACAAAATCGGGTGGGCTTTAGCTTTGGGGGGCGGGGCATGCCAACTTCGTCCGCCGGACTCGGTCTGCCGTGACACTTTACGAGGGGCCTCCGTGTGCCAAAAATAGGCCGCGGGCAAAGCCGCGCCCAAAAATAACCGCCCGAAGGCCGGGGCGCCAAGTTCGTCCAGCGGAAAAAGGCCACAAAAACGGGTGGGCTATAGCCTTGGGGGGTGGGGCTGGCCAACTTCGTCCGCCGGACTCGGAATGCCGCGAGAATTTGCGAGGGGCCTCCGTGTACAAAAAATAGGCCGCGGGCAAAGCCACGCCCAAAAATAACCGCCCGAAGGCTGGGGCGCCCAGTTCGTCCAGCGGAAAAAGGCCACAGAAACGGGTGGGCTATAGCCGTGAGGGGTGGGGCAGGCCAACTTCGTCCGCCGGACTCGGAATGCCGCGAGACTTTGCGAGGGGCCTCCGTGGGCAAAAAATAGGCCGCGGGAAAAGCCGCCCCCAAAAATAACCGCCCGAAGGCCGGGGCGCCCAGTTCGTCCAGCGGAAAAAGGCCACAAAAACGGGTGGGCTATAGCCTTGGGGGGTGGCGCAGGCCGACTTCGTCCGCCGGACTCGGAATGCAGCGAGACTTTGCGATGGGCCTCCGTGTGCCAAAAATAGGCCACGGGCAAAGCCGTGCCCAAAAATAACAGTCCGAAGGCCGGGGCGCCAAGTTCGTCCAGCGGAAAAAGGCCACAAAAACGGGTGGGCTATAGCCCTGGGGGGTGGTGCTGGCCCACTTCGTCCGCCGGACTCGCAATGCCGTGAGAATTTGCGAGGGGCCTCCGTGGGCAAAAAATAGGCTGCGGGCAATGCAGCACCCAAAAATAACCGCCCGAAGGCCGGGGCGCCCAGTTCGTCCAGCGGAAAAAGGCCACAAAAACGGGTGGGCTATAGCCTTGGGGGGTGGGGAAGGCCAACTTCGTCCGCCGGACTCGGAATGCCGCGAGACTTTACGAGGGGCCTCCGTGTGCCAAAAATAGGCCACGGGCAAACCCGCGCCCATAAATAACCGCCCGAAGGCCGGGGCGCCAAGTTCGTCCAGCGGAAAAAGGCCACAAAAACGGGTGGGCTATAGCCTTGGGGGGTGGGGCTGGCCAACTTCGTCCGCTGGACTCGCAATGCCGCGAGAATTTGAGAGGGGCCTCCGTGTGCAAAAAATAGGCCGTGGCCAAAGCCGCGCCCAAAAATAACCTCCCGAAGGCCGGGGCACCCAGTTCGTCCAGCGGAAAAAGGCCACAAAAACGGATGGGCTATAGCCTTGGGGGGTGGGGCTGGCCCACTTCGTCCGCCGGACTCAGAATGCCGCGAGACTTTGCGAGGGGCCTCCGTGTGCCAAAAATAAGACGCGGACAAAGCCATACCCAAAAAGAACCGCCCGAAGGCCGGGGCGCAAAGTTCGTCCAGCGGAACAAGGCCAGAAAAACGGGTGGGCTATAGCCTTGGGGGGTGGGGCTGGCCGACTTCGTCCGCCGGACTCGAAATGCCGCGAGACTTTGCGAGGGGCCTCCGTGTGACAAAAATAGGCCGCGGCCAAAGCCACGCCCAAAAATAACCGCCCGAAGGCCGGGGCGCCAAGTTCGTCCATCGGAAAAAGGCCACAAAAACGGGTGGGCTATAGCCTTGCGGGGTGGGGCTGGCCGACTTCGTCCGCCGGACTCGGAATGCCGCGAGACTTTGCGAGGGGCCTCCGGGTGCCAAAAACAGGCCGTGGTCAAAGCCGCGCCCAAAAATAACCGCCCGAAGGACGGGGCGCCTAGTTCGTCCAGCGGAAAAAGGCCACAAAAACGGGTGGGCTATAGCCTTGGGGGTTGGGGCTGGCCAACTTCGTCCGCCGGACTCGGAATTCCACGAGACTTTGCGAGGGGCCTACATGTGCCAAAAATAAGCCGCGGGCAAAGCGGCGCCCAAAAATAACCGCCCAAAGGCCGGGGCGCCAAGATCGTCCAGCGGAAAAAGGCCACAAAGACGGGTGGGCTATAGCCTTGGGGGGTGGGGCTGGCCCACTTCGTCCGCCGGACTCGGAATGCCTCGAGACTTTGCGAGGGGCCTCCGTGTGCCAAAAATAGGCCACGGGCAAAGCCGCGCCCAAAAATAACCGCCCGAAGGCCGGGGCGCCAAGTTCGTCCAGCGGAAAAAGGCCACAAAAACGGGTGGGCTATAGCCTTGGTGGGTGGGGCTGGCCAACTTCGTCCGCCGGACTCGGAATACTGCGAGACTTTGCGAGGGGCCTCCGTGTACCAAAAATAGGACGCAGGCAAAGCCGCGCCCAAAAATAACCGCCCGAAGGCCGGGGCGCCAAGCTCGTCCAGCGGAAAAAGGCCACAAAATCGGGTGGGCTATAGCCTTGGGGGGTGGGGCATGCCAACTTCGTCCGCCGGACTCGGAATGGCTCGAGGCTTTGCGAGGCACCTCCGTGTGCCAAAAATAGGCCGCGGGCACAACCGTGCCCAAAAATAACTGCCCGAAGGCCGGGGCTCCAAGTTCGTCCAGCGGAAAAAGGCCACAAAATCGGGTGGGCTATAGCCTTGGGGGGTGGGGCATGCCAACTTCGTCCGCCGGACTCGGAATGCCGTGACACTTTGTGAGGGGCCTCCGTGTGCCAAAAATAGGCCGCGGGCAAAGCCGTTTCCAAAAATAACCGCCCGAAGGCCGGGGCGCCAAGTTCGTCCAGCGGAAAAAGGCCAGAAAAACGGGTGTGCTATAGCGTTGGGGGGTGGGGCTGGCCAACTTCGTCCGCCGGACTCGGAATGCCGCGAGAATTTGCGGGGGGCCTCCGTGTACAAAAAATAGGCCGCGGACAAAGCCACGCCCAAAAATAACTGCCCGAAGGATGGGGCGCCCAGTTCGTCCAGCGGAAAAAGGCCACAGAAACGGGTGGGCTATAGCCGTGAGGGGTGGGGCAGGCCAACTTCGTCCGCCGGACTCGGAATGCCGCGAGACTTTGCGAGGGGCCTCCGTGGGCAAAAAATAGGCCGCGGGAAAAGCCGCCCCCAAAAATAACCGCCCGAAGGCCGGGGCGCCCAGTTCGTCCAGCGGAAAAAGGCCACAAAAACGGGTGGGCTATAGCCTTGGGGGGTGGCGCAGGCCGACTTCGTCCGCCGGACTCGGAATGCAGCGAGACTTTGCGATGGGCCTCCGTGTGCCAAAAATAGGCCACGGGCATAGCCGTGCCCAAAAATAACAGTCCGAAGGCCGGGGCGCCAAGTTCGTCCAGCGGAAAAAGGCCACAAAAACGGGTGGGCTATAGCCCTGGGGGGTGGTGCTGGCCCACTTCGTCCGCCGGACTCGCAATGCCGTGAGAATTTGCGAGGGGCCTCCGTGGGCAAAAAATAGGCTGCGGGCAATGCAGCACCCAAAAATAACCGCCCGAAGGCCGGGGCGCCCAGTTCGTCCAGCGGAAAAAGGCCACAAAAACGGGTGGGCTATAGCCTTGGGGGGTGGGGAAGGCCAACTTCGTCCGCCGGACTCGGAATGCCGCGAGACTTTACGAGGGGCCTCCGTGTGCCAAAAATAGGCCACGGGCAAACCCGCGCCCATAAATAACCGCCCGAAGGCCGGGGCGCCAAGTTCGTCCAGCGGAAAAAGGCCACAAAAACGGGTGGGCTATAGCCTTGGGGGGTGGGGCTGGCCAACTTCGTCCGCTGGACTCGCAATGCCGCGAGAATTTGAGAGGGGCCTCCGTGTGCAAAAAATAGGCCGTGGGCAAAGCCGCGCCCAAAAATAACCTCTCGAAGGCCGGGGCACCCAGTTCGTCCAGCGGAAAAAGGCCACAAAAACGGATGGGCTATAGCCTTGGGGGGTGGGGCTGGCCCACTTCGTCCGCCGGACTCAGAATGCCGCGAGACTTTGCGAGGGGCCTCCGTGTGCCAAAAATAAGACGCGGACAAAGCCATACCCAAAAAGAACCGCCCGAAGGCCGGGGCGCAAAGTTCGTCCAGCGGAACAAGGCCAGAAAAACGGGTGGGCTATAGCCTTGGGGGGTGGGGCTGGCCAACTTCGTCCGCCGGACTCGGAATGC
The DNA here is from genome assembly GCA_039657385.1 of Citrus x changshan-huyou. Taxonomy (NCBI): domain Eukaryota; kingdom Viridiplantae; phylum Streptophyta; class Magnoliopsida; order Sapindales; family Rutaceae; genus Citrus; species Citrus x changshan-huyou. The sequence continues at coordinate 829,933 of JBCGBO010000015.1, forward strand.
CGCGAGACTTTGCGAGGGGCCTCCGTGTGACAAAAATAGGCCGCGGCCAAAGCCACGCCCAAAAATAACCGCCCGAAGGCCGGGGCGCCAAGTTCGTCCATCGGAAAAAGGCCACAAAAACGGGTGGGCTATAGCCTTGCGGGGTGGGGCTGGCCGACTTCGTCCGCCGGACTCGGAATGCCGCGAGACTTTGCGAGGGGCCTCCGGGCGCCAAAAACAGGCCGTGGTCAAAGCCGCGCCCAAAAATAACCGCCCGAAGGACGGGGCGCCTAGTTCGTCCAGCGGAAAAAGGCCACAAAAACGGGTGGGCTATAGCCTTGGGGGTTGGGGCTGGCCAACTTCGTCCGCCGGACTCGGAATTCCACGAGACTTTGCGAGGGGCCTACATGTGCCAAAAATAAGCCGCGGGCAAAGCGGCGCCCAAAAATAACCGCCCGAAGGCCGGGGCGCCAAGTTCGTGCAGCGGAAAAAGGCCACAAAAACGGGTGGGCTATAGCCTTGGGGGGTGGGGCTGGCCCACTTCGCCCGCCGGACTCGGAATGGCGCGAGACTTTGCGAGGCGCCTCCGTGTGTAAAAATAGGCCGAGGGCAAAGCCGCGCCCAAAAATAACCGCCCGAAGGCCCGGGCGCCAAGTTCGTCCAGCGGAAAAAGGCCACAAAAACGGGCGGGCCCACTTCGTCCGCCGGATTCGGAATGCCGCGAGACTTTGCGAGGGGCCTCCATGTGCTAAAAACAGGCCGCGGGCAAAGCCGCGTCCCAAAATAACCGCCCGAAGGCCGGGGCGCCAAGTTCGTCCCGCGGAAAAAGGCCACAAAAACGGGCGCGCTATAGCCTTGGGGGGTGGGGCTGGCCAACTTCGTCCGCCGGACTCGGAATGGTGCGAGACTTTACGAGGGGCCTCCGTGTGCCTAAAATAGGCCGTGAACAAACCGCGCCCAAAAATAACCGCCCGAAGGCCGGGGCGCCAAGTTCGTCCAGCGGAAAAAGGCCACAAAAACGGGTGGGCTATAGCCTTGGGGGGTGGCGCTGGCCAACTTCGTCCGCCGGACTCGGAATGGCTCGAGACTTTACGAGGGGCCTCCGTGTGCCAAAAGTAGGCCGCAGGTAAAGCCGCCCCCAAAAATAACCACCCGAAGGCCGGGACGCCAGGTTCGTCCAGCGGAAAAAGGCCACAAAAACGGGTGGGCTATAGCCCTGGGGGGTGGGAATGGCCAACTTCGTCCGCCGGACTCGGAATGCCGCGAGACTTTGCGAGGGGCCTCCGTGTGCCAAAAATACGCCGCGTGCAATGCCGCGCCCAAAAATAACCGCCCGAAGGCCGGGGCGCCATGTTCGTCCAGCGGAAAAAGGCCAGAAAAACGGGTGGGCTATAGCCTTGGGGGGTGGGGCTGGCCCACTTCGTCCGCCGGACTCGGAATGCCGCGAGACTTTGCGAGGGGCCTCCGTGTGCCAAAAATATGCCGCGTGCAATGCCGCGCCCAAAAATAACCGCCCGAAGGCCGGTGCGCCAAGTTCGTCCAGCGGAAAAAGGCCACAAAAACTGGTGGGCTATAGCCTTGGGGGGTGGGGCTGGCCAACTTTGCCCGCCGGACTCGGAATGGCGTGAGACTTTGTGAGGGGCCTCTGTGTGCCAAAAATAGGCTGTGAACGAAGCCGCGCCCAAAAATAACCGCCCGAAGGCCGGGGCGCCAAGTTCGTCCAGCGGAAAAAGGCCACAAAAACGGGTGGGCTATAGCGTTTGGGGGTGGCGCTGGCCAACTTCGTCCTCCGGACTCGGAATGGCTCGAGACTTTGCGAGGGGCCTCCGTGTGCCAAAAGTAGGCCGCAGGTAAAGCCGCCCCCAAAAATAACCACCCGAAGGCCGGGGCGCCAGGTTCGTCCAGCGGAAAAAGGCCACAAAAACGGGTGGGCTATAGCCCTGGGGGTTGGGAATGGCCAACTTCGTACGCCGGACTCGGAATGCCGCGAGACTTTGCGAGGGGCCTCCGTGTGCCAAAAATAGGCCGCATGCAATGCCGCGCCCAAAAATAACTGCCCGAAGGCCAGGGCGCCATGTTCGTCCAGCGGAAAAAGGCCAGAAAAACGGGTGGGCTATAGCCTTGGGGGGTGGGGCTGGCCCACTTCGTCCGCCGGACTCGGAATGCCGCGAGACTTTGCGAGGGACCTCCGTGTGCAAAAAATAGGCCTCGGTCAAAGCCATGCCCAAAAATAACCGCCCGAAGGCCGGGGCGCCAAGTTCGTCCAGCGGAAAAAGGCCACAAAAACTGGAGGGCTATAGCCTTGGGGGGTGGGGCTGGCCAACTTTGCCCGCCGGACTCGGAATGGCGCGAGACTTTGCGAGGGGCCTCCGTGTGCCAAAAATACGCTGTGAACGAAGCCGCGCCCAAAAATAACCGCCCGAAGGCCGGGGCGCCAAGTTCGTCCAGCGGAAAAAGGCCACAAAAACGGGTGGGCTATAGCCTTGGGGGGTGGGGCTGGCCGACTTCGTCCACCGGACTCGGAATGCCGCGAGACTTTGCGAGGGACCTCCGTGTGCCAAAAATAGGCCGCGGGCAATGCTGCGCCCAAAAATAACCGCCCGAAGGCCGGGGCGCCAGGTTCGTCCAGCCGAAAAAGGCCACAAAAACGGGTGGGCTATAGCCTTGGGGGGTGGCGCTCGCCCACTTCGTCCGCCGGACTCGGAATGCCGTGAGACTTTGCGAGGGTCCTCCGTGTGCCAAAAATAGGCCGCGGTCAAAGCCGTGCCCAAAAATAACCGCCCGAAGGCCGGGGCGCCAAGTTCGTCCAGCGGAAAAAGGCCACAAAAAGGGTGGGCTATAGCCTTGGGGGGTGGGGCTGGCCGTCTTCGTCCGCCGGACTCGGAATGCCGCAAGACTTTGCGAGGGGCCTCCGTGTGCCAAAAATAGGCCGCGGGCAAAGCCGCGCCCAAAAATAACCGCCCGAAGGCCGGGGCGCCAAGTTCGTCCAGCTGAAAAAGGCCACAAAAACGGGTGGGCTATAGCCTTGGGGGGTGCGGTTGGCCAACATCGTCCGCCGGACTCGGATTGGCACGAGACATTGCGAGGCACCTCCGTGTGCCAAAAATAGGCCGCGGGCACAGCCGCACCCAAAAATAACCGCCCGAAGGTCGGGGCGCCACGTTCGTCCAGCGGACAAAGCCCACAAAAATGGGTGGGCTATAGCCTTGGAGGGTAGGGCTGGCCAACTTCGTCCGCCGGACTCTGAATGGCGCGAGACTTTGCGAGGTGCCTCCGTGTGCCAAAAATAGGCCATGGGCACAGCCGCGCCCAAAAAAAACCGCCCGAAGGTCGGGGCGCCAAGTTCGTCCAGCGGAAAAAGCCCACAAAAACGGGTGGGCTATAGCCTTGGAGGGTAGGGCTGGCCAACTTCGTCCGCCGGACTCGGCATGGTGCGAGACTTTGCGAGGTGCCTCCATGTGCCAAAAATAGGCCGCGGGCACAGCCGCGGCCAAAAATAACCGCCCGAAGGCCGGGGCGCCAAGATCGTGCAGCAGAAAAAGCCCACAAAAACGGGTGGGCTATAGCCTTGGGGGGTGGGGCTGGCCTACTTCGTCCGCCAGACTAGGAATGGCGTGAGACTTTGCGAGGCGTCTCCTTGTGCCAAAAATAGGCCGCGGGCAAAGCCGCGCCCAAAACTAACCGCCGGAAGGCCGGGGCGCCAAGTTCGTCCAGCGGAAAAAGGCCACAAAAACGGGTGGGCTATAGCCTTGGGGGGTGGGGCTGGCCAACTTCATCCGCCGGACTTGGAATGCCGTGAGACTTTGCGAGGGGCCTCCACGTGCCAAAAATAGGCCGCGGCCAAAGCCGCACCCAAAAATAACCGCCGGAAGGCCGGGGCGCCAAGTTCGTGCAGCGGAAAAAGGCCACAAAAACGGGTGGGCTATAGCCTTGGGGGGTGGGGCTTGCCAACTTCGTCCGCCGGACTCGGAATGCTGTGAGACTTTGCGAGGGGCCTCCGTGTGCCAAAAATAGGCCGTGGGGAAAGCCGCGCCCAAAAATAACCGCCCGAAGGCCGGGGCGCAAAGTTCGTCCAGCGGAAAAAGGCCACAAAAATGGGTGGGCTATAACCTTGGGGTTTGGGGCTGGCCTACTTCGCCCGCCGGACTCGGAAAGCCGCGAGACTTTGCGAGGGGCCTCCGTGCGCCAAACATAGGCCGCGGCCAAAGCCGCGCCCATAAATAACCAACCGAAGGCCGGGGCGCCAAGCTCGTCCTGCGGAAAAAGGACACAAAAACGGGTGGGCTATATAGCCTTGGTCGGTGGGGCTGGTCAACTTTGTCCGCCGGACTCGGAAATGCGCAAGACTTTGCGAGGCACCTCCGTGTGCCAAAAATAGGCCGTGGGCACAGCCGCGCCCAAAAATAACCGCCCGAAGGCCGGGGCGCCAAGTTCGTCCAGCGGAAAAAGGCCACAGAAACGGGCGGGCTATAGCCTTGGGGGGTGGGGCTGGCCAACTTCGTCTGCCGGACTCGGAATGGCGTGAGACTTTGCGAGGCGTCTCCGCGTCCCAAAAATAGGCCACGGGCACAGCCGCGCCCAAAAATAACCACCCAAAGGCCGGAGCGCCAAGTTCGTCCAGTGGAAAAAGCCCACAAAAACAGGTGGGCTATAGCCTTGGGGGGTGGGGCTGGCCAATTTCGTCCGCCGGACTCGGAATGGCGCGAGACTTTGCGAGGGGCCTCCGTGTGCCAAAAATAGGCCGCGGTCAAAGCCACGCCCAAAAATAACCGCCCGAAGGCCGGGACGCCAAGTTCGTCCAGCGGAAAAAGGCAACAAAAACGGGTGGGCTATAGCCTTGGAGGGTGGGGCTGGCCCACTTCGTCCGCCGGACTCGGAATGCCGCGAGACTTTGCGAGGGGCCTCCGTGCGCCAAAAATAGGCCGCGGGCAAAGCCGCGCCCAAAAATAACCGCCCGAAGGCCTGAGCGCCAAGTTCGTCCAGCGGAAAAAGGCCACAAAAACGGGTGGGCTATAACCATGGGGTTTGGGGCTGGCCAACTTTGTCCGCCGGACTCGGAATGCCGCGAGACTTTTCGAGGGGCCTCCGTGTGCCAAAAATAGGCCGCGGACAAAGCCGCGCCCAAAAATAACCGCCCGAAGGCCGGGGCGCCAAGTTCGTCCAGCGGAAAAAGGCCACAAAAATGGGTGGGCTATAGCCTTTGGGGGTGGGGCAGGCCAACTTCGTCCGCCGGACTCGGACTGCCACGAGACTTTGCAAGAGGCCTCCGTGTGCCAAAAATAGGCCGCGGGGAAAGCCGAACCCAAAAATAACCGCCGGAAGGCCGAGGCACCAAGTTCGTCCAGCGGAAAAAGGCCACAAAAACGGGTGGGCTATAGCCTTGGGGGGTGGGGCTTGCCAACTTCGTCCGCCGGACACGGAATGCTGTGAGACTTTGCGAGGGGCCTCCATGTGCCAAAAATAGGCCGTGGGCAAAGCCGCGCCCAAAAATAACCGCCCGAAGGCCGGGGCGCAAAGTTCGTCCAGCGGAAAAAGGCCACAAAAATGGGTGGGCTATAACCTTGGGGTTTGGGGCTGGCCTACTTCGCCCGCCGGACTAGGAAAGCCGCGAGACTTTGCGAGGGGCCTCCGTGCGCCAAACATAGGCCGCGGCCAAAGCCGCGCCCATAAATAACCGCCCGAAGGCCGGGGCGCCAAGCTCGTCCTGCGGATAAAGGACACAAAAACGGGTGGGCTATAGCCTTGGTCGGTGGGGCTGGCCAACTTTGTCCGCCGGACTCGGAAATGCGCAAGACTTTGCGAGGCACCTCCGTGTGCCAAAAATAGGCCGTGGGCACAGCCGCTCCCAAAAATAACCGCCCGAAGGCCGGGGCGCCAAGTTCGTCCAGCGGAAAAAGGCCACAAAAACGGGTGGGCTATAGCCTTGGGGGGTGGGGCTGGCCAACTTCGTCCGCCGGATTCGGAATGCCATGAGACTTTGCGAGGGGCCTCCGTGTGCCAAAAATAGGCTGCAAGCAAAGCCGCGCCCAAAAATAACTGCCCGAAGGCCGGGGCGCCAAGTTCGTCCAGCAGAAAAAGGCCACAAAAACGGGTGGGCTATAGCCTTGGGGGGTGCGGCTGGCCAACTTCGTCCGCCGGACTCGGAATGGAGCGAGACTTTGCGAGTTGCCTCCGTGTGCCAAAAATAGGCCGCGGGCACAGCCGCGCCCAAAAATAACCGCCCGTAGGCCGGGGCGCCAAGTTCGTCCAGCGGAAAAAGGCCACAAAAACGGGTGGGCTATAGCCTTGGGGGGTGGGGCTGGCCAACTTCGTCCGCCGGACTCGGAATGGCGTGAGACTTTGCGAGCCGTCTCCGTGTGCCAAAAATAGGTCGCGGGAAAAGCCGCCCCCAAAAATAACCACCCGAAGGTCGGGGCACCAAGTTCGTCCCGCGGAAAAAGGCCACAAAAAAGGGTGGGCTATAGCCTTGGGGGGTGGGGCTGGCCAACTTTGTCCGCCGGACTCGGAATGGCGCGAGACTTTGTGAGCCACCTCTGTGTAGCAAAAATAGGCCGCGGGCAAAGCCGCACCCAAAACTAATGGCCCGAAGGCCGGGCGCCAAGTTCGTCCAGCGGAAAAAGACCACAAAAACGGGTGGGCTATAGCCTTGGGGGGTGGGGCTGGCACACTTCGTCCGCCGGACTCGGAATGGCGCGAGACTTTGCGAGGCACCTCCGTGTGCCAAAAATAGGCCGCGGGCAGAGCCGGGCCCAAAAATAACCGCCCGAAGGCCGGGGCGCCAAGTTCGTCCAGCGGAAAAAGGCTACAAAAACGGGTGGGCTATAGCCTTGGGGGGTGGGGCTGGCCAACTTCGTCCGCCGGACTCGGAATGGCGCGAGACTTTGCGAGGCGCCTCCGTGTGCCAAAAATAGGCCGCGGGCACAGCCGCGCCCAAAAATAACCACCCGAAGGCCGGGGCGCCAAGTTCGTCCAGCGGAAAATAGCCACAAAAACGGGTAGGCTATAGCCTTGGGGGGTGGGGCTGGCCAACTTCGTCCGCCGGACTCGGAATGGCGCGAGACTTTGCGAGGCGCCTCCGTGTGCCAAAAATAGGCCGCGGGCACAGCCGAGCCCAAAAATAACCGCCCGAAGGCCGTGGCGCCAAGTTCGTCCAGCGGAAAAGGGCCACAAAAACGGGTGGGCTATTGCCTTGGGGGGTGGGGCTGGCGAACTTCGTCCGCCGGACTCGGAATGGCGCGAGACTTTTGCGAGGCGCCTCCTTGTGCCAAAAATAGGCCACGGGCACAGCCGTACCCAAAAATAACCGCCCGAAGGCCGGGGCGCCAAGTTCGTCCAGCGGAAAAAGGCCACAAAAACGGGTGGGCTATAGCCTTGGGGGGTGGGGCTGGCCAACTTTGTCCGCCGGACTCGGAATGGCGTGAGACTTTGCGAGCCATCTCCGTGAGCCAAAAATAGGTCGGGGGTACAGCCGCGCCCAAAAATAACGGCCCGAAGGCCGGGGCGCCAAATTCGTCCAGCGGAAAAAGGCCACAAAAACGGGTGGGCTATTGCCTTGGGGGGTGGGGCTGGCGAACTTCGTCCGCCGGACTCCAAATGGCGTGAGACTTTACGAGGCACCTCCGTGTGACAAAAATAGGCCGCGGGCACAGCCGTGCCCAAAAATAAGCGCCCGACGGCCGGGGCGCCAAGTTCGTCCAGCAGAAAAAGCCCACAAAAACGGGTGGGCTATAGCCTTGGGGGGTGGGGCTGGCCCACTTCGTCCGCCAGACTCGGAATGGTGTGAGACTTTGCGAGGAGCGTCCGTGTGCCAAAAATAGGCCGCGGGCACAGCCATGCCCAAAAATAACCGCCCGAAGGTCGGGGCGCCAAGTTCGTCCAGCGGAAAAAGCCCACCAAAACGGGTGGGCTATAGCCTTGGGGGGTGGGGCTGGCACACTTCGTCCGCCGGACTCGGAATGGCGCGAGACTGTGCGAGGCACCTCCGTGTGCCAAAAATAGGCCGCGGGCAGAGAAGGGCCCGAAAATAACCGCCCGAAGGCCGGGGCGCCAAGTTCGTTCAGCGGAAAAAGGTCACAAAAACGGGTGGGCTATAGCCTTGGGTGGTGGGCCTGGCCAACTTCGTCCGCCGGACTCGGAATGGCGCGAGACTTTGCGAGGTGCCTTCGTGTGCCAAAATTAGGCCGCGGGCAAAGCCGCGCCCAAAAATAACCGCCTGAATGGCGGGGCGCCAAGTTCGTCCATTGGAAAAAGGCCACAAAAACGGGTGGGCTACAGCCTTGGGGGGTGGGGCTCGCCAACTTCGTCCGCCAGGCTCGGAATAGCGCGAGACTTTGCGAGCGGCCTCCGTGTGCCAAAAATAGGCCACGGGCATAGCCGCAATAAAAAATAACCGACCGAAGGCCGGGGAACCAAGTTTGTCCAGCGGAAAAAGGCCACAAAAACGAGTGGGCAATAGCCTTGGGGGGTGGGGCTGGCCAACTTCGTCCGCCGGACTCGGATGGCGCGAGACTTTGCGAGGCACCTACATATGCCAAAAATTGTCCACGGGCACAGCCGCGCCCAAAAATAACCGCCCGAAGGCCGGGGTGCGAAGTTCGTCCAGCGGAAAAAGGCCACAAAAACATGTGGGCTATAGCCTTGGGGGGTGGGGCTGGCCAACTGCGTCCGCTGGACACGGAATGGCGCGAGACTTTGCGAGGCACCTCCGTGTGCCAAAAATAGGCCGCGGGCACAGCCGCAATAAAAAATAACCGACCGAAGGCCGGGGAACCAAGTTTGTCCAGCGGAAAAAGGCCACAAAAACGGGTGGGCAATAGCCTTGGGGGGTGGGGCTGGCCAACTTCGTCCGCCGGACTCGGATGGCGCGAGACTTTGCGAGGCACCTACATGTGCCAAAAATTGTCCACGGGCACAGCCGCGCCCAAAAATAACCGCCCGAAGGCCGGGGCGCCAAGTTCGTCCAGCGGAAAAAGGCCACAAAAACGTGTGGGCTATAGCCTTGGGGGGTGGGGCTGGCCAACTTCATCCGTCGGACTCGGAATGGTGTGAGACTTTACGAGGTGCCTCCGTGTGGTAAACATAGGCTGCGGCCACAGCCGCGCCCAAAAATAACCGCCCGAAGGCTGGGGTGCCAAGTTCGTCCAGCGGAAAAAGGCCACAAAAACGGGTGGGCTATAGCCTTGGGGGGTGGGGCTCGCCAACTTCCTCTGCCGGACTCGGAATGGCGCAAGACTTTACGAGGCGCCTCCGTGTGCCAACAATAGGCCGCAGGCACAGCCGAGCCCAGAAATAACCGCCCGAAGGCCGGGGCGCCAAGTTCGTCCAGCGGAAAAAGGCCACAAAAACGGGTGGGCTATAGCCTTGGGGGGTGGGGCTGGCCAACTTTGTCCACCGGACTCGGAATGGCGCGAGACTTTGCGAGGCACCTCCGTGTGCCAAAAATAGGCTGCGGGCACAGCCGCGCTAAAAAATAACTGCCCGAAGGCCTGGGCGCCAAGTTCGTCCAGTGGAAAAAGGCCTCAAAAACGGGTGGGCTACAGCCTTGGGGGGTGCGGCTGGCCTACTTCGTCCGCCGGACTCGGAATGCCGCGAGACTTTGCGAGGTGCCTCCGTGTGCCAAAAATAGGCCGCGGGCACAGCCGCACCAAAAAATAACCACCCGAAGGCTGGGGTGCCAAGTTCGTCTAGTGGAAAAAGGCCACAAAAACGGGTGGGCTATAGCCTTGGGGGGTGGGGCTGGCCAACTTCATCCGCCGGACTCGGAATGGTGCGAGACTTTGCAAGGTGCTTCCGTGTGCCAAAAATAGACCGCGGGCACAGCCGCGCCCAAAAAAAACCGCCCGAAGGCCGGGGCGCCAAGTTCGTCCAGCGGAAAAAGGCCACAAAAACGTGTGGGCTATAGCCTTGGGGGGTGGGGCTGGCCAACTTCGTCCGCCGGACTCGGAATGGCGCGAGACTTTGTGAGGAACCTCCGTGTGTCAAAAATAAGCCGCGGGTACAGCCGCGCCCGAAAATAACCGCCCGAAGGCCGGGGCGCCAAGTTCGTCCAGCGGAAAAAGGCCAGAAAAACGGGTGGGCTATAGCCTTGGGGGGTGGGGCTGGCCCACTTCGTCCGCCGGACTCAGAATGGCGCGAGACTTTTGCGAGGCGCCTCCGTGTGACAAAAATAGGCCGCGGGCACAGCCGCGCCCAAAAATAACCGCCCGAAGGCCGGGGCGCCAAGTTCGTCCAGCGGAAAAAGGCCACAAAAATGTGTGGGCTATAGCCTTGGGGGGTGGGGCTGGCCCACTTCGTCCGCCGGACTCAGAATGGCGCGAGACTTTTGCGAGGCGCCTCCATGTGACAAAAATAGGCCGCGGGCACAGCCGCGCCCAAAAATAACCGCCCGAAGGCCTGGGCGCCAAGTTCGTCCAGCGGAAAAAGGCCACAAAAACGTGTGGGCTATAGCCTTGGGGGGTGGGGCTGGCCAACTTCATCCGTCGGACTCGGAATGGTGTGAGACTTTACGAGGTGCCTCCGTGTGGTAAACATAGGCTGCGGTCACAGCCGCGCCCAAAAATAACCGCCCGAAGGCTGGGGCGCCAAGTTCGTCCAGCGGAAAAAGGCCACAAAAACGGGTGGGCTATAGCCTTGGGGGGTGGGGCTCGCCAACTTCCTCTGCCGGACTCGGAATGGCGCAAGACTTTACGAGGCGCCTCCGTGTGCCAACAATAGGCCGCAGGCACAGCCGAGCCCAGAAATAACCGCCCGAAGGCCGGGGCGCCAAGTTCGTCCAGCGGAAAAAGGCCACAAAAACGGGTGGGCTATAGCCTTGGGGGGTGGGGCTGGCCAACTTTGTCCACCGGACTCGGAATGGCGCGAGACTTTGCGAGGCACCTCCGTGTGCCAAAAATAGGCTGCGGGCACAGCCGCGCTCAAAAATAACTGCCCGAAGGCCTGGGCGCCAAGTTCGTCCAGTGGAAAAAGGCCTCAAAAACGGGTGGGCTACAGCCTTGGGGGGTGCGGCTGGCCTACTTCGTCCGCCGGACTCGGAATGCCGCGAGACTTTGCGAGGTGCCTCCGTGTGCCAAAAATAGGCCGCGGGCACAGCCGCGCCAAAAAATAACCACCCGAAGGCTGGGGTGCCAAGTTCGTCTAGTGGAAAAAGGCCACAAAAACGGGTGGGCTATAGCCTTGGGGGGTGGGGCTGGCCAACTTCATCCGCCGGACTCGGAATGGTGCGAGACTTTGCAAGGTGCTTCCGTGTGCCAAAAATAGACCGCGGGCACAGCCGCGCCCAAAAAAAACCGCCCGAAGGCCGGGGCGCCAAGTTCGTCCAGCGGAAAAAGGCCACAAAAACGTGTGGGCTATAGCCTTGGGGGGTGGGGCTGGCCAACTTCGTCCGCCGGACTCGGAATGGCGCGAGACTTTGTGAGGAACCTCCGTGTGTCAAAAATAAGCCGCGGGTACAGCCGCGCCCAAAAATAACCGCCCGAAGGCCGGGGCGCCAAGTTCGTCCAGCGGAAAAAGGCCAGAAAAACGGGTGGGCTATAGCCTTGGGGGGTGGGGCTGGCCCACTTCGTCCGCCGGACTCAGAATGGCGCGAGACTTTTGCGAGGCGCCTCCGTGTGACAAAAATAGGCCGCGGGCACAGCCGCGCCCAAAAATAACCGCCCGAAGGCCGGGTCGCCAAGTTCGTCCAGCGGAAAAAGGCCACAAAAATGTGTGGGCTATAGCCTTGGGGGGTGGGGCTGGCCCACTTCGTCTGCCGGACTCAGAATGGCGCGAGACTTTTGCGAGGCGCCTCCATGTGACAAAAATAGGCCACGGGCACAGCCGCGCCCAAAAATAACCGCCCGAAGGCCTGGGCGCCAAGTTCGTCCAGCGGAAAAAGGCCACAAAAACGTGTGGGCTATAGCCTTGGGGGGTGGGGCTGGCCAACTTCATCCGTCGGACTCGGAATGGTGTGAGACTTTATGAGGTGCCTCCGTGTGGTAAACATAGGCTGCGGTCACAGCCGCGCCCAAAAATAACCGCCCGAAGGCTGGGGCGCCAAGTTCGTCCAGCGGAAAAAGGCCACAAAAACGGGTGGGCTATAGCCTTGGGGGGTGGGGCTCGCCAACTTCCTCTGCCGGACTCGGAATGGCGCAAGACTTTACGAGGCGCCTCCGTGTGCCAACAATAGGCCGCAGGCACAGCCGAGCCCAGAAATAACCGCCCGAAGGCCGGGGCGCCAAGTTCGTCCAGCGGAAAAAGGCCACAAAAACGGGTGGGCTATAGCCTTGGGGGGTGGGGCTGGCCAACTTTGTCCACCGGACTCGGAATGGCGCGAGACTTTGCGAGGCACCTCCGTGTGCCAAAAATAGGCTGCGGGCACAGCCGCGCTCAAAAATAACTGCCCGAAGGCCTGGGCGCCAAGTTCGTCCAGTGGAAAAAGGCCTCAAAAACGGGTGGGCTACAGCCTTGGGGGGTGCGGCTGGCCTACTTCGTCCGCCGGACTCGGAATGCCGCGAGACTTTGCGAGGTGCCTCCGTGTGCCAAAAATAGGCCGCGGGCACAGCCGCGCTAAAAAATAACCACCCGAAGGCTGGGGTGCCAAGTTCGTCTAGTGGAAAAAGGCCACAAAAACGGGTGGGCTATAGCCTTGGGGGGTGGGGCTGGCCAACTTCATCCGCCGGACTCGGAATGGTGCGAGACTTTGCAAGGTGCTTCCGTGTGCCGAAAATAGACCGCGGGCACAGCCGCGCCCAAAAAAAACCGCCCGAAGGCCGGGGCGCCAAGTTCGTCCAGCGGAAAAAGGCCACAAAAACGTGTGGGCTATAGCCTTGGGGGGTGGGGCTGGCCAACTTCGTCCGCCGGACTCGGAATGGCGCGAGACTTTGTGAGGCACCTCCGTGTGTCAAAAATAAGCCGCGGGTACAGCCGCGCCCAAAAATAACCGCCCGAAGGCCGGGGCGCCAAGTTCGTCCAGCGGAAAAAGGCCAGAAAAACGGGTGGGCTATAGCCTTGGGGGGTGGGGCTGGCCCACTTCGTCCGCCGGACTCAGAATGGCGCGAGACTTTTGCGAGGCGCCTCCGTGTGACAAAAATAGGCCGCGGGCACAGCCGCGCCCAAAAATAACCGCCCGAAGGCCGGGGCGCCAAGTTCGTCCAGCGGAAAAAGGCCACAAAAATGTGTGGGCTATAGCCTTGGGGGGTGGGGCTGGCCCACTTCGTCCGCCAGACTCGGAATGGCGCGAGTCTATGCAAGGTGCCTCCGTGTGCCAAAAATCGTCCGCGGCCACAGCCGTGCCCAAAAATAACCACCCGAAGGCCGGGGCCCCAAGTTCGTCCAGCGGAAAAAGGCTACAACAACGGGTGGGCTATAGCCTTGGGGGGTGGGGCTGGCCAACTTTGTCCACCGGACTCGGAATGGCGCGAGACTTTGCGAGGCACCTCCGTGTGCCAAAAATAGGCTGCGGGCACAGCCGCGCTAAAAAATAACTGCCCGAAGGCCGGGGCGCCAAGTTCGTCCAGTGGAAAAAGGCCTCAAAAACGGGTGGGCTACAGCCTTGGGGGGTGCGGCTGGCCAACTTCGTCCGCCGGACTCGGAATGCCGCGAGACTTTGCGAGGCACCTCCGTGTTCCAAAAATAGGCCGCGGGCACAGCCGCGCCAAAAAATCACCGACCGAAGGCCGGGGTGCCAAGTTCGTCTAGTGGAAAAAGGCCACAAAAACGGGTGGGCTATAGCCTTGGGGGGTGGGGCTGGCCAACTTCGTCCGCCGGACTCGGAATGGCGCGAAACTTTACGAGGCGCCTCCGTGTGCCAAAAATAGGCCGCGGGCACAGCGGCGCCCAAAAATAACCGCCCGAAGGCCGGGGCGCCGAGTTCGTCCAGCAGAAGAAGGCCACCAAAACGGGTGGGCTATAGCCTTGGGGGGTGGGGCTGGCCAACTTCGTCCGCCGGACTCGGAATGGCGCGAGACTTTGCGAGGCGCCTCCGTGTGTAAAAAATAGGCCGCGGGCACAGCCGCGTCCAAAAATAACCGCCCGAAGGCCGGGGCGCCAAGTTCGTCCAGCGGAAAAAGGCCATAAAAACGAGTGGGCTATATGTCATGGCCCAAGCCTCCACATGGCCTGGCCCATGGAGAAATCTGGAGCTATGGAGACTTGTGTAGAGCATGTAGATATTTCCTATGTAATTAATGTGCTTAGGTGGTAGTTGTGATAACTCTAGAGACTCTCTAGATACTTCCTTGTACTCTATCAATAGAAGAGGGCCTTATTTGGCCAAATGAATAAGAAGCAATATACAATTCCAGCACACATGGCTTTGTAAGCATTCTATCGAGCAATATCTGTTATTTTCTCCCATCCTTATTGAGTTAGAGTGAATCCTCTTTCTGGTTCTCGAATCCAGCAACGGATTTGGGTGTAAGGCTGACTTAGGGCCAAGAGAGTGCGAATTTGGCGCCTAAGGCCGCACGGCATAGCGTGGGAACAAACCGGGCCGTGACAGTTGGTATCAGAGCCATCTACACTCGTGGGTAGTTGCGTTGTTCGAAAGGAAGGATGTCGGAGAGCACTCATGATGACCAAAGGGGGAGGGAGCCTAACCCCAATGCGAAAAAGGGGAAAAACAGCAAGGAGAAGTCAGTGGACTTGCTCAACGCCATGGAGAATCGGGTTGTCCGTGGGGAGATTGCTGTCGCCGAGATTCAAGAACGCCTCGAGATCTTTGAGCAAAAGATGGAGGAGGTGGATGATCTTGGTGAGCGGATGGGCGATCTAAGCCAAGATGTGGTGGCGCAACGCCAAAGCCTTGAGGAGTTCCAAGCGGTGGTTCTGAACTCTATTGAGGCGCTAAGGGCTCAAGTGGAGGAGCTTCACACGGGCCTTGAAGAGACTAAGATGGATTGGGCGCTTTGCAAGAAGGCGGTGGCCAGCGGCGTGCTCAACACCAATGCCGCACCTCCAATGAGGGTCGAGGTTCCGAGGCCAAGGAGGTATGGGGGCAAGCGGGATGCCCAGGAGATCGAGAACTTCTTGTGGTCCATGGAGAGGTACTTCGAGGCCACCAACATCCAAGGTGAGCAAGAGAAGGTGAACATTGCGACCGAGTACCTTGAGGATCACGCGACCGCTTGGTGGCAGCGGAAGCATGCAGAGATTGTGCGTGGGACGTGCATCATCAACACATGGGACTTGCTGAAGTGCGAGCTCAAGAGGCAATTCTATCCAGGGAATGTGACATATGAGGCTCGTAAGAAGATGCGGGAGCTGAAGCACACGGGGCCTATCTCAAAGTATGCCGATGAATTCTCGAAGCTCATGCTCCAAATCGACAACATGAACACAGATGATTTGCTGTTCAACTTCATGGAGGGACTCCAGCCGTGGGCACAACGGGAGTTGCAGCGGCGCCAAGTGAATGACATCTCTACAGCCCTCACCGAGGCTGACACGCTTGTGGAATTCCGAAAGGGTGAGTCTTCCAAGCCGAAGAAGGATGATAAGCCGCAACATGGCAAAGGTGGGGGAGCGAAGGGAGATAAGCCACACCATGATGGCAAGGATAAGCCACAAAAGAAGGATGGCCCGAAGGATGGTTCAAAGGATGGCAAGAAGGAGGCTAAGCGGAAACACAATTGCTTCCTTTGCGATGGGGACCATTGGGTGCGGGACTGCCCAAAGAAGAAGGCTTTCAACGCCATGTTTAGCGAGACCGGGGAGAAGCAACCGGAGGCACCACCAGCGGATGCCGCCAACATGGGTTGTCTCCAAATTTTCAATGCGCTAATGCCAAGCCAATTCCAGCCAAGGTGCAGGACAAAACGGGTGGGCTATAGCATTGGGGGGTGGGGCTGGCGAACTTCGTCCGCCGGACTCGGAATGGCGCGAGACTTTGCGAGGTGCCTCCGTGTGCCAAAAATAGGCCGCGGACACAGCCGTGGCCAAAAATAACAGCCCGAAGGCCGGGGCGACAAGTTCGTGCAGCGGAAAAAGGCCATAAAAACGGGTGGGCTATAGCCTTGGGGGGTGGGGCTGGCCGACTTCGTCTGCCGGACTCGGAATGGCGTGAGACTTTGGGAGGTGCCTCCGTGTGCCAAAAATAGGCTGCGGGCACAGCCGCGCCCAAAAATAACCGCCCGAAGGCCGGGGCGCCAAGTTCGTCCAGCGGAAAAAGGCCACAAAAACGGGTGGGCTATAGCCTTGGGGGGTGGGGCTGGCCAACTTCGTCCGCCGGACTCGGAATGGCGCGAGACTTTGCGAGGCACCTCTGTGTGCCAAAAATAGGCCGCGGACACAGCCGCGCCCAAAAATAACCTCCCGAAGGCCGGGGCGCCATGTTCGTCCAGCGGGAAAATGCCCCAAAAACGAGTGGGCTATAACCTTGGGGGGTGGGGCTGGCCAACTTCATCCGCCGGACTCGGAATGGTGCGAGACTTTGCGAGGTGCCTCCGATTGCAAAAAATAGGCCGCAGGCACAGCAGCGCCCAAAAATAACCGCCCGAAGGCCGGGGCGCCAAGTTCGTCCAGCGGAAAAAGCCCACAAAAACGGTTGGCTATAGCCTTGGGGGGTGGGGCTGACCCACTTCGTCCGCCGGACTCGGATTGGCGCGATACTTTGCGAGGCACCTCCGTGTGCCAAAAATAGGCCACATGCACAGCCACGCCCAAAAATAACCGCCCGAAGGCTGGAGCGCCAAGTTTGTCCAGCGGAAAAAGGCCACAAAAACGGGTGGGCTATAGCATTGGGGTGTGGGGCTGGCCAACTTCGTCCGCTGGACTCGGAATGGCGCGAGACTTTGCGAGGGGCCTCTGTGTGCAGGAAATAGGCTGCGGGTGGGCTATAGCATTGGGGTGTGGGGCTGGCCAAATTCGTCCGCCGGACTCGGAATTGCGCGAGACTTTGCGAGGGGCCTCCGTGTGCAGAAAATAGGCTGCGGGCACAGCCGCGCCCAAAAATAACTGCCCGAAGGCCGGGGCGCCAAGTTCGTCCAGCGGAAAAAGGCCACAAAAACGGGTGGGCTATAGCCTTGGGGGGTGGGGCTGGCCAACTTCGTCCGCAGGACTCGGAATGGCGCGAGACTTTGCGAGGCGCCTCTGTGTGCCAAAAATAGGCCGCGGACACAGCCGTGGCAAAAAATAACGGCCCGAAGGCCGGGGCGCCAAGTTCGTGCAGCGGAAAAAGGCCACAAAAACGGTTGGCTATAGCCTTTGGGGGTGGGGCTGACCAACTTCGTCCGCCGGACTCGGATTGGCGCGATACTTTGCGAGGCACCTCCGTGTGCCAAAAATAGGCCACATGCACAGCCACGCCCAAAAATAACCGCCCGAAGGCTGGAGCGCCAAGTTCGTCCAGCGGAAAAAGGCCACAAAAACGGGTGGGCTATAGCATTGGGGTGTGGGGCTGGCCAACTTCGTCCGCTGGACTCGGAATGGCGCGAGACTTTGCGAGGGGCCTCCGTGTGCAGGAAATAGGCTGCGGGTGGGCTATAGCATTGGGGTGTGGGGCTGGCCAACTTCGTCCGCCGGACTCGGAATGCCGCGAGACTTTCCATGGTGCCTCCGTGTGCCAAAAATAGGCTGCGGGCACAGCCGCGCCCAAAAATAACCGCCCGAAGGCCGGGGCGCAAAGTTCGTGCAGCGGAAAAAGGCCACAAAAACGGTTGGGCTATAGCATTGGGGGGTGGGGCTGGCGAACTTCGTCCGCCGGACTCGGAATGGCGCGAGACTTGGCGAGGTGTCTCCGTGTGCCAAAAATAGGCTGCGGGCACAGCCGCACCCAACAATCACCGCCCGAACGCCGGGGCGCCAAGTTCGTCCAGCGGAAAAAGGCCACAAAAACGGGTGGGCTATAGCATTGGGGGGTGGGAATGGCGAACTTCGTCCGCCGGACTCGGATTGGCGCGATACTTTGCGAGGCACCTCCGTGTGCCAAAAATAGGCCACATGCACAGCCACGCCCAAAAATAACCGCCCGAAGGCTGGAGCGCCAAGTTCGTCCAGCGGAAAAAGGCCACAAAAACGGGTGGGCTATAGCATTGGGGTGTGGGGCTGGCCAACTTCGTCCGCTGGACTCGGAATGGCGCGAGACTTTGCGAGGGGCCTCCGTGTGCAGGAAATAGGCTGCGGGTGGGCTATAGCATTGGGGTGTCGGGCTGGCCAACTTCGTCCGCCGGACTCGGAATGCCGCGAGACTTTGCAAGGTGCCTCCGTGTGCCAAAAATAGGCTGCGGGCACAGCCGCGCCCAAAAATAACCGCCCGAAGGCCGGGGCGCAAAGTTCGTGCAGCGGAAAAAGGCCACAAAAACGGTTGGGCTATAGCATTGGGGGGTGGGGCTGGCGAACTTCGTCCGCCGGACTCGGAATGGCGCGAGACTTGGCGAGGTGTCTCCGTGTGCCAAAAATAGGCTGCGGGCACAGCCGCACCCAAAAATCACCGCCCGAAGGCCGGGGCGCCAAGTTCGTCCAGCGGAAAAAGGCCACAAAAACGGGTGGGCTATAGCATTGGGGGGTGGGAATGGCGAACTTCGTCCGCCGGACTCGGAATTGCGCGAGACTTTGCGAGGTGCCTCCGTGTGCCAAAAATAGGCCGCAGACACAGCCGTGGCCAAAAATAACAGCCCGAAGGCCGGGGCGCCAAGTTCGTGCAGCGGAAAAAGGCCACAAAAACGGGTGGGCTATAGCCTTGGGGGGTGGGGCTGGCCGACTTCGTCTGCCGGACTCGGAATGGCGTGAGACTTTGGGAGGTGCCTCCGTGTGCCAAAAATAGGCTGCGGGCACAGCCGCGCCCAAAAATAACCGCCCGAAGGCCGGGGCGCCAAGTTCGTCCAGCGGAAAAAGGCCACAAAAACGGTTGGGCTATAGCATTGGGGGGTGGGGCTGGCGAACTTCGTCCGCCGGACTCGGAATGGCGCGAGACTTGGCGAGGTGTCTCCGTGTGCCAAAAATAGGCTGCGGGCACAGCCGTGGCAAAAAATAACGGCCCGAAGGCCGGGGCGCCAAGTTCGTGCAGCGGAAAAAGGCCACAAAAACGGGTGGGCTATAGCCTTGGCGGGTGGGGCTGGCCGACTTCGTCTGCCGGACTCGGAATGGCGTGAGACTTTGGGAGGTGCCTCCGTGTGCCAAAAATAGGCTACGGGCACAGCCGCGCCCAAAAATAACCGCCCGAAGGCCGGGGCGCCAAGTTCGTCCAGCGGAAAAAGGCCACAAAAACGGGTGGGCTATAGCCTTGGGGGGTGGGGCTGGCCAACTTCGTCCGCCGGACTCGGAATGGCGCGAGACTTTGCGAGGCGCCCCTGTGTGCCAAAAATAGGCCGCGGACACAGCCGCGGACACAGCCGCGCCCAAAAATAACCGCCCGAAGGCCGGGGCGCCATGTTCGTCCAGCGGGAAAATATCCCAAAAACGCTTGGGCTATAACCTTGGGGGGTGGGGCTGGCCAACTTCATCCGCCAGACTCGGAATGGCGCGAGACTTTGCGAGGTGCCTCCGATTGCAAAAAATAGGCCGCGGGCACAGCAGCGCCCAAAAATAACCGCCCGAAGGCCGGGGCGCCAAGTTCGTCCACCGGAAAAAGCCCACAAAAACGGTTGGCTATAGCCTTGGGGGGTGGGGCTGACCAACTTCGTCCGCCGGACTCGGATTGGCGCGATACTTTGCGAGGCACCTCCATGTGCCAAAAATAGGCCACATGCACAGCCACGCCCAAAAATAACCGCCCGAAGGCTGGAGCGCCAAGTTCGTCCAGCGGAAAAAGGCCACAAAAACGGGTGGGCTATAGCCTTGGGGGGTGGGGCTGGCCCACTTCGTCCGCCGGACTCGGAATGCCGTAAGACTTTGCGAGGGGCCTCCGTGTGCCAAAAATAGGCCGCGGGCAAAGCCGCGCCGAAAAATAACCGCCCGAAGGCCGGGGCGCCAAGTTCGTCCGGCGGAAAAAGGCCACAAAAACGGGTGGGCTATAGCCTTGGGGGGTGGGGCTGGCCCACTTCGTCTGCCGGACTCGGAATGCCGCGAGACTTTGCGAGGGGCCTCCGTGTGCCAAAAATAGGCTGCAGGCAAAGCCGCGCCCAAAAATAACTGCCGAAGGCCGGGGCGCCAAGTTCGTCGAGCGGAAAAAGGCCACAAAAACAGGTGGGCTATAGCCTTGGGGTGTGGGGCGGGCCCACTTCGTCCGCCCGACTCGGAATGCCGCGAGACTTGGCGAGGGGCCTCCATGTGCCAAAAATGGGCCGCGGGCAAAGCCGCACCCAATAATAACCGCCGGAAGGCCGGGGCGCCTTGTTCGTCCAGCGGAAAAAGGCCACAAAAACGGGTGGGCTATAGCCTTGGGGGGTGGGGCTGGCCCACTTCGTCCGCCGGACTCGGAATGCCGCGAGACTTTGCGAGGGGCCTCCGTGTGCCAAAAATAGGCCGCGGGCAAAGCCGCGCCCAAAAATAACTGCCCGAAGGCCGGGGCTCCAAGTTCGTCCAGCGGAAAAAGGCCACAAAAACGGGTGGGCTATAGCCTTGGGGGGTGGGGCCGGCCCACTTCGTCCGCCGGACTCGGAATGCCGCGAGACTTTGCGAGGGGCCTCCGTGTGCCAAAAATAGGCCGTGGGCAAAGCCGCATCCATAAATAACCGCCCGAAGGCCGGGGCGCCAAGTTCGTCCAGCGGAAAAAGGCCACAAAAACGGGTGGGCTATAGCCTTGGGGGATGGGGCTAGCCAACTTCGTCCGCCGGACTCGGAATGCCGCGAGACTTTGCGAGGGGCCTCCGTGTGCCAAAAATAGGCTGCGGGCAAAGCCGTGCACAAAAATAACCGTGCGAAGACCGGGGCGCCAAGTTCGTCCAGCGGAAAAAGGCCACAAAAACGCGTGGGCTATAGCCTTGGGGGGTGGGGCTGGCCAACTTCGTCCGCCGGACTCGGAATGCCGCGAGACTTTGCGAGGGGCCTCCGTGTGCCAAAAATAGGCTGCGGGCAAAGCCGCTTCCAAAAATAACCGCCCGAAGGCCAGAGCGCCAAGTTCGTCCAGCGGAAAAAGGCCACAAAAACGGGTGGGCTATAGCCTTGGGGTGTGGGGCGGGCCCACTTCGTCCGCCCGACTCGGAATGCCGCGAGACTTTGCGAGGGGCCTCCATGTGCCAAAAATAGGCCACGGGCAAAGCCGTACCCAATAATAACCGCCCGAAGGCCGGGGCGCCTTGTTCGTCCAGCGGAAAAAGGCCACAAAAACGGGTGGGCTATAGCCTTGGGGGGTGGGGCTGGCCCACTTCGTCCGCCGGCCTCGGAATGTCGCAAGACTTTGCGAAGGGCCTCCTTGTGCCAAAAATAGGCCACGGGCAAAGCCGCGTCCAAAAATAACCGCCCGAAGGCCGGGGCGCCAAGTTCGTCCAGCGGAAAAAGGACACAAAACCGGGTGGGCTATAGCCTTGGGGGTTCGGGCTGGCCACCTTCGTCCGCCGGACTCGGAATGCCGCGAGACTTTGCGAGGGGCTCCGTGTGCCAAAAATAGGCCGCAGGCAAAGCCGCGCCCAAAAATAACTGCCGAAGGCCGGGGCGCCAAGTTCGTCGAGCGGAAAAAGGCCACAAAAACAGGTGGGCTATAGCCTTGGGGTGTGGGGCGGGCCCACTTCGTCCGCCCGACTCGGAATGCCGCGAGACTTGGCGAGGGGCCTCCATGTGCCAAAAATAGGCCGCGGGCAAAGCCGCGCCCAAAAATAACCGCCCGAAGGCCAGGGCGCCAAGTTCGTCCGGCGGAAAAAGGCCACAAAAACGGGTGGGCTATAGCCTTGGGGGTTCGGGCTGGCCACCTTCGTCCGCCGGAGTCGGAATGCCGCAAGACTTTGCGAGGGGCCTCCGTGTGCCAAAAATAGGCCGCGGGTAAAGCCGTGCACAAAAATAACCGTGCGAAGGCCGGGGCGCCATGTTCGTCCAGCGGAAAAAGGCCACAAAAACGCGTGGGCTATAGCCTTGGGGGGTGGGGCTGGCCAACTTCGTCCGCCGGACTCGGAATGCCGCGAGACTTTGCGAGGGGCCTCCGTGTGCCAAAAATAGGCTGCGGGCAAAGCCGCGCCCAAAAATAACCGCCCGAAGGCCAGAGCGCCAAGTTCGTCCAGCGGAAAAAGGCCCCAAAAACGGGTGGGCTATAGCCTTGGGGTGTGGGGCGGGCCCACTTCGTCCGCCCGACTCGGAATGCCGTGAGACTTTGCGAGGGGCCTCCATGTGCCAAAAATAGGCCGCGGGCAAAGTCGCACCCAATAATAACCGCCCGAAGGCCGGGGCGCCTTGTTCGTCCAGTGGAAAAAGGCCACAAAAACGGGTGGGCTATAGCCTTGGGGGGTGGGGCTGGCCCACTTCGTCCGCCGGACTCGGAATGTCGCGAGACTTTGCGAGGGGCCTCCGTGTGCCAAAAATAGGCCGCGGGCAAAGCCGCGCCCAAAAATAACCACCCGAAGGCCGGAGCGCCAAGTTTGTCCCGCGGAAAAAGGCCCCAAATACGGGTGGGCTATAGCCTTGCGGGGTGGGGCTGGCCAACTTCGTCCGCCGGACTCGGAATGCCGCGAGACTTTGCGAGGGGCCTCCGTGTGCCAAAAATAGGCCATGGGCAAAGCCGCATCCATAAATAACCGCCCGAAGGCCGGGGCGCCAAGTTCGTCCAGCGGAAAAAGGCCACAAAAACGGGTGGGCTATAGCCTTGGGGGGTGGGGCTAGCCAACTTCGTCCGCCGGACTCGGAATGCCGCGAGACTTTCCGAGGGGCCTCCGTGTGCCAAAAATAGGCCGCGGTCAAAGCCGCGCCCAAAAATAACTGCCCGAACGCCGGGGCTCCAAGTTCGTCCAGCGGAAAAAGGCCACAAAAACGGGTGGGCTATAGCCTTGGGGGGTGGGGCCGGCCAACTTCGTCCGCCGGACTCGGATTGGCGCGATACTTTGCGAGGCACCTCCATGTGCCAAAAATAGGCCACATGCACAGCCACGCCCAAAAATAACCGCCCGAAGGCTGGAGCGCCAAGTTCGTCCAGCGGAAAAAGGCCACAAAAACGGGTGGGCTATAGCCTTGGAGGGTGGGGCTGGCCCACTTCGTCCGCCGGACTCGGAATGCCGTAAGACTTTGCGAGGGGCCTCCGTGTGCCAAAAATAGGCCGCGGGCAAAGCCGCGCCGAAAAATAACCGCCCGAAGGCCGGGGCGCCAAGTTCGTCCGGCGGAAAAAGGCCACAAAAACGGGTGGGCTATAGCCTTTGGGAGTGGGGCTGGCCCACTTCGTCCGCCGGACTCGGAATGCCGCGAGACTTTGCGAGGGGCCTCCGTGTGCCAAAAATAGGCCGTGGGCAAAGCCGCGCCCAACAATAACCGCCCGAAGGCCGGGGCGCCAAGTTCGTCCAGCGGAAAAAGGACACAAAAACGGGTGGGCTATAGCCTTGGGGGTTCGGGCTAGCCACCTTCGTCCGCCGGACTCGGAATGCCGCGAGAATTTTCGAGTGGCCTCCGTGTGCCAAAAATAGGCCGCGGGCAAAGCCGCGTCCAAAAATAACAGCCCGGAGGCCGGGGCGCCAAGTTCGTGCACCGGAAAAAGTCCACAAAAACGCGTGGGCTATAGCCTTGGGGGGTGGGGCTGGCCAACTTCGTCCGTCGGACTCGGAATGCCGCGAGACTTTGCGAGGGGCCTCCGTGTGCCAAAAATAGGCTGCGGGTAAAGCCGCGCCCAAAAATAACCACCCGAAGGCCGGAGCGCCAAGTTTGTCCAGCGGAAAAAGGCCCCAAAAACGGGTGGGCTATAGCCTTGGGGGGTGGGGCTGGCCAACTTCGTCCGCCGGACTCGGAATGCCGCGAGACTTTGCGAGGGGCCTCCGTGTGCCAAAAATAGGCCGCAGGCAAAGCCGCATCCAAAAATAACCGCCCGAAGGCCGGGGCGCCAAGTTCGTCCGGCGGAAAAAGGCCACAAAAACGGGTGGGCTATAGCCTTGGGGGGTGGGGCTGGCCCACTTCGTCTGCCGGACTCGGAATGCCGCGAGACTTTGCGAGGGGCCTCCGTGTGCCAAAAATAGGCTGCAGGCAAAGCCGCGCCCAAAAATAACTGCCGAAGGCCGGGGCGCCAAGTTCGTCGAGCGGAAAAAGGCCACAAAAACAGGTGGGCTATAGCCTTGGGGTGTGGGGCGGGCCCACTTCGTCCGCCCGACTCGGAATGCCGCGAGACTTGGCGAGGGGCCTCCATGTGCCAAAAATGGGCCGCGGGCAAAGCCGCACCCAATAATAACCGCCGGAAGGCCGGGGCGCCTTGTTCGTCCAGCGGAAAAAGGCCACAAAAACGGGTGGGCTATAGCCTTGGGGGGTGGGGCTGGCCCACTTCGTCCGCCGGACTCGGAATGCCGCGAGACTTTGCGAGGGGCCTCCGTGTGCCAAAAATAGGCCGCGGGCAAAGCCGCGCCCAAAAATAACTGCCCGAAGGCCGGGGCTCCAAGTTCGTCCAGCGGAAAAAGGCCACAAAAACGGGTGGGCTATAGCCTTGGGGGGTGGGGCCGGCCCACTTCGTCCGCCGGACTCGGAATGCCGCGAGACTTTGCGAGGGGCCTCCGTGTGCCAAAAATAGGCCGTGGGCAAAGCCGCATCCATAAATAACCGCCCGAAGGCCGGGGCGCCAAGTTCGTCCAGCGGAAAAAGGCCACAAAAACGGGTGGGCTATAGCCTTGGGGGATGGGGCTAGCCAACTTCGTCCGCCGGACTCGGAATGCCGCGAGACTTTGCGAGGGGCCTCCGTGTGCCAAAAATAGGCTGCGGGCAAAGCCGTGCACAAAAATAACCGTGCGAAGACCGGGGCGCCAAGTTCGTCCAGCGGAAAAAGGCCACAAAAACGCGTGGGCTATAGCCTTGGGGGGTGGGGCTGGCCAACTTCGTCCGCCGGACTCGGAATGCCGCGAGACTTTGCGAGGGGCCTCCGTGTGCCAAAAATAGGCTGCGGGCAAAGCCGCTTCCAAAAATAACCGCCCGAAGGCCAGAGCGCCAAGTTCGTCCAGCGGAAAAAGGCCCCAAAAACGGGTGGGCTATAGCCTTGGGATGTGGGGCGGGCCCACTTCGTCCGCCCGACTCGGAATGCCGCGAGACTTTGCGAGGGGCCTCCATGTGCCAAAAATAGGCCACGGGCAAAGCCGTACCCAATAATAACCGCCCGAAGGCCGGGGCGCCTTGTTCGTCCAGCGGAAAAAGGCCACAAAAACGGGTGGGCTATAGCCTTGGGGGGTGGGGCTGGCCCACTTCGTCCGCCGGCCTCGGAATGTCGCAAGACTTTGCGAAGGGCCTCCTTGTGCCAAAAATAGGCCACGGGCAAAGCCGCGTCCAAAAATAACCGCCCGAAGGCCGGGGCGCCAAGTTCGTCCAGCGGAAAAAGGACACAAAACCGGGTGGGCTATAGCCTTGGGGGTTCGGGCTGGCCACCTTCGTCCGCCGGACTCGGAATGCCGCGAGACTTTGCGAGGGGCTCCGTGTGCCAAAAATAGGCCGCAGGCAAAGCCGCGCCCAAAAATAACTGCCGAAGGCCGGGGCGCCAAGTTCGTCGAGCGGAAAAAGGCCACAAAAACAGGTGGGCTATAGCCTTGGGGTGTGGGGCGGGCCCACTTCGTCCGCCCGACTCGGAATGCCGCGAGACTTGGCGAGGGGCCTCCATGTGCCAAAAATAGGCCGCGGGCAAAGCCGCGCCCAAAAATAACCGCCCGAAGGCCAGGGCGCCAAGTTCGTCCGGCGGAAAAAGGCCACAAAAACGGGTGGGCTATAGCCTTGGGGGTTCGGGCTGGCCACCTTCGTCCGCCGGAGTCGGAATGCCGCAAGACTTTGCGAGGGGCCTCCGTGTGCCAAAAATAGGCCGCGGGTAAAGCCGTGCACAAAAATAACCGTGCGAAGGCCGGGGCGCCATGTTCGTCCAGCGGAAAAAGGCCACAAAAACGCGTGGGCTATAGCCTTGGGGGGTGGGGCTGGCCAACTTCGTCCGCCGGACTCGGAATGCCGCGAGACTTTGCGAGGGGCCTCCGTGTGCCAAAAATAGGCTGCGGGCAAAGCCGCGCCCAAAAATAACCGCCCGAAGGCCAGAGCGCCAAGTTCGTCCAGCGGAAAAAGGCCCCAAAAACGGGTGGGCTATAGCCTTGGGGTGTGGGGCGGGCCCACTTCGTCCGCCCGACTCGGAATGCCGTGAGACTTTGCGAGGGGCCTCCATGTGCCAAAAATAGGCCGCGGGCAAAGTCGCACCCAATAATAACCGCCCGAAGGCCGGGGCGCCTTGTTCGTCCAGTGGAAAAAGGCCACAAAAACGGGTGGGCTATAGCCTTGGGGGGTGGGGCTGGCCCACTTCGTCCGCCGGACTCGGAATGTCGCGAGACTTTGCGAGGGGCCTCCGTGTGCCAAAAATAGGCCGCGGGCAAAGCCGCGCCCAAAAATAACCACCCGAAGGCCGGAGCGCCAAGTTTGTCCCGCGGAAAAAGGCCCCAAATACGGGTGGGCTATAGCCTTGCGGGGTGGGGCTGGCCAACTTCGTCCGCCGGACTCGGAATGCCGCGAGACTTTGCGAGGGGCCTCCGTGTGCCAAAAATAGGCCATGGGCAAAGCCGCATCCATAAATAACCGCCCGAAGGCCGGGGCGCCAAGTTCGTCCAGCGGAAAAAGGCCACAAAAACGGGTGGGCTATAGCCTTGGGGGGTGGGGCTAGCCAACTTCGTCCGCCGGACTCGGAATGCCGCGAGACTTTCCGAGGGGCCTCCGTGTGCCAAAAATAGGCCGCGGTCAAAGCCGCGCCCAAAAATAACTGCCCGAACGCCGGGGCTCCAAGTTCGTCCAGCGGAAAAAGGCCACAAAAACGGGTGGGCTATAGCCTTGGGGGGTGGGGCCGGCCAACTTCGTCCGCCGGACTCGGAATGCCGCGAGACTTTCCGAGGGGCCTCCGTGTGCCAAAAATAGGCTGCGGGCAAAGCCGCGCCCAAAAATAACCGCCCGAAGGCCAGAGCGCCAAGTTCGTCCAGCGGAAAAAGGCCCCAAAAACGGGTGGGCTATAGCCTTGGGGTGTGGGGCGGGCCCACTTCGTCCGCCCGACTCGGAATGCCGCGAGACTTTGCGAGGGGCCTCCATGTGCCAAAAATAGGCCGCGGGCAAAGCCGCGCCCAAAAATAACCACCCGAAGGCCGGAGCGCCAAGTTTGTCCCGCGGAAAAAGGCCCCAAAAACGGGTGGGCTATAGCCTTGCGGGGTGGGGCTGGCCAACTTCGTCCGCCGGACTCGGAATGCCGCGAGACTTTGCGAGGGGCCTCCGTGAGCCAAAAATAGGCCGTGGGCAAAGCCGCATCCATAAATAACCGCCCGAAGGCCGGGGCGCCGAGTTCGTCCAGCGGAAAAAGGCCACAAAAACGGGTGGGCTATAGCCTTGGGGGGTGGGGCTAGCCAACTTCGTCCGCCGGACTCGGAATGCCGCGAGACTTTGCGAGGGGCCTCCATGTGCCAAAAATAGGCCGCGGGTAAAGCCGCACCCAATAATAACCGCCCGAAGGCCGGGGCGCCTTGTTCGTCCAGCGGAAAAAGGCCACAAAAACGGGTGGGCTATAGCCTTGGGGGGTGGGGCTGGCCCACTTCGTCCGCCGGCCTCGGAATGACGCAATACTTTGCGAGGGGCCTCCTTGTGCCAAAAATAGGCCACGGGCAAAGCCGCGTCCAAAAATAACTGCCCGAAGGCCGGGGCGCCAAGTTCGTCCAGCGGAAAAATGCCACAAAAACGGGTGGGCTATAGCCTTGGGGGGTGGGGCTGGCCCACTTCGTCCGTCAGACTCGGAATGCCGCGAGAGTTTGCGAGGGGCCTACGTGTGCCAAAAATAGGCCGCAGGCAAAGCCGCGCCCAAAAATAACCGCCCGAAGGCCGGGGCGCCAAGTTCGTCCAGCGGAAAAAGGCCACAAAAACGGGTGGGCTATAGCCTTTGGGGGTGGGGCTGGCCCACTTCGTCCGCCGGACTCGGAATGCCGTGAGACCTTGCGAGGGGCCTCCGTGTACCAAAAATAGGCCGCGGGCAAAGCCACGCCCAAAAATAACCACCCGAAGGCCGGGGCGCCAAGTTCGTCCGGCGGAAAAAGGCCACAAAAACTGGTGGGCTATAGCCTTGGGGGGTGGGGCTGGCCAACTTCGTCCGCCGGACTCGGAATGCCGCGAGAATTTGCGAGGGGCCTCCGTGTGCCAAAAATAGGCTACGGGCAAAGCCGCGCCCAAAAATAACCGCCCGAAGGCCAGAGCGCCAAGTTCGTCCAGCGGAAAAAGGCCCCAAAAACGGGTGGGCTATAGCCCTGGGGTGTGGGGCGGGCCCACTTCGTCCGCCCGACTCGGAATGCCGCGAGACTTTGCGAGGGGCCTCCATGTGCCAAAAATAGGCCGCGGGCAATGCCGTACCCAATAATAACCGCCCGAAGGCCGGGGCGCCTTGTTCGTCCATCGGAAAAAGGCCACAAAAACGGGTGGGCTATAGCCTTGGGGGGTGGGGCTGGCCCACTTCGTCCGCCGGACTCGGAATGCCGTGAGACTTTGCGAGGGGCCTCCGTGTGCCAAAAATAGGCCGCGGGCAAAGCCACGCCCAAAAATAACCGCCCGAAGGCCGGGGCGCCAAGTTCGTCCGGCGGAAAAAGGCCACAAAAACGGGTGGGCTATAGCCTTGGGGGGTGGGGCTGGCCCACTTCGTCCGCCGGACTCGGAATGCCGCGAGACTTTGCGAGGGGCCTCCGTGTGCCAAAAATAGGCTGCGGGCAAAGCCGCGCCCAAAAATAACCGCCCGAAGGCCGGGGCGCCTTGTTCGTCCAGCGGAAAAAGGCCACAAAAACGGGTGGGCTATAGCCTTGGGGGGTGGGGCTGGCCCACTTCGTCCGCCGGCCTCGGAATGACGCAATACTTTGCGAGGGGCCTCCATGTGCCAAAAATAGGCCGCGGGCAAAGCCGCACCCAATAATAACCGCCCGAAGGCCGGGGCGCCTTGTTCGTCCAGCGGAAAAAGGCCACAAAAACGGGTGGGCTATAGCCTTGGGGGGTGGGGCTGGCCCACTTCGTCCGCCGGACTCGGAATGCCGCGAGACTTTGCGAGGGGCCTCCGTGTACCAAAAATAGGCCGCGGGCAAAGCCGTACCCAAAAATAACCGCCCGAAGGCCGGGGCGCCAAGTTCGTCCAGCGGAAAAAGGACGCAAAAACGGGTGGGCTATAGCCTTGGGGGTTCGGGCTGGCCACCTGCGTCCGCCGGACTCGGAATGCCGCGAAAATTTTCGAGTGGCCTCCGTGTGCCAAAAATAGGCCGCGGGCAAAGCCGTGCACAAAAATAACCGTGCGAAGGCCGGGGCGCCAAGTTCGTCCAGCGGAAAAAGTCCACAAAAACGCGTGGGCTATAGCCTTGGGGGGTGGGGCTGGCCAACTTCGTCCGCCGGACTCGGAATGCGGCGAGACTTTGCGAGGGGCCTCCGTGTGCCAAAAATAGGCCACGGGCAAAGCCGTGCCCAAAAATAACTGCCCGAAAGCCGGAGCGCCAAGTTCGTCCAGTGGAAAAAGGCCACAAAAACGCGTGGGCTATAGCCTTGCAGGGTGGGGCTGGCCGACTTCGTCCGCCTGACTCGGAATGCCGCGAGACTTTGCGAGGGGCCTCCGTGTGCCAAAAATAGGCCGCGGACAAAGCCGTGCACAAAAATAACCGTGCGAAGGCCGGGCCGCCAAGTTCGTCCAGCGGAAAAAGGCCACAAAAACGCGTGGGCTATAGCCTTGGGGGGTGGGGCTGGCCAACTTCGTCCGCCGGACTCGGAATGCCGCGAAACTTTGCGAGGGGCCGCCGTGTGCCAAAAATAGGCTGCGGGGAAAGCCGCGTCCAAAAATAACCGCCGGAAGGCCGGAGCGCCAAGTTCGTCCAGCGGAAAAAGGCCCCAAAAACGGGTGGGCTATAGCCTTGGGGGGTGGGGCTGGCCAACTTCGTCCGCCGGACTCGGAATGCCGCGAGACTTTGCGAGGGGCCTCCGTGTGCCAAAAATAGGCCGTGGGCAAAGCCGTATCCATAAATAACCGCCCGAAGGCCGGGGCGCCAAGTTCGTCCAGCGGAAAAAGGCCACAAAAACGGGTGGGCTATAGCCTTGGGGGGTGGGGCTAGCCAACTTCGTCCGCCGGACTCGGAATGCTGCGAGACTTTCCGAGGGGCCTCCGTGTGCCAAAAATAGGCTGCGGTCAAAGCCGCGCCCAAAAATAACTGCCTCAAGGCCGGGGCTCCAAGTTCGTCCAGCGGAAAAAGGCCACAAAAACGGGTGGGCTATAGCCTTGGGGGGTGGGGCAGGCCAACTTCGTCCGCCGGACTCGGAATGCTGCGAGACTTTGCGAGGGGCCTCCGTGTGCCAAAAATAGGCCGCGGGCAAAGCCGCGCACAAAAATAACCGCCCGAAGGCCGGGGCGCCAAGTTCGTCCAGCGGAAAAAGGCCACAAAAACGGATGGGCTATAGCCTTGGGGGTTCGGGCTGGCCACCTTCGTCCGCCGGACTTGGAATGCCGTGAGACTTTGTGAGGGGCCTCCGTGTGCCAAAAATAGGGTGCGGGCAAATCCGTGCACAAAAATAACCGCCCGAAGGCCGGGGTGCCAAGTACGTCCAGCGGAAAAAGGCCACAAAAACGCGTGGGTTATAGCCTTGGGGGTTGGGGCTGGCCAACTTCGGCCGCAGGACTCGGAATGCCGTGAGACTTTGCGAGGGGCCTCCGTCTGCCAAAAATAGGCCACGGGCAAAGCCACGCACAAAAATAACCGCCCGAAGGCCGGAGCGCCAAGTTCGTCCAGCGGAAAAAGGCCACAAAAACGCGTGGGCTATAGCCTTGCAGGGTGGGGCTGGCCAACTTCGTCCGCAGGACTCGGAATGCCGCGAGACTTTGCGAGGGTCCTCCGTGTGCCAAAAATAGGCCGTGGGCAATGCCGCATCCATAAATAACCACCCGAAGGCCGGGGCGCCAAGTTCGTCCAGCGGAAAAAGGCCACAAAAACGGGTGGGCTATAGCCTTGGGGGGTGGGGCTAGCCAACTTCGTCCGCCGGACTCGGAATGCCGCGAGACTTTGCGAGGGGCCTCCGTGTGCCAAAAATAGGGCGTGGGCAAATCCGTGCACAAAAATAACCGCGCGAAGGCCGGGGCACCAAGTACGTCCAGCGGAAAAAGGCCACAAAAACGCGTGGGTTATAGCCTTGCGGGGTGGGGCTGGCCAACTTCGGCCGCCGGACTCGGAATGCCGCGAGACTTTGCGAGGGGCCTCCGTGTGCCAAAAATAGGCCACGGGCAAAGCCGTGCCCAAAAATAACTGCCCGAAGGCCGGAGCGCCAAGTTCGTCCAGCGGAAAAAGGCCACAAAAACGCGTGGGCTATAGCCTTGCAGGGTGGGGCTGGCCAACTTCGTCCGCCGGACTCGGAATGCCGCGAGACTTTGCGAGGGTCCTCTGTGTGCCAAAAATAGGCCGCGGGCAAAGCCGTGCACAAAAATAACCGTGCAAAGGCCGGGGCGCCAAGTTCGTCCAGCGGAAAAAGGCCACAAAAACGGGTGGGCTATAGCCTTGGGGGGTGGGGCTAGCCAACTTCGTCCGCCGGACTCGGAATGCCGCGAGACTTTGCGAGGGGCCTCCGTGTGCCAAAAATAGGGTGCGGCCAAAGCCGTGCACAAAATAACCGCGCGAAGGCCGGGGCGCAAAGTACGTCCAGCGGAAAAAGGCCACAAAAACGCGTGGGTTATAGCCTTGGGGGGTGGGGCTGGCCAACTTCGGCCGCCGGACTCGGAATGCCGCGAGACTTTGCGAGGGGCCTCCGTGTGCCAAAAATAGGCCGCGGGCAAAGCCGCGCCCAAAAATAACCGCCCGAAGGCCGGAGCGCCAAGTTCGTCCAGCGGAAAAAGGCCACAAAAACGCGTGGGCTATAGCCTTGCAGGGTGGGGCTGGCCAACTTCGTCCGCCGGACTCGGAATGCCGCGAGACTTTGCGAGGGGCCTCCGTGTGCCAAAAATAGGCCGCGGGCAAAGCCGCGCCCAAAAATAACCGCCCGAAGGCCGGAGCGCCAAGTTCGTCCAGCGGAAAAAGGCCCCAAAAACGGGTGGGCTATAGCCTTGGGGGGTGGGGTTGGCCGACTTCGTCCGCCGGACTCGGAATGCCGCGAGACTTTGCGAGGGGCCTCCGTGTACCAAAAATAGGCCGTGGGCAAAGTCGCATCCAAAAATGACCGCCCGAAGGAGGGGGCACCAAGTTCGTCCAGTGGAAAAAGGCCACAAAAACGGGTGGGCTATAGCCTTGGGGGGTGGGGCTAGCCAACTTCGTCCGCCGGACTCGGAATGCCGCGAGACTTTGCGAGGGGCCTCCGTGTGCCAAAAATAGGCCACGGGCAAAGCCGCGCCCAAAAATAACCGCCCGAAGGCCGGAGCGCCAAGTTCGTCCAGCGGAAAAAGGCCACAAAAACGGGTGGGCTATAGCCTTGCAGGGTGGGGCTGGCCAACTTCGTCCGCCGGACTCGGAATGCCGCGAGACTTTGCGAGGGGCCTCCGTGTGCCAAAAATAGGCCGCGGACAAAGCCGTGCACAAAAATAACCGTGCGAAGGCCGGGCCGCCAAGTTCGTCCAGCGGAAAAAGGCCACAAAAACGCGTGGGCTATAGCCTTGGGGGGTGGGGCTGGCCAACTTCGTCCGCCGGACTCGGAATGCCGCGAGACTTTGCGAGGGGCCTCCGTGTGCCAAAAATAGGCTGCGGGGAAAGCCGCGCCCAAAAATAACCGCCGGAAGGCCGGAGCGCCAAGTTCGTCCAGCGGAAAAAGGCCCCAAAAACGGGTGGGCTATAGCCTTGGGGGGTGGGGCTGGCCAACTTCGTCCGCCGGACTCGGAATGCCGCGAGACTTTGCGAGGGGCGTCCGTGTGCCAAAAATAGGCCGTGGGCAAAGCCGTATCCATAAATAACCGCCCGAAGGCCGGGGCGCCAAGTTCGTCCAGCGGAAAAAGGCCACAAAAACGGGTGGGCTATAGCCTTGGGGGGTGGGGCTAGCCAACTTCGTCCGCCGGACTCGGAATGCTGCGAGACTTTCCGAGGGGCCTCCGTGTGCCAAAAATAGGCCGCGGTCAAAGCCGCGCCCAAAAATAACTGCCTCAAGGCCGGGGCTCCAAGTTCGTCCAGCGGAAAAAGGCCACAAAAACGGGTGGGCTATAGCCTTGGGGGGTGGGGCTAGCCAACTTCGTCCGCCGGACTCGGAATGCCGCGAGACTTTACGAGGGGCCTCCGTGTGCCAAAAATAGGCGCGGGTAAAGCCCTGCACAAAAATAACAGCGCGAAGGCCGGGGCGCCAAGTTCGTCCAGCGGAAAAATGCCACAAAAACGGGTGGGCTATAGCCTTGGGGGGTGGGGCTGGCCGACTTCGTCCGCCGGACTCGGAATGCCACGAGACTTTACGAGGGGCCTCCGTGTGCCAAAAATAGGCCGTGGGCAAAGCCGTATCCAAAAATAACCGCCCGAAGGCCGGGGCGCCAAGTTCGTCTGGCGGAAAAAGGCCACAAAAACGGGTGGGCTATAGCCTTGGGGGGTGGGGCTGGCCCACTTCGTCCGCCGGACTCGGAATGCCGCGAGACTTTACGAGGGGCCTCCGTGTGCAAAAAATAGGGTGCGGGTAAAGCCGCGCCTAAAAATAACCTCCCGAAGGCATTGGCGCCAATTTCGTCCAGCGGAAAAAGGCCACAAAAACGGGTGGGCTATAGCCTTGTGGGGTTGGGCTGGCCAACTTCGTCCGCCGGACTCGGAATTCTGCGAGACTTTACGAGGGGCCTCCGTGTGCCGAAAATAGGCTGCGGGCAAAGCTACGCCAAAAAATAACCGCCCGAAGGCCGGGGCGCCAAGTTCGTCCAGCGGAAAAAGGCCACAAAAACGGTTGGGCTATAGCCTTGGGAGGTGGGCTGGCCAACTTCGTCCGCCGGACTCGAAATGCCGCGAGACTTTGCGAGGGGCCTCCGTGTGCCAAAAATAGGCCGCTGGCAAAGCCGCACCAAAAAAATAACCGCCCGAAGGCCGGGGCGCCAAGTTCGTCCAGCGCAAAAAGGCCACAAAAACGGGTGGGCTATAGCCTTGGGGGGTGGGGCTGGCCAACTTCGTCCGCAGGACTCGAAATGCCGCGAGACTTTGCGAGGGGCCTCCGTGTGCCAAATATAGGCTGGGGCAAAGCCGCGCCCAAAAATAACCGCCCGAAAGCCGGGGCGCGAAGTTCGTCCAGCGGAAAAAGGCCACAAAAACGGGTGGGCTATGGCCTTGGGGGGTGGGGCTGGCCAACTTCGTCCGCCGGACTCGGAATGCCGCGAGACTTTACGAGGGGCCTCCGTGTGCCAAAAATAGGCCGTGGACAAAGCCGGGGTAAAAAATAGCCACCCGAAGGCCGGGGCACCAAGTTCGTCCAGCGGAAAAAGGCTAGAAAAACGGGTGGGCTATAGCCTTGGGGGGTGGGGCTGGCCAACTTCGTCCGCCGGACTCGGAATGCCGCGAGACTTTGTGAGGGGCCTCCGAGTGCCAGAAATAGGCCGCGGGCAAAGCTGCGCCCAAAAATAACCGCTCGAAGGCCGGGGCGCCAAGTTCGTCCAGCGGAAAAAGGCCACAAAAACGGGTGGGCTATAGCCTTGGGGGGTGGGGCTGGCCAACTTCGTCCGCCGGACTCGGAATGCTACGAGAATTTACGAGTGGCCTCCGTGTGCAAAAAATAGGCCGCGGACAAAGCCGCGCTCAAAAAATAACCACCCGAAGGCCGGGGCGCCAAGTTCGTCCAGCGGAAAAAGGCCACAAAAACGGGTGGGCTATAGCCTTGAGGGGTGGGGCTGGCCAACTTCGTCCGCCCGACTCGGAATGCCGCGAGACTTTGCGAGGGGTCTCCGTGTGCCAAAAATAGGCCGCGGGTAAAGCCGCGCCTAAAAATAACCTCCCGAAGGCATTGGCGCCAATTTCGTCCAGCGGAAAAAGGCCACAAAAACGGGTGGGCTATAGCCTTGGGGGGTTGGGCTGGCCAACTTCGTCCGCCGGACTCGGAATTCTGCGAGACTTTGCGAGGGCCCTCCGTGTGCCAAAAACAGGCCGTGGGAAAGCCGCATCCAAAAATAACCGCCCGAAGGCCGGGGCGCCAAATTCGTCCAGCGGAAAAAGGCCACAAAAACGGTTGGGCTATAGCCTTGGGGGGTGGGGCTGGCCAACTTCGTCCGCCGGACTCGGAATGCCGCGAGACTTTGCGAGGGGCCTCCGTGTGCTGAAAATAGGCCGCGGGCAAAGCCGTGTCCAAAAATAACCGCCCGAAGGCCGGGGCGCCAAGTTCGTCCAGTGGAAAAAGGCCACAAAAATGGGTGGGCTATAGCCTTGGGGGGTGGGGCTGGCCAAATTCGTCCGCCGGACTCGGAATGCCGCGAGACTTTACGAGTGGCCTCCATGTGCCAAAAATAGGCCGCGGACAAAGCCGAGTCCAAAAATAACCGCCCGAAGGCATTGGCGCAAGTTCGTCCAGCGGAAAAAGGCCACAAAAACAGTTGGGCTATAGCCTTGGGGGGTGGGGCTGGCCAACTTCGTCCGCCGGACTCGGAATGCCGCGAGACTTTGCGAGGGGCCTCTGTGTGGTAAAAATAGGCCGCGGACAAAGTCATGCCCAAAAATATCCGCCCGAAGGCCGGAGCGCCAAGTTCGTCCAGCGGAAAAAGGCCACAAAAACGGGTGGGGTATAGCCTTGGGGGGTGGGGCTGGCCAACTTCGTTCGCCGGACTCGGAATGCCGCGAGACTTTGCGAGGGGCCTCCGTGTGCCAAAAATAGGCCGTGGACAAAGACACGCCCAAAAATAACCGCCCGAAGGCCGGGGCGCCAAGTTCGTCCAGCGGAAAAAGGCCACAAAAACGGGTGGGCTATAGCCTTGCGGGGTGGGGCTGGCCAACTTCGTCCGCCGGACTCGGAATGCCGCGAGACTTTACGAGGGGCCACCGCGTGCCAAAAATAGGCTGTGGGCCAAGCCGAGTCCAAAAATAACCGCCCGAAGACCGGGGCGCCAAGTTCGTCCAGCGGAAAAAGGCCACAAAAACGGGTGCGCTATAGCCTTGGGGGGTGGGGCTGGCCAACTTCGTCCGCCGGACTCGGAATGCCGCGAGACTTTGCGAGAGGCCTCCGTGTGCCAAAAATAGGCCGCGGGCAAAGCCAAATCCAAAAATAACCGCCCGAAGGCAGGGGCGCCAAGTTCGTCCAGCGGAAAAACGCCACAAAAACGGGTGCCTATAGCCTTGGGGGGTGGAACTGGGCCACTTCGTCCGCGTAACTCGGAATGCCGCGAGACTTTGCGAGGGGCCTCATTGTGCCAAAAATAGGCCGCGGGCAAAGCCGGGCCCAAAAATAACCGCCTGAACGCCGGGGCGCCAAGTACGTCCAGCGGAAAAAGGCCACAAAAATGGGTGGGCTATAGCCTTGGGGGGTGGGGCTGGCCAACTTCGTCCGCCGGACTCGGAATGCCGCGAGCCTTTGCGAGTAGCCTCCGTGTGCCAAAAATAGGCCGCGGGCAAAGCCGCGTCCAAAAATAACCGACCTAAGGCCGGGGTGCCAAGTTCGTCCAGCGGAAACAGGCCACAAAAACGGGGGGGCTATAGCCTTGGGGGGTGGGGCCGGCCAACTTCGTCCGCCGGACTCGGAATGCCGTGAGACTTTACGAGGGGCCTCCGTGTGCCAAAAATAGGCCGCGGGCAAAGGCGCGCCCAAAAATAACTGCCCGAAGGCCGGGGCGCCAAGTTCGTCCTGCGGAAAAAGGCCACAAAAACGCGTGGGCTATAGCCTTGGGGGGTGGGGCTGGCCAACTTCGTCCACCGGACTCGGAATGCCGCGAGACTTTACGAGGGGCCACCGCGTGCCAAAAATAAGCTGCGGGCAAAGCCGAGTCCAAAAATAACCACCCGAAGACCGGGGCGCCAAGTTCGTCCAGCGGAAAAAGGCCACAAAAAAGGGTGGGCTATAGCCTTGGGGGGTGGGGCTGGCCAATTTCGTCCGCCGGACTCGGAATGCCGCGACACTTTGCGACGGGCCTCCGTGTGCCAAAAATAGGCTGTGGGCAAAGCCGCGCCCAAAAATAACCGCCCCAGGGCCGGGGCGCCAAGTTCGTCCAGCGGAAAAAGGCCACAAAAAAGCCTGGGCTATAGCCTTGGGGGGTGGGGCTGGTCAACTTCGTCCGCCGGAGTAGGAATGCCGCGAGACTTTGCGAGGGGCCTCCGTGTGCCAAAAATAGGCCGTGGACAAAGCTACGACCAAAAATAACCGCCCGAAGGCCGGGGCGCCAAGTTCGTCCACCGGAAAAAGGCCACAAAAACGGGTGGGCTATAGCCTTGGGGGGTGGGGCTGGCCAACTTCGTCCGCCGGACTCGGAATACCGCGAGACTTTGCGAGGGGCCTCCGTGTGCCAAAAATAGGCTGTGGGCAAAGCCGCGCCCAAAAATAACCGCCCCAAGGCCGGGCCGCCAAGTTCGTCCAGCGGAAAAAGGCCACAAAAAAGGGTGGGCTATAGCCATGGGGGGTGGGGCTGGCCAACTTCGTCCGCCGGACTCGGAATGCCGCGAGACTTTGAGAGGGGCCTCCGTGTGCCAAAAATAGGCCGTGGAGAAAGCCGCGCCCAAAAATAACCGCCCGAGGGCCGGGGCGCCAAGTTCGTCCAGCGGAAAAAGGCCACAAAAAAGCGTGGGCTATAGCCTTGGGGGGTGGGGCTGGCCCACTTCGTCCGCCGGACTAGGAAGGCGGCGAGACTTTGTGAGGGGCCTCCGTGTGCCAAAAATAGGCCGCGGGCAAAGCCGCGCCCAAAAATAACTGCCCGAAGGCCGGGGCGCCAAGTTCGTCCAGCGGAAACAGGCCACAAAAACGGGTGGGCTATAGCCTTGGGGGTGGGGCTGGCCAACTTCGTCCGCCGGACTCGGAATGCCGCGCGACTTTACGAGGGGCCACCGCGTGCCAAAAATAGGCTGTGGGCCAAGCCGAGTCCAAAAATAACCGCCCGAAGACCGGGGCGCCAAGTTCGTCCAGCGGAAAAAGGCCACAAAAACGGGTGGGCTATAGCCTTAGGGGGTGGGGCTGGCCAACTTCGTCCGCCGGACTCGGAATGCCGCGAGACTTTGCGAGGGGCCTCCGTGTGCCAAAAATAGGCCGCGGGCAAAGCCGAATCCAAAAATAACTGCCCGAAGGCAGGGGCGCCAAGTTCGTGCAGCGGAAAAAGGCCACAAAAACGGGTGGCTATAGCCTTGGGGGGTGGAACTGGCCCACTTCGTCCGCCTAACTCGGAATGCCGCGAGACTTTGCGAGGGGCCTCAGTGTGCCAAAAATAGGCCGTGGGCAAAGCCGGGCCCAAAAATAACCGCCCGAAGGCCGGGGCGACAAATTCGTCCAGCGGAAAAAGGCCACAAAAACGGGTGGGCTATAGCCTTGGGGGATCGGGCTGGCCAACTTCGTCCGCCGGACTCTTAATGCCGTGAGACTTTGCGAGGGGCCTCCGTGTGCCAAAAACAGGCCGTGGGCAAAGCCGCATCCAAAAATAACCGCCCGAAGGCCGGGGCGCCAAGTTCGTCCAGCGGAAAAAGGCCACAAAAACGGGTGGGCTATAGCCTTGGGGGGTGGGGCTGGCCAACTTCGTCCGCCGGACTCAGAATGCCGCGAGATTTTGCGAGGGGCCTCCGTGTGCCAAAAATAGGCCGCGGACAAAGCCGGGCCCAAAAATAACCGCCCGAAGGCCGGGGCGCCAAGTTCGTCCGGCGGAAAAATGCCACAAAAACGGGTGGGCTATAGCCTTGGGGGGTGGGGCTGGCCAACTTCGTCCGCCGGACTCGGAATGCCGCGAGCCTTTGCGAGTAGCCTCCGTGTGCCAAAAATACGCCGCGGGCAAAGCCGCGTCCAAAAATAACCGACCTAAGGCCGGGGCGCCAAGTTCGTCCAGCGGAAACAAGCCACAAAAACGGGCGGGCTATAGCCTTGGGGGGTGGGGCTGGCCAACTTCGTCCACCGGACTCGGAATGCCGCGAGACTTTACGAGGGGCCACCGCGTGCCAAAAATAGGCTGCGGGCAAAGCCGAGTCCAAAAATAACCGCCCGAAGACTGGGGCGCCAAGTTCGTCCAGCGGAAAAAGGCCACAAAAAAGGGTGGGCTATAGCCTTGGGGGGTGGGGCTGGCCAACTTCGTCCGCCGGACTCGGAATGCCGCGACACTTTGCGACGGGCCTCCGTGTGCCAAAAATAGGCTGTGGGCAAAGCCGCACCCAAAAATAACCGCCCCAGGGCCGGGGCGCCAAGTTCGTCCAGCGGAAAAAGGCCACAAAAAAGGCTGGGCTATAGCCTTGGGGGGTGGGGCTGGCCAACTTCGTCCGCCGGACTAGGAATGCCGCGAGACTTTGCGAGGGGCCTCCGTGTGCCAAAAATCGGCCGTGGACAAAGCCACGCCCAAAAATAACCGCCCGAAGGCCGGGGCGCCAAGTTCGTCCACCGGAAAAAGGCCACAAAAACGAATGGGCTATAGCCTTGGGGGGTGGGGCTGGCCAACTTCGTCCGCCGGACTCGGAATACCGCAAGACTTTGCGAGGGGCCTCCGTGTGCCAAAAATAGGCCGCGGGCAAAGCCGCGTCCAAAAATAACCGACCTAAGGCCGGGGCGCCAAGTTCGTCCAGCGGAAAAAGGCCACAAAAAAGGCTGGGCTATAGCCTTGGGGGGTGGGGCTGGCCAACTTCGTCCGCCGGACTAGGAATGCCGCGAGACTTTGCGAGGGGCCTCCGTGTGCCAAAAATAGGCCGTGGACAAAGCCACGCCCAAAAATAACCGCCCGAAGGCCGGGGCGCCAAGTTCGTCCAGCGGAAAAAGGCCACAAAAAAGGGTGGGCTATAGCCTTGGGGGGTGGGGCTGGCCAACTTCGTCCGCCGGACTCGGAATGCCGCGACACTTTGCGACGGGCCTCCGTGTGCCAAAAATAGGCTGTGGGCAAAGCCGCACCCAAAAATAACCGCCCCAGGGCCGGGGCGCCAAGTTCGTCCAGCGGAAAAAGGCCACAAAAATGGCTGGGCTATAGCCTTGGGGGGTGGGGCTGGCCAAGTTCGTCCGCCGGACTAGGAATGCCGCGAGACTTTGCGAGGGGCCTCCGTGTGCCAAAAATAGGCCGTGGACAAAGCCGCGCCCAAAAATAACCGCCCGAGGGCCGGGGCGCCAAGTTCGTCCAGCGGAAAAAGGCCACAAAAAAGGGTGGGCTATAGCCTTGGGGGGTGGGGCTGGCCCACTTCGTCCGCCGGACTCTGAAGGCGGCGAGACTTTGTGAGGGGCCTCCGTGTGCCAAACATAGGCCGCGGGCACAGCCGCGCCCAAAAATAACCGTCCGAAGGCTGGGGCGGCAAGTTCGTCCAGCGGAAAAAGTACACAAAAACGGGTGATCTGTAGCCTTGGGGGGTGGGGCTGGCAAACTTCGTCCGCCAGACTCGGAATGGCGCGAGACTTTGCGAGGCGCTTCCGTGTGCCAAAAATAGGCCGCGGACACAGCCGCGCCCAAAAATTACCGCCCGAAGGCTGGGGCGCCAGGTTCGTCCAGCGCAAAAAGCACACAAAAACGGGTGGGCTATAGCCTTGCGGGGTGGGGCTGGCCAAATTCGTCCGCCGGACTCGGAATGGCGCGAGACTTTGCGAGGCACCTCCGTGTGCTAAAAATAGGCTTCGGGCACAGCCGGGCCCAAAAATAACTGCCCGAAGGCCGGGGCGCCAAGTTCGTCCAGCGGAAAAAGCACACAAAAACGGGTGGTCTATAGCCTTGGAGGGTGGGGCTGGCAAACTTTGTCCGCCGGACTCGGAACGGCGCGAGACTTTGCGAGGCACTTCCGTGTGCCAAAAATAGGCCGTGGACGCAGCCGCACCCAAAAATAACCGACCGAAGGCCGGTGCGCCAAGTTCGTTCAGCGGAAAAAGGCCACAAAAACGGGTGGGCTATAGCCTTGGGGGGTGGGGCTGGCCAACTTCGTCCGCCGGACTCGGAATGGCGCGAGACTTTGCGAGGCATCTCCATGTGATAAAAATAGGCCGCGGGCACAGCCGCGCCCAAAAATAACCGCCCGAAGGACGGGGCGCCGAGTTCGTCCAGCGGAAAATGGCCATAAAAACGGGTGTGCTATAGCCTTGGTGGGTGGGGCTGGCCAACTTCTTCCGCCGGACTCGGAATGGCGCGAGACTTTGCGAGGCACCTCCATGTGCCAACAATAGGCCGCGGGCACAGCCGTGCCCAATAATAACGGCACGAAGGCGGGGCACCAAGTTCGTCCAGCGGAAAACGGTCACAAAAATGGGTGGGCTATATATCCTTGGGGGGCGGGGTTGGCCAACTTTGTCCCCAGGACTCGGAATGGCGCGAGACTTTGCGAGGCCACTCCGTGTGCCAAAAATAGGCCGCGGGCACAGCGGCACCCAAAAATAACTGCCCGAAGGCCAGGGCGCCAAGTTCGTCCAGCGGAAAAAGCACACAAAAACGGGTGGTCTATAGCCTTGGAGGGTGGGGCTGGCAAACTTCGTCCGCCGGACTCGGAATGGCGCGAGACTTTGCGAGGCACTTCCGTGTGCCAAAAATAGGCCGTGGACGCAGCCGCGCCCAAAAATTACCGCCCGAAGGCTGGGGCGCCAAGTTCGTCCAGCGGAAAAAGCACCCAAAAACGGGTGGGCTATAGCCTTGCGGGGTGGGGCTGGCCAACTTCGTCCGCCGGACTCGGAATGGCGCGAGACTTTGCGAGGCACCTCCATGTGCTAAAAATAGGCTTCGGGCACAGCCGCGCTCAAAAATAACCCCCCGAAGGCCGGGGCGCCAAGTTCGTCCAGCGGAAAAAGCACACAAAAACGGGTGGTCTATAGCCTTGGAGGGTGGGGCTGGCAAACTTTGTCCGCCGGACTCGGAATGGCGCGAGACTTTGCGAGGCACTTCCGTGTGCCAAAAATAGGCCATGGACGCAGCCGCGCCCAAAAATAACCGCCCGAAGGCCGGTGCGCCATGTTCGTCCAGCGGAAAAAGGCCACAAAAACGGGTGGGCTATAGCCTGGGGGGGTGGGGCTGGCCAACTTCGTCCGCCGGACTCGGAATGGCGCGAGACTTTGCGAGGCATCTCCGTGTGACAAAAATAGGCCGCGGGCACAGCCGCGCCCAAAAATAACCGCCCGAAGGATGGGGCGCCGAGTTCGTCCAGCGGAAAATGGCCACAAAAACGGGTGTGCTATAGCCTTGGGGGGTGGGGCTGGCCAACTTCTTCCGCCGGACTCGGATTGGCGCGAGACTTTGCGAGGCACCTCTGTGTGCCAAAAATAGGCCGCGGGCACAGCCGTGCCCAATAATAACGGCACGAAGGCGGGGCACCAAGTTCGTCTAGCGGAAAAAGGTCACAAAAATGGGTGGGCTATATATCCTTGGGGGGTGGGGTTGGCCAACTTTGTCCCCAGGACTCGGAATGGCGCGAGACTTTGCGAGGCAACTCCGTGTGCCAAAAATAGGCCGTGGGCACAGCGGCGCCCAAAAATAACTGCCCGAAGGCCAGGGCGCCAAGTTCGTCCAGCGGAAAAAGGCCACAAAAACGGGTGGGCTATAGCCTTGGGGGGTGGGGCTGGCCAACTTCGTCCGCCGGACTCGGAATGGCGCGAGACTTTGCGAGGTGCCTCCGTATACCAAAACTAGGC
The DNA here is from genome assembly GCA_039657385.1 of Citrus x changshan-huyou. NCBI lineage: Eukaryota > Viridiplantae > Streptophyta > Magnoliopsida > Sapindales > Rutaceae > Citrus > Citrus x changshan-huyou. Next base: position 872,542 of record JBCGBO010000015.1, read on the forward strand.
CTTGGGCACAGCCGCGCCAAAAAATAACAGCCCGAAGGCCGGGGCGCCAAGTTCGTCCAACGGAAAAAGGCCACAAAAACGGGTGGGCTATAGCCTTGGGGGGTGGGGCTGGCCGACTTCGTCCGCCAGACTCGGAATGGCGCGAGACTTTGCGAGGCCCCTCCGTGTGCCAAAAATAGGCCGCGGGCACAGCCGCGCCCAAAAATAACCGCTCGAAGGCCGGGGCGCCAAGTTCGTCCTGCGTAAAAAGGCCACAAAAACGGGTGGGCTATAGCCTTGGGGGGAGGGGCTGGCCCACTTCGTCCGCCGGACTCGGAATGGCGTGAGACTTTGCGAGGCACCTCTGTGTGCCAAAAATAGGCCGCGGGCACAGCCGCGCCCAAAAATAACCGCCCGAAGGCCGGGGCGCCAAGTTCGTCCAGCGGAAAAAGCACACAAAAACGGGTGGTCTATAGCCTTGGAGGGTGGGGCTGGCAAACTTTGTCCGCCGGACTCGGAATGGCGCGAGACTTTGCGAGGCACTTCCGTGTGCCAAAAATAGGCCATGGACGCAGCCGCGCCCAAAAATAACCGCCCGAAGGCCGGTGCGCCATGTTCGTCCAGCGGAAAAAGGCCACAAAAACGGGTGGGCTATAGCCTGGGGGGGTGGGGCTGGCCAACTTCGTCCGCCGGACTCGGAATGGCGCGAGACTTTGCGAGGCGTCTCCGTGTGACAAAAATAGGCCGCGGGCACAGCCGCGCCCAAAAATAACCGCCCGAAGGATGGGGCGCCGAGTTCGTCCAGCGGAAAATGGCCACAAAAACGGGTGTGCTATAGCCTTGGGGGGTGGGGCTGGCCAACTTCTTCCGCCGGACTCGGATTGGCGCGAGACTTTGCGAGGCACCTCTGTGTGCCAAAAATAGGCCGCGGGCACAGCCGTGCCCAATAATAACGGCACGAAGGCGGGGCACCAAGTTCGTCTAGCGGAAAAAGGTCACAAAAATGGGTGGGCTATATATCCTTGGGGGGTGGGGTTGGCCAACTTTGTCCCCAGGACTCGGAATGGCGCGAGACTTTGCGAGGCAACTCCGTGTGCCAAAAATAGGCCGTGGGCACAGCGGCGCCCAAAAATAACTGCCCGAAGGCCAGGGCGCCAAGTTCGTCCAGCGGAAAAAGGCCACAAAAACGGGTGGGCTATAGCCTTGGGGGGTGGGGCTGGCCAACTTCGTCCGCCGGACTCGGAATGGCGCGAGACTTTGCGAGGTGCCTCCGTATACCAAAACTAGGCCTTGGGCACAGCCGCGCCAAAAAATAACAGCCCGAAGGCCGGGGCGCCAAGTTCGTCCAACGGAAAAAGGCCACAAAAACGGGTGGGCTATAGCCTTGGGGGGTGGGGCTGGCCGACTTCGTCCGCCAGACTCGGAATGGCGCGAGACTTTGCGAGGCCCCTCCGTGTGCCAAAAATAGGCCGCGGGCACAGCCGCGCCCAAAAATAACCGCTCGAAGGCCGGGGCGCCAAGTTCGTCCTGCGTAAAAAGGCCACAAAAACGGGTGGGCTATAGCCTTCGGGGGTGGGGCTGGCCTACTTCATCCGCCGGACTCGGAATGGCGCGACACTTTGCGAGGCACCTCCGTGTGCCAAAACTAGGCCGCGGGCACAGCCGCACTAAAAATAACCACCTGAAGGCCGGGTCGCCAAGTTCGTCCAGCGGAAAAAGGCCACAAAAACGGGTGGGCTATAGCCTTGGGGGGTGGGGCTGGCCGACTTCGTCCGCCGGACTCGGAATGGTGCGAGACTTTGCGAGGCACCTCCGTTCGCCAAAAATAGGCCGCGCGCACAGCCGAACCCAAAAATAACCGCCCGAAGGCCGGGGCGCCTAGTTCGTCCAGCGGAAAAAGCCCACAAAAACGGGAGGGCTATAGCCTTGGGGGATGGGGCTGGCCAGCTTCGTAAGCCGGACTCGGAATGGCGCGAGACTTTGCGAGGCGCCTCCGTGTGCCAAAAATAGGCCGTGGACACAGCCGAACCCAAAAATAACCACCCGAAGGCCAGGGCGCCAAATTCCTCCAGCGGAAAAAGGCCACAAAAACGGGTGGGCTATAGCCTTGGGGGGTGGGGCTGGACAACTTCGTCTGCCGGACTCGGAATGGCGCGAGACTTTACGAGGCACCTCCGTGTTCCGAAAATAGGCCGCGTACACATCCGTGCCCAAAAATAACCAACCGAAGGCCGGGGCGCCAAGTTCGTCCATCGGAAAAAGACAACAAAAACGGGTGGGCTATAGCCTTGGGGGGAGAGGCTGGCCAACTTCGTCCGCCGGACTCGGAATGGCGTGAGACTTTGCGAGGCGCCTCCGTGCGCCAAAAATAGGCCATGCGCACAGCCGAACCCAAAAATAACCGCCCGAAGGCCGGGTCGCCAAATTCGTCCATCGGAAAAAGGCCACAAAAACGGGTGGGCTATAGCCTTGGGGGGAGGGGCTGGCCCACTTCGTCCGCCGGACTCGGAATGGCGTGAGACTTTGCGAGGCACCTCTGTGTGCCAAAAATAGGCCGCGGGCACAGCCGCGCCCAAAAATAACCGCCCGAAGGCCGGGGCGCAAAGTTCGTCCAGCGGAAAAAGGCCACAAAAACGGGTGGGCTATAGCCTTGGGGGGTGTGGCTCGCCAACGTCGTCCGCCGGACTCGGAATGGCGTGAGACTATTCGAGGCGCCTCCGGGTGCCAAAAATAGGCCGCAGATACAGCCGCGCCCAAAAATAACCGCCCGAAGGCCGGGGCGCCAAGTTCGTCCAGCGGAAAAAGGCCACAAAAATGGGTGGGCTATAGCCTTGGGGGGCGGGGCTGGCCAACTTCGTCCGCCGGACTCAGAATGGCGTGAGATTTTACGAGGCACCTCCATGTACCAAAAAAGGATGAGGGCACAGCCGCGCTCAAAAATAACCGCCCGAAGGCTGGGGCGCCAAGTTCGTCCAGCGGAAAAAAGCCACAAAAACGGGTGGGTTATAGCCTTGGCGGGTGGGGCTGGCCAACCTCGTTCGCCGGACTCGGAATGGCGCGAGACTTTGCGAGGCGACTCTGTATGCAAAAAATAGGCCGCGGGCACAGCCGCGCCCAAAAATAACCTCTCGAAGGCCGGGGCGGAAAGTTCGTCCAGCGGAAAAAGGCCACAAAAACGGGTGGGCTATAGCCTTGGGCGGTGGGGCTGGCCGACTTCGTCCGCTGGACTCGGAATGGCGCCAGACTATTCGAGGCACCTCCGTGTGCCAAAAATAGGCCGCGGGCACAGCCGCGCTCAAAAATAACCGCCCGAAGGCCGGGGCGCCATGTTCGTCCAGCGGAAAAAGGCCACAAAAATGGGTGGGCTATAGCCTTGGGGGGTGGGGCTGGCCCACTTCGTCCGCCGGACTCGGATTGGCGCGATACTTAGCGAGGTGCCTCCGTGTGCCAAAAATAGGCCACGGCCACAGCAGCACTCAAAAATAACCACCCGAAGGCCGGGGCTGTAACACCCCAAATCTAACACGTGCGGAGCACGTGAAGAAGGAGGTTACTCACAAATCATTAATCTTTACTCATAAGTTTCAAACTGAAATTCCTCCAATTCTTATTCAAATAAATCCATAAATCCAAACGTCAAATACTAAATAATCTCTCTCGAGGACATATAAGAATAATAACAAAAGTCTCAAACTCCAAATTACACGTTCATAATAAAAGTAACTAAATAGAAACACAAGTTTATTCCTCCTCTTATTCAATAGCAAACGGAAACTGGAAATCACTAACTCCAAAGCTAAGTGCACCTCTCAAAAGAAACTTAATCTGCAAAAAGTAATGACGAGGGGTGAGCCGTCAACTCGGTAAGTAAAACCATTCCTAACACACTAGGCCTATCGATACCAAAAATATTGCAAGCCTTCTTTTGTTTAAAGCATATATCATAATCCATAATTTTCATAAAACGATATATCACAATAACATAAGATAAATTCTTAATAATTCAGAATATTCAAAAGCATATTTACTTACGAATCAAATCATGTAATACGTATACAGAAAACAAACAGGTTAGCTCATGTCACATAGTGTCACCTATAGTCCCGGTGACCCGGCCAGAAACAGAATTAGAATATCGTGTGCACATTCAGAACAGAAACCCAGTACTGGTCCAGACAGATATATCGTATATTACGATCAGAATCAGAATCAGAATAACTATGGACAATGAGCCAAAACATTAGGAATCTCATACAATCATCAATAATCGAAATCAATCATGGGTATAAAACATTCGTGTCAAATTCATAAAAGTTCATATCAATAATATAGGCTTGCATAACATTTGAAAGATAACATCATAAAAGGTTGTCATGTCATAAAATCATTTACATATTAAAAAGCATTTATAAAATACTTTGTTAAAAAGAATGGTTTGAAAACATTTACATAAAGCTAATTTTGTTATCAAAATTAGTAATCCTTTAAGTAGTATCAAAACATTTATACTTATAATAATAATATCAAAATACTTCTACATATCCAGTATACTAGGAATGAAGTTACTTACCTCGACAAATGAACTTGGATTAACACACCTCTAAGCTTCTAAGAGCCTCAAACACCTTCAAAACCTTAAACAAATACAAGATATGACAATCAATAACTTATTCTAAGAATTTGATTTTTCTAATTCATACCCGTACAGGTCTGATTCTCAGAATTTTAACTCTTAATCCAAGTCTCAGAATGATATAAAATCCTATGGAACCATTCTGGACATCCATGAGTACCCCATGTAAAATTTACAAGAGAATCCGATATCAAAAACATTTTAAAAACTATTTACTTCTCAGCAAATTCGAAACTGTTTTCACATAATCTAAACCAAACAGAACGGGTTCCGTGATTTTTATAAAATAAAATACTAATCAGAAAATTATGAAATTAAAACTACGAATCCTAGACACATATATTAACATACATATAAACTTTCAGAATTTTTTGAGTTCATTTGGTGGTACAAATAGTCTTGTGAATCTGATCACAATACTGGAATCGTGGATTTCCAGTGCAGTGGTTTCTATTTCCAAAATACGTATAAAATTGAAAACGAAGTTGAATTTAATGAAATAAAATTTAATCAAGAAGCCCTACATGTCTAGTTTCCAGAAATATAAATTTTATAAGAAAATTCGTTCAGAAAATATAGCTTTAAAAATTTGAGATACTCATGCTGTTCAGAATAAACGTTGTGAACTTACCCGTCGCTTTGATTCTCTCCTAAACAAAGGTTTGAATCCTAAGATTTGGGTAGGAGCGTAAAGAGCAGCAGAGAAGAAGAATAAACGTTGTGAACTTAGGGTTATGGAAGGGGGAAAAGTATGTATTTATAGGGGATCTTAAGAAACCCTATTCAATAAGGAAAAATAGCCCTTTTCCAAAATGATCTCATAAATAACCTCTATTTAATTAGTACCCCTTTCTAAATAAGGGTTATAGGCCACCCATAATTCTCAATGAAAGCCCAATTTCCATAATTTAATATGTATGGGAATTTGTGGCGTTACAATTTCTCCCCTCCTAACAAAAATTTCGTCCTCGAAATTAAAAGGTTACCTTATGCATGGAAGAGTTGAGGATACTTCTCCAACATTTCTGCTTCTCTCTCCCAAGTGGCTTCCTCAATAGAATGATTCATCCATCGTACCTTCACTAGGGGAATATCTCTATTCCTTAATACTTGTTCGTCTCGATCTACAATCTCAATAGGCTGTTCCTCATACGACATGTCTTCATTTATCTGAATCGGTTGATAGTCTAGCACATGTAAAGGGTCTGCAATGTACTTTCTTAACACAGACACATGAAATACATTGTGAAGCCTAGACAGACTTGGTGGTAAAGCTATGCGATAGGCCACCGGACCAATTCTCTCTAAAATCTCAAATGGTCCAATAAATCTAGGGCTAAGCTTTCCTGTCTTCCCGAACCGAAACACCCCTTTCCATGGCGATACTTTCAAGAAAACAAAATCTCCTTTTTCGAATTCCAACTCACGTCTACGACGATCTGCATAACTCTTCTGTCTGCTCTGAGCTGTTTAAAGACGTCCTCTAATCAACTTGATTTTATCAACAGTAATCTGTATTAATTCTGGACCTAAAAGTTTTCTTTCACCAACTTCATCCCAGCAGATTGGGGACCTACACTTTCTTCCATATAATGCCTCAAATGGTGCCATGCCAATACTCGAATGGAAGCTATTGTTATAAGCAAATTCGATCAACATTAGGTGCTCTTCCCAACCACCACTCAAGTCTAGGACGCAAGCTCGAAGCATATCCTCAAGGGTTTGAATAGTCCTTTCGGATTGTCCATCTGTCTGTGGACGGAAAGCAGTGCTAAATGTCAATTTCGTCCCCAACTCTTTATGTAAGCTAGCCCAAAATCTTGAAGTGAACAGTGGATCTTTATCAGACACTATTGACACTGGAACTCCATGAAGCCTCGCTATCTTCTTAATGAACAACTTAGCTAGTTGCCCTACATTGTCTGTACTCTTCCTTGCCAAGAAATGAGCTGATTTCGTCAATCGATCAACAATTACCCAAATGCAATCACATCCCCTCCTAAAACGAGGTAATCCAGAAACGAAATCCATTGTTATGTGTTCCCATTTCCACTGAGGAATAGGAAGCGTTTGTAAAGTTCCTGCTGGTCTTTGATGCTCAATCTTTACTTGTTGGCAGACTAAACACCGAGACACAAAAGCAGCAATATCTCTCTTCATATTCCTCCACCAAAAACTTTGCTTTAGATCACGATACATCTTAGTACTACCAGGATGCATACTGTAAGATGATTCATGAGCTTCTCTTAAGATCTCCGCCTTCAACTCTTCGTCTGCTGGCACGCATAACCTTTGTCCCAACCATAATCCATCCCCATTATCAAGTCTAAATCCGGCTTATGTCCTTTGCTCACATCTTCACGGATTTTATTGAGTTCTATGTCGTTCTTCTGAGCTACCTTAACTCTATCAATTAGAGTGGGTTGGACTGTCAAATGTGCTAACACGTCTGCTTGCCCATGAGTAACTACCTCAATCCCACATCTCCTCAAGTCTTTTACCAAATGAGATTGCATGGTGATAAGATGAGCCATGCACCCAGATGATTTCCTACTCAAGGCATCTGCTACCACGTTTGCCTTACCTGGATGGTAATTAATAGAACAATCAAAATCCTTTACCAACTCCAACCATCTTCTTTGCCTCAAATTCAATTCCTTTTGAGTAAACAAGTACTTCAAACTCTTATGATCGGTGAAGATCTCACAAGTCTCCCCATACAAATAGTGTCTCCAGATTTTTAGAGCAAACACTATAGCAGCCAATTCCAAATCGTGTGTTGGGTAGTTTTGTTCATGATTCTTTAGCTGCCTAGAAGCATATGCTATAACCTTACTATGTTGCATTAAAACGCAACCCAAACCTTTTCTGGAAGCATCACTGTAAATCACAAAACCTCCACCTTCAGAAGGGAGAGTTAAAACGGGGGCAGTCACCAAATGACTCTTGAGCTCTTGAAAGCTCTTTTCACATGCCTCATCCCAATTGAACTTCACATTCTTCTTAGTCAAATTAGTCAATGGTGCTGCTATGCTAGAAAATCCTTTGACAAAGCGCCTATAATAACCTGCCAATCCTAAGAAACTCCTTACTTCAGTCACACTAGCAGGCCTTTCCCAATTCACAATTACCTCCACTTTGGCTGGATCTGCTGAAATACCATCCTTCGTCACTATATGTCCCAAAAACATCACACGATCAAGCCAAAACTCACATTTCTTAAATTTTCCATACAACTTCTTCTCCCGCAATGTTTCTAATACAATCCTCAGGTGCGTCTCATGCTCCTTCTTACTCTTAGAGTAAATTAATATGTCATCAATAAAGACGATGACAAACTGGTCAAGATAAGGTTGGAAGATCCTATTCATCAAATCCATGAACGCTGCAGGAGCATTAGTTAATCCAAAAGGCATAACTAAGAACTCATAGTGTCCATAACGAGTTCGAAAAGCTGTCTTCGATACATCATCACTTCTTATTTTCAATTGATGGTAGCCAGATCGTAAATCAATTTTAGAGAATACCGCTGCACCTCGTAATTGATCAAAGAGGTCATCAATTCGGGGAAGAGGGTATTTATTCTTGACGGTAACCATATTCAACTGCCGGTAGTCTATACACAACCTCATTGAACCATCTTTCTTTTTTACGAACAAAACGGGAGCACCCCAAGGCGACACACTAGGACGAATGAAACCCTTATCTAGTAATTCTTGTAGCTGGACCTTTAGTTCTTTTAATTCAATGGGTGCCATCCGATATGGTGCCTTGGATATAGGTGTAGTACCAGGAACTAATTCTATAGTAAACTCAACCTCTCGATCTGGGGGTAGTCCCGGAAGATCTTCAGGAAATACATCAATAAACTCCCTTACAATAGGTATGTCTTCAAGGCACGCCCCATCGGGATGGTCAGCAACTATATACGCTAAAAATCCTTCACACCCCTTCTTTAGCATTTTCATTGCCTTAACCATAGAAATCAAAGCTTTATGACTCTTATGATTCCCTTGAAAATGAAATTCTTCCTCACCAGGTAGGCGAAAAATAATTTCCTTAGCAAAACAATCTATTGAAACATGGTAAGGTCCTAACCAATCCATCCCCAAAATCAAATCAAAATCGTGCATCTCTAAAGGTAGGAGATCCACAAGGAATTCTTTATCACACAATCTAATCACACATGACTTATAGACATGATCTATAAACTGGCAATCCCCCATAGGGGTACTAATTGTCACGTGAACATCCAGTGGTGTGATAGGCACATTAGCATAATGGGCAAACACACAAGATACAAATGAATGTGTAGCACCAGGATCAAAAAGAACTTTGGCTTCTCTAGAGAATAAGGACAATGTACCTGATACTACATCATTGGACACCTCAGCATCTTTTTCTGTTAGTGCAAAAACACGCCCTTGCACCCTCGGTTTCTTCCTCTGCCCTTCGTTAGTCGGAGTATTTGTAGTCTCGCTACGTCTCTTTGGGCAATCCATAATCCTATGCCCAGATTCTCCACAAGCAAAACAAGCTCCAGTTTTCCAATGGCATTCACCAGGGTGCCTCCTTTCACAATGTCGACAAATGGGGTAGTTCCTCCGAGCGGTGTCACCAGTAACACCCTTGTTATCCCATTTGTTACCTCCACCATTATACTTCTGGGAGTGAGTGCCCTGCCTAAAGGAACTTCCATTTCGCGGTCCACCTTGTTGATTCTTCTTATTTCTCTGATCCCTTGTAGCTTGGGCTTCAAGAATATCCTTCTCCGCAAGAATTGCTCGGTCCACCAAATCGGCATAATTGTTAATCTTAAGGATGGTCAATCGCCCTTTAATGTTAGGACGTAACCCTTCCAGGAACTTCCTACACTTACTACCTTCATTAGCAACCAAGGTATGAGCAAAACGAGAGAGGGCAGTAAATTGTTCCTCATACTCCGCAACAGACTTTGTTCCTTGAGTCAACCTCAAGAAATCAGCCTCCATCTGATGTCGAACTCGTTCAGGAAAATACTTTTCATGAAAAGCCTCCAAAAATAACTCCCAAGTAATGGGTGCATCTTGCAAGCCAGCCCTTATGAGACGAGATTTGGCATCCCACCAGTGGTCTGCCTCACCCTGAAGGACAAATGAGGCTAATATTACCCTTTGATCATCATTACAACCCATAGCCACAAATATCTTCTCCATCTGTTTTAGCCATGCCTCTGCAACCATGGGATCGGCAGTCCCCTGAAAGGTAGGTGGTCCCAATTTCTTAAATCGTTCTAAGTTCACCATAGCCCCATGATCTCTTGCGCCACCTTGCCTTTCAACTGGCACATTCTCTTGTGCCCCAACTCTGCCTCTAGCCATATCTTGAATTAACTTACTTTGTTGTTCCATCAATCTAAGCATTGCGCGCATCATAGGATTTCCTTCGTTAGCCATCTCGTGCAAGGTTGGGTCAGCGTCGTCAGCGATACCTAAAACATCTCTCGAGCTAGAGGCATGCCTAGCACCTCCCCTACGTGACATCTCTTGACTATAACACGGAGAATAAATAAATAATTAAAAAGGGGTAAATAATTCATAGCTAAAGGTCGTGCAAGCGCGCAGAGTACTGAATAAGTAGTATAACTAAGAAAATTTGTCCATCCCTTATTCTTGACACTTTTCATACCCATATTGTCCTTCTTCATGTCTACAAAACAAATGTAATCGATTTAATTAGACAATCTAATTAAACTGTAAAAGAAAGTCTACAGAATCCTAACCTAGTTGCTCTGATACCACAATTGTAACACCCCAAATCTAACACGTGCGGAGCACGTGAAGAAGGAGGTTACTCACAAATCATAATCTTTACTCATAAGTTTCAAACTGAAATTCCTCAAATTCTTATTCAAATAAATCCATAAATCCAAACGTCAAATACTAAATAATCTCTCTCGAGGACATATAAGAATAATAACAAAAGTCTCAAACTCCAAATTACACGTTCATAATAAAAGTAACTAAATAGAAACACAAGTTTATTCCTCCTCTTATTCAATAGCAAACGGAAACTGGAAATCACTAACTCCAAAGCTAAGTGCACCTCTCAAAAGAAACTTAATCTGCAAAAAGTAATGACGAGGGGTGAGCCGTCAACTCGGTAAGTAAAACCATTCCTAACACACTAGGCCTATCGATACCAAAAATATTGCAAGCCTTCTTTTGTTTAAAGCATATATCATAATCCATAATTTTCATAAAACGATATATCACAATAACATAAGATAAATTCTTAATAATTCAGAATATTCAAAAGCATATTTACTTACGAATCAAATCATGTAATACGTATACAGAAAACAAACAGGTTAGCTCATGTCACATAGTGTCACCTATAGTCCCGGTGACCCGGCCAGAAACAGAATTAGAATATCGTGTGCACATTCAGAACAGAAACCCAGTACTGGTCCAGACAGATATATCGTATATTACGATCAGAATCAGAATCAGAATAACTATGGACAATGAGCCAAAACATTAGGAATCTCATACAATCATCAATAATCGAAATCAATCATGGGTATAAAACATTCGTGTCAAATTCATAAAAGTTCATATCAATAATATAGGCTTGCATAACATTTGAAAGATAACATCATAAAAGGTTGTCATGTCATAAAATCATTTACATATTAAAAAGCATTTATAAAATACTTTGTTAAAAAGAATGGTTTGAAAACATTTACATAAAGCTAATTTTGTTATCAAAATTAGTAATCCTTTAAGTAGTATCAAAACATTTATACTTATAATAATAATATCAAAATACTTCTACATATCCAGTATACTAGGAATGAAGTTACTTACCTCGACAAATGAACTTGGATTAACACACCTCTAAGCTTCTAAGAGCCTCAAACACCTTCAAAACCTTAAACAAATACAAGATATGACAATCAATAACTTATTCTAAGAATTTGATTTTTCTAATTCATACCCGTACAGGTCTGATTCTCAGAATTTTAACTCTTAATCCAAGTCTCAGAATGATATAAAATCCTATGGAACCATTCTGGACATCCATGAGTACCCCATGTAAAATTTACAAGAGAATCCGATATCAAAAACATTTTAAAAACTATTTACTTCTCAGCAAATTCGAAACTGTTTTCACATAATCTAAACCAAACAGAACGGGTTCCGTGATTTTTATAAAATAAAATACTAATCAGAAAATTATGAAATTAAAACTACGAATCCTAGACACATATATTAACATACATATAAACTTTCAGAATTTTTTGAGTTCATTTGGTGGTACAAATAGTCTTGTGAATCTGATCACAATACTGGAATCGTGGATTTCCAGTGCAGTGGTTTCTATTTCCAAAATACGTATAAAATTGAAAACGAAGTTGAATTTAATGAAATAAAATTTAATCAAGAAGCCCTACATGTCTAGTTTCCAGAAATATAAATTTTATAAGAAAATTCGTTCAGAAAATATAGCTTTAAAAATTTGAGATACTCATGCTGTTCAGAATAAACGTTGTGAACTTACCCGTCGCTTTGATTCTCTCCTAAACAAAGGTTTGAATCCTAAGATTTGGGTAGGAGCGTAAAGAGCAGCAGAGAAGAAGAATAAACGTTGTGAACTTAGGGTTATGGAAGGGGGAAAAGTATGTATTTATAGGGGATCTTAAGAAACCCTATTCAATAAGGAAAAATAGCCCTTTTCCAAAATGATCTCATAAATAACCTCTATTTAATTAGTACCCCTTTCTAAATAAGGGTTATAGGCCACCCATAATTCTCAATGAAAGCCCAATTTCCATAATTTAATATGTATGGGAATTTGTGGCGTTACAGGGGCGCCAAGTTCGTCCAGCGGAAAAAGGCCCAAAAAACGGGTGGGCTATAGCCTTGGGGGGTGGGGCTGGCCAACTTCGTCCGCCGGACTCGGAATGGCGCGAGACTTTGCGAGGCGCCTCCGTGTGCCAAAAATAGGCCGCGGGCACAGCTGCGCCCAAAAATAACTGCCCGAAGGCCGGGGCAGCAAGTTCGTCCAGCGGCAAAAGGCCACAAAAACGGGTGGGCTATAGCCTTCGGGGGTGGGGCTGGCCAACTTCGTCCGCCGGACTCGGAATGGCGCGAGACTTTGCGAGGTGCCTCCGTGTGCCAACAATAGGCCGCGGGCAAAGCCGCGCCCAAAAATAACCGCCTGAAGGCTGGGGCGCCAAGTTCGTCCAGCGGAAAAAACCCACAAAAAACGGGTGGGCTATAGCCTTCGGGGGTGGGGCTGGCCAACTTCATCCGCCGGACTCGGAATGGCGCGAGACTTTGCGAGGCACCTCCGTGTGCCAAAAATAGGCCGCGGGCACAGCCGCACTAAAAAATAACCACCTGAAGGCCGGGGCGCCAAGTTCGCCCAGCGGAAAAAGGCCACAAAAACGGGTGGGCTATAGCCTTGGGGGGTGGGGCTGGCCGACTTCGTCCGCCGGACTCGGAATGGTACGAGACTTTGCGAGGCACCTCCGTTCGCCAAAAATAGGCCGCGCGCACAGCTGAACCCAAAAATAACCACCCGAAGGCCGGGGCGCCAAGTTCGTCCAGCGGAAAAAGCCCACAAAAACGGGTGGGCTATAGCCTTGGGGGATGGGGCTGGCCAGCTTCGTAAGCCGGACTCGGAATGGCCCGAGACTTTGCGAGGCACCTCCGTGTGCCAAAAATAGGCCGTGGACACAGCCGAACCCAAAAATAACCACCCGAAGGCCAGGGCGCCAAATTCCTCCAGCGGAAAAAGGCCACAAAAACGGGTGGGCTATAGCCTTGGGGAGTGGGGCTGGCCAACTTCGTCCGCCGGACTCGGAATGGTGCGAGACTTTACGAGGCACCTCCGTGTTCCGAAAATAGGCCGCGTGCACATCCGTGCCCAAAAATAACCGCCCGAAGGCCGGGGCGCCATGTTCGTCCATCGGAAAAAGGCCACAAAAACGGGTGGGCTATAGCCTTGGGGGGAGAGGCTGGCCAACTTCGTCCGCCGGACTCGGAATGGCGCGAGACTTTGCGAGGCGCCTCCGTGCGCCAAAAATAGGCCGCGCGCACAGCCGAACCCAAAAATAACCGCCGAAGGCCGGGTCGCCAAATTCGTCCATCGTAAATAGGCCACAAAAACGGGTGGGCTATAGCCTTCGGGGGTGGGGCTGGCCAACTTCGTCCGCCGGACTCGGAATGGCGCGAGACTTTGCGAGGTGCCTCCGTGTGCCAACAATAGGCCGCGGGCAAAGCCGCGCCCAAAAATAACAGCCTGAAGGCTGGGGCGTCAAGTTCGTCCAGCGGAAAAAACCCACAAAAACCGGTGGGCTATAGCCTTCGGGGGTGGGGCTGGCCAACTTCATCCGCCGGACTCGGAATGGCGCGAGACTTTGCGAGGCACCTCCGTGTACCAAAAATAGGCCGCGGGCACAGCCGCACTAAAAAATAACCACCTGAAGGCCGGGGCGCCAAGTTCGTCCAGCGGAAAAAGGCCACACAAACTGGTGGGCTATAGCCTTGGGGGGTGGGGCTGGCCGACTTCGTCCGCCGGACCCGGAATGGTACGAGACTTTGCGAGGCACCTCCGTTCGCCAAAAATAGGCCGCGCGCACAGCCGAACCCAAAAATAACCGCCCGAAGGCCGGGGCGCCAAGTTCGTCCAGCGGAAAAAGCCCACAAAAACGGGTGGGCTATAGCCTTGGGGGATGGGGCTGGCCAGCTTCGTAAGCCGGACTCGGAATGGCGCGAGACTTTGCGAGGCGCCTCCGTGTGCCAAAAATAGGCCGTGGACACAGCCGAACCCAAAAATAACCACCGGAAGGCCAGGGCGCCAAATTCCTCCAGCGGAAAAAGGCCACAAAAACGGGTGGGCTATAGCCTTGGGGGGTGGGCCTGGCCAACTTCGTCCGCCGGACTCGGAATGGCGCGAGACTATACGAGGCACCTCCGTGTTCCGAAAATAGGCTGCGTACACATCCGTGCCCAAAAATAACCGCCCGAAGGCCGGGGCGCAAAGTTCGTCCAGCGGAAAAAGGCCACAAAAACGGGTGGGCTATAGCCTTGGGGGGCGGGGCTGGCCAACTTCGTCCGCCGGACTCAGAATGGCGTGAGACTTTACGAGGCACCTCCGTGTGCCAAAAAAGGATGAGGGCACAGCCGCGCTCAAAAATAACCGCCCGAAGGCTGGGGCGCCAAGTTCGTCCAGCGGAAAAAAGCCACAAAAACGGGTGGGTTATAGCCTTGGCGGGTGGGGCTGGCCAACTTCATCCGCCGGACTCGGAGTGGCGCGAGACTTTGGGAGGCGCCTCCGTGTGCCAAAAATAGACTGCGGGCGCAGCCGCGCCCAAAAATAATCCCCCGAAGGCCGGGGCGCCAAGTTCGTCCAGCGGAAAAAGGCCACAAAAACGGGTGGGCTATAGCCTTGGGGGGTGGGGCTGGCCAATCTCGTTCGCCGGACTTGGAATGGCGCGAGACTTTGCGAGGCGCCTCTGTGTGCCAAAAATAGGCCGCGGGCACAGCCGCGCCCAAAAATAACCTCCCGAAGGCCGGGGCGGAAAGTTCGTCCAGCGGAAAAAGGCCACAAAAACGGGTGGGCTATAGCCTTGGGCGGTGGGGCTGGCCGACTTCGTCCGCCGGACTCGGAATGGCGCGAGACTTTGCGAGGCGCCTCCATGTGCCAAAAATAGGCTGCGGGCACAGCCGCGTACAAAAATAACGGCCTGAAGGCTGGGGCGCCAAGTTCGTCCAGCGGAAAAATGCGACAAAAACGGGTGGGCTATAGCCTTGGGGGGTGGGGCTGGCCAACTTCGTCCGCTGGACTCGGAATGGCGCCAGACTACTCGAGGCGCCTCCGTGTGCCAAAAATAGGCCGCGGGCACAGCCGCGCTCAAAAATAACCGCCCGAAGGCCGGGGCGCCAAGTTCGTCCAGCGGAAAAAGGCCACAAAAATGGGTGGGCTATAGCCTTGGGGGGTGGGGCTGGCCCACTTCGTCCGCCGGACTCGGATTGGCGCGATACTTAGCGAGGCACCTCCGTGTGCCAAAAATAGGCCACGGCCACAGCAGCACTCAAAAATAACCACCCGAAGGCCGGGGCGCCAAGTTCTCCAGCGGAAACAGGCCACAAAAATGGGTGGGCTATAGCCTTGGGGGGTGGGGCTGGCCCACTTCGTCCGCCGGACTCGGATTGGCGCGATACTTAGCGAGGTGCCTCCGTGTGCCAAATATAGGCCACGGCCACAGCAGCACTCAAAAATAACCACCCGAAGGCCGGGGCGCCAAGTTCGTCCAGCGGAAAAAGGCCCAAAAAACGGGTGGGCTATAGCCTTGGGGGGTGGGGCTGGCCAACTTCGTCCGCCGGACTCGGAATGGCGCGAGCCTTTGCGAGGCGCCTCCGTGTGCCAAAAATAGGCCGCGGGCACAGCTGCGCCCAAAAATAACTGCCCGAAGGCCAGGGCAGCAAGTTCGTCCAGCGGCAAAAGGCCACAAAAACGGGTGGGCTATAGCCTTCGGGGGTGGGGCTGGCCAACTTCGTCCGCCGGACTCGGAATGGCGCGAGACTTTGCGAGGTGCCTCCGTGTGCCAACAATAGGCCGCGGTCAAATCCGCGCCCAAAAATAACCGCCTGAAGGTTGGGGCGCCAAGTTCGTCCAGCGGAAAAAACCCACAAAAAACGGGTGGGCTATAGCCTTCGGGGGTGGGGCTGGCCAACTTCATCCGCCGGACTCGGAATGGCGCGAGACTTTGCGAGGCACCTCCGTGTGCCAAAAATAGGCCGCGGGAACAGCCGCACTAAAAAATAACCACCTGAAGGCCGGGGCGCCAAGTTCGTCCAGCGGAAAAAGGCCACAAAAACGGGTGGGCTATAGCCTTGGGGGGTGGGGCTGGCCGACTTCGTCCGCCGGACTCGGAATGGTGCGAGACTTTGCGAGGCACCTCCGTTCGCCAAAAATAGGCCGCGCGCACAGCCGAACCCAAAAATAACCACCCGAAGGCCGGGGCGCCAAGTTCGTCCAGCGGAAAAAGCCCACAAAAACGGGTGGGCTATAGCCTTGGGGGATGGGGCTGGCCAGCTTCGTAAGCCGGACTCGGAATGGTGCGAGACTTTGCGAGGCGCCTACGTGTGCCAAAAATAGGCCGTGGACACAGCCGAACCCAAAAATAACCACCCGAAAGCCAGGGCGCCAAATTCCTCCAGCGGAAAAAGGCCACAAAAACGGGTGGGCTATAGCCTTGGGGGGTGGGGCTGGCCAACTTCGTCCGCCGGACTCGGAATGGCGCGAGACTTTACGAGGCACCTCCGTGTTCCGAAAATAGGCCGCGTGCACATCCGTGCCCAAAAATAACCGCCCGAAGGCCGGGGCGCCAAGTTCGTCCATTGGAAAAAGGCCACAAAAACGGGTGGGCTATAGCCTTGGGGGGAGAGGCTGGCCGACTTCGTCCGCCGGACTCGAAATAGCGCGAGACTTTGCGAGGCGCCTCCGTGCGCCAAAAATAGGCCGCGCGCACAGCCGAACCCAAAAATAACCGCCCGAAGGCCGGGTCGCCAAATTCGTCCATCGGAAATAGGCCACAAAAATGGGTGGGCTATAGCCTTCGGGGGTGGGGCTGGCCAACTTCGTCCGCCGGACTCGGAATGGCGCGAGACTTTGCGAGGTGCCTCCGTGTGCCAACAATAGGCCGAGGGCAAAGCCGCGCCCAAAAATAACCGCCTGAAGGCTGGGGCGCCAAGTTCGTCCAGCGGAAAAAACCCACAAAAAACGGGTGGGCTATAGCCTTTGGGGGTGGGGCTGGCCAACTTCATCCGCCGGACTCGGAATGGCGCGAGACTTTGCGAGGCACCTCCGTGTGCCAAAAATAGGCCGCGGGCACAGCCGCACTAAAAAATAACCACCTGAAGGCCGGGGCGCCAAGTTCGTCCAGCGGAAAAAGGCCACAAAAACGGGTGGGCTATAGCCTTGGGGGATGGGGCTGGCCAGCTTCGTAAGCCGGACTCGGAATGGCGCGAAACTTTGCGAGGCACCTCCGTGTGCCAAAAATAGCCCGCGGACACAGCTGAACCCAAAAATAACCACCCGAAGGCCAGGGCGCCAAATTCCTCCAGCGGAAAAAGGCCACAAAAACGGGTGGGCTATAGCCTTGGGGGGTGGGGCTGGTCAACTTCGTCCGCCGGACTTGGAATGGTGCGAGACTTTACGAGGCACCTCCGTGTTCCGAAAATAGGCCGCGTGCACATCCGTGCCCAAAAATAACCGCCCGAAGGCCGGGGCGCAAAGTTCGTCCAGCGGATAAAGGCCACAAAAACGGGTGGGCTATAGCCTTGCGGGGTGGGGCTCGCCAACGTCGTCCGCCGGACTCGGAATGGTGCGAGACTTTGCAAGGCGCCTCCATGTGCCAAAAATAGGCTGTGGTCACAGCTGCGCCCAAAAATAACGGCCTGAAGGCCGAGGCGCCAAGTTCGTCCAGCGGAAAAAGGCCACAAAAACGGGTGGGCTATAGCCTTGGGGGGTGGGGCTGGCCAACTTCGTCCGCTGGACTCGGAATGGCGTGAGACTATTCGAGGCGCCTCCGTTCGCCGAAAATAGGCCGCGGACACAGCCGTGCCCAAAAATAACCGACCGAAGGCCGGGGCGCCAAGTTCGTCCAGCGGAAAAAGGCCACAAAAACGGGTGGGCTATAGCCTTGGGCGGTGGGGCTGGCCAACCTCGTTCGCCGGACTCGGAATGGCGCCAGACTTTGGGAGGCACCTCCGTGTGCCGAAAATAGGCCGCGGACACAGCCGTGCCCAAAAATAACCGCCCGAAGGCCGGGGCGCCAAGTTCGTCCAGCGGAAAAAAGCCACAAAAACGGGTGGGCTATAGCCTTGGGGGGTGGGGCTGGCCAACCTCGTTCGCCGGACTCAGAATGGCGCGAGACTTTGCGAGGCGCCTCTGTGTGCCAAAAATAGGCTGCGGGCACAGCCGCGCCCAAAAATAACCTCCCGAAGGCCGGGGCGCAAAGTTCGTCCAGCGGAAAAAGGCCACAAAAACGGGTGGGCTATAGCCTTGGGCGGTGGGGCTGGCCAACTTCGTCCGCCGGACTTGGAATGGCGCGAGACTTTGCGAGGCGCCTCCGTGTGCCAAAAATAGGCCGCGGCCACAGCCGCGCTAAAAAATAACCGCCCGAAGGCCGGGGCGCCAAGTTCGTCCAGCAGAAAAAGGCCACAAAAATGGGTGGGCTATAGCCTTGGGGGGTGGGGCTGGCCCACTTCGTCCGCCGGACTCGGATTGGCGCGATACTTAGCGAGGCGCCTCCGTGTGCCAAAAATAGGCCACTGCCACAGCAGCACTCAAAAATAACCACCCGAAGGCCGGGGCGCCAAGTTCGTCCAGCGGAAAAAGGCCACAAAAATGGGTGGGCTATAGCCTTGGGGGGTGGGGCTGGCCAACCTCGTTCGCCGGACTCAGAATGGCGCGAGACTTTGCGAGGCGCCTCTGTGTGCCAAAAATAGGCTGCGGGCACAGCCGCGCCCAAAAATAACCTCCCGAAGGCCGGGGCGCAAAGTTCGTCCAGCGGAAAAAGGCCACAAAAACGGGTGGGCTATAGCCTTGGGCGGTGGGGCTGGCCAACTTCGTCCGCCGGACTTGGAATGGCGCGAGACTTTGCGAGGCGCCTCCGTGTGCCAAAAATAGGCCGCGGCCACAGCCGCGCTAAAAAATAACCGCCCGAAGGCCGGGGCGCCAAGTTCGTCCAGCAGAAAAAGGCCACAAAAATGGGTGGGCTATAGCCTTGGGGGGTGGGGCTGGCCCACTTCGTCCGCCGGACTCGGATTGGCGCGATACTTAGCGAGGCGCCTCCGTGTGCCAAAAATAGGCCACTGCCACAGCAGCACTCAAAAATAACCACCCGAAGGCCGGGGCGCCAAGTTCGTCCAGCGGAAAAAGGCCACAAAAATGGGTGGGCTATAGCCTTGGGGGGTGGGGCTGGCCCACTTCGTCCGCCGGACTCGGATTGGCGCGATACTTAGCGAGGCGCCTCCGTGTGCCAAAAATAGGCCACGGCCACAGCAGCACTCAAAAATAACCACCCGAAGGCCGGGGCGCCAAGTTCGTCCAGCGGAAAAAGGCCCAAAAAACGGGTGGGCTATAGCCTTGGGGGGTGGGGCTGGCCAACTTCGTCCGCCGGACTCGGAATGGCGCGAGACTTTGCGAGGCGCCTCCGTGTGCCAAAAATAGGCCGCGGGCACAACTGCGCCCAAAAATAACTGCCCGAAGGCCGGGGCGGCATGTTCGTCCAGCGGCAAAAGGCCACAAAAACGGGTGGGCTATATAGACTTCGGGGGTGGGGCTGGCCAACTTCGTCCGCCGGACTCGGAATGGCGCGAGACTTTGCGAGGTGCCTCCGTGTGCCAACAATAGGCCGCGGGCAAAGCCGCGCCCAAAAATAACCGCCTGAAGGCTGGGGCGCCAAGTTCGTCCAGCGGAAAAAACCCACAAAAAACGGGTGGGCTATAGCCTTCGGGGGTGGGGCTGGCCAACTTCATCCGCCGGACTCGGAATGGCGCGAGACTTTGCGAGGCACCTCCGTGTGCCAAAAATAGGCCGCGGGCACTGCCGCACTAAAAAATAACCACCTGAAGGCCGGGGCGCCAAGTTCGTCCACCGGAAAAAGGCCACAAAAACGGGTGGGCTATAGCCTTGGGGGGTGGGGCTGGCCAACCTCGTCCGCCGGACTCGGAATGGCGTGAGACTTTGCGAGGCACCTCCGTGTGCCAAAAATAGGCCGCGGGCACAGCCGCGCCCAAAAATAACCACCCGAAGGCCAGGGCGCCAAGTTCGTCCAGCGGAAAAAGGCCACAAAAACGGGTGGGCTATAGCCTTGGGGGGTGGGGCTCGCCAACGTCGTCCGCCGGACTCGGAATGGCGCGAGACTTTGCGAGGCACCTCCGTGTTCCGAAAATAGGCCGCGTGCACATCCGTGCCCAAAAATAACGGCCCGAAGGCTGGGGCGCCAAGTTCGTCCAGCGGAAAAAGGCCACAAAAACGGGTGGGCTATAGCCTTGGGGGGTGGGGCTGGCCAACTTCGTCCGCTGGACTCGGAATGGCGTGAGACTATTCGAGGCACCTCCGTGTGCCAAAAATAGGCCGCGGACACAGCCGCGCCCAAAAATAAACGCCCCAAGGCCGGGGCGCCAAGTTCGTCCAGCGGAAAAAGGCCAGAAAAACGGGTGGGCTATAGCCTTGGGGGGCGGGGCTGGCCAACTTCGTCCGCCGGACTCAGAATGGCGTGAGACTTTACGAGGTGCCTCCGTGTGCCAAAAAAGGCTGAGGGCACAGCCGCGCTCAAAATTAACCGCCCGAAGGCTGGGGCTCCAAGTTCGTCCAGTGGAAAAAAGCCACAAAAACGGGTGGGTTATAGCCTTGGGGGGTGGGGCTGGCCAACTTCGTCCGCTGGACTCGGAATGGCGCGAGACTTTGCGAGGCGCCTCCGTGTGCCAAAAATAAGCCGCGGGCCCAGCCGCGCTCAAAAATAACATCCCGAAGGCCGGGGCGCCAAGTTCGTCCAGCGGAAAAAGGCCACAAAAATGGGTGGGCTATAGCCTTGGGGGGTGGGGCTGGCCCACTTCGTCCGCCGGACTCGGATTGGCGCGATACTTAGCGAGGCGCCTCCGTGTGCCAAAAATAGGCCACGGGCAAATCCGCGCCCAAAAATAACCGCCTGAAGGCTGGGGCGCCAAGTTCGTCCAGCGGAAAAAACCCACAAAAAACGGGTGGGCTATAGCCATGGGGGGTGGGGCTGGCCAACTTCATCCGCCGGACTCGGAATGGCGCGAGACTTTGCAAGGTGCCTCCGTGTGCCAACAATAGGCCATGGGCAAAGCTGCGCCCAAAAATAACCGCCTGAAGGCTGGGGCGCCAAGTTCGTCCAGCAGAAAAAGCCCACAGTAACGGGTGGGCTATAGCCATGGGGGGTGGGGCTGGCCAACTTCATCCGCCGGACTCGGAATGGCGCGAGACTTTGCGAGGTCCCTCCGTGTGCCAAAAATAGGCCACGGGCACAGCCGCGCCCAAAAATAACCGCCCGAAGGCCGGGGCGCCAAGTTCGTCCAGCGGAAAAAGGCCACCAAAACGGGTGGGCTATAGCCTTGGGGGGTGGGGCTGGCCAACGTCGTCCGCCGGACTCGGAATTGCGCGAGACTTTGCGAGGCACCTCCGTGTGCCAAAAATAGGCCGCGGGCACAGCCACGCCCAAAAATAACCGCCCGAAGGCCGGGGTGCCAAGTTCGTCCAGCGGAAAAAGCCCACAAAAACGGATGGGCTATAGCCTTGGGGGGTCGGGCTGGCCAACTTCGTCCGCCGGACTCGGAATGGCGCGAGACTTTGCGAGGCACCTCCGTGTGCCAAAAATAGGCCGCGGGCACAGACGCGCCCCAAAATAACCACCCGAAGGCCGGGGCGCCAAGTTCGTCTAGTGGAAAAAGGCCCAAAAAACGGGTGGGCTATAGCCTTGGGGGGTGGGGCTGGCCAACTTCGTCCGCCGGACTCGGAATGGCGCGAGACTTTACGAGGTGCTCCGTGTGCCAAAAATAGACCGCGGGCACAGCCGCGCCCAAAAATAACCGCCCGAAGGCCGGGGCGCCAAGTTCGTCCAGTGGAAAAAGGCCCAAAAAACGGGTGGGCTATAGCCTTGGGGGGTGGGGCTGGCCAACTTCGTCCGCCGGACTCGGAATGGCGCGAGACTTTGCGAGGTGCCTCCGTGTGCCAAAAATACGCCGCGGGCACAGCTGCGCCCAAAAATAACTGCCCGAAGGCCGGGGCGACAAGTTCGTCCAGCGGCAAAAGGCCACAAAAACGGGTGGGCTATATCCTTCGGGGGTCGGGCTGGCCAACTTCGTCCGCCGGACTCGGAATGGCGCGAGACTTTGCGAGGCGCCTCCGTGTGCCAAAAATAGGCCGCGGGCAGAGCCGCGCCCAAAAATAACAGCCCGAAGGCCGGGGCGCCAAGTTCGTTCAGCGGAAAAAGGCCACAAAATCGGGTGGGCTATAGCCTTGGGGGGTGGGGCTGGCCCACTTCGTCCGCCGGACTCGGAATGGCGCGAGACATTGCGAGGCGCTTCCGTTTGCCAAAAATAGGCCGCGGGCAAAGCTGCGCCCAAAAATAACAGCCCGAAGGCCGGGGCGCCAAGTTCGTCCAGCGGAAAAAGGCCACAAAAACGGGTGGGCTATAGCCTTCGGGGGTGGGGCTGGCCAACTTCGTCCGCCGGACTGGGAATGGCACGAGCCTTTGCAAGGTACCTCCGTGTGCAAAAAATAACCCGTGGGCACAGCCGCCCCCAAAAATAACCCCCCGAAGGCCGTGGCGCCAAGTTCGTCCAGCGGAAAAAGGCCCAAAAAACGGGTGGGCTATAGCCTTGGCGGGTGGGGCTGGCCAACTTCGTCCGCCGGACTCGGAATGGCGCGAGACTTTGCAAGGCACCTCCGTGTGCTAAAAATAGGCCACGGGCACAGCCGTGCCCAAAAATAACTGCCCGAAGCCCGGGGCGCCAAGTTCATCCAGCCGAAAAAGACCACAAAAACGGGTGGGCTATATCCTTCGGGGGTCGGGCTGGCCAACTTCGTCATCCGGACTCGGAATGGCGCGAGACTTTGCGAGGCGACTCCGTGTACCAAAAATAGGCCGTGGGCACAGCCGCGCCCAAAAATAACCGCCCGAAGGCCGGGGCGCCAAGTTCGTCCAGCGGAAAAAGGCCCAAAAAACGGGTGGGCTATAGCCTTGGGGGGTGGGGCCGGCCGACTTCGTCCGCCGGACTCGGAATGGCGCGAGACTTTGCGAGGCGCCTCCGTGTGCTAAAAATAGGACACGGGCACAGCTGCGACCAAAAATAACTGCCCGAAGCCCGGGGCGCCAAGTTCGTCCAGCGGCAAAAGGCCACAAAAACGGGAGGGCTATAGCCTTCGGGGGTGGGGCTCGCCAACTTCGTCCGCCGGACTCGGAATGGCGCGAGACTTTCCAAAGTGCCTCCGTGTGCTAAAAATAGGCCACGGGCACAGCCGCGCCCAAAAATAACTGCCCGAAGCCCGGGGCGCCAAGTTCGTCCAGCCGAAAAGGACCAAAAAACGGGTGGGCTATATCCTTCGGGGGTCGGGCTGGCCGACTTCGTCCGCCGGACTCAGAATGGCGCGAGACTTTGCGAGGCGCCTCCGTGTGCTAAAAATAGGACACGGGCACAGCTGCGACCAAAAATAACTGCCCGAAGCCCGGGGCGCCAAGTTCGTCCAGCGGCAAAAGGCCACAAAAACGGGTGGGCTATAGCCTTCGGGGGTGGGGCTCGCCAACTTCGTCCGCCGGACTCGGAATGGCGCGAGACTTTCCGAAGTGCCTCCGTGTGCTAAAAATAGGCCACGGGCACAGCCGCGCCCAAAAATAACTGCCCGAAGCCCGGGGCGCCAAGTTCGTCCAGCCGAAAAGGACCAAAAAACGGGTGGGCTATATCCTTCGGGGGTCGGGCTGGCCAACTTCGTCCGCCGGACTCGGAATGGCGCGAGACTTTGCGAGGCGCCTCCGTGTGCCAAAAATAGGCCGCGGGCACAGCTGCGCCCAAAAATAACCGCCCGAAGGCCGGGGCGGGAAGTTCGTCCAGCGGCAAAATGCCACAAAAACGGGTGGGCTATAGCCTTCGGGGGTGGGGCTGGCCAACTTCGTCCGCCGGACTCGGAATGGCGCGAGACTTTCCGAGGCCCCTCCGTGTGCCAAAAATAGGCCGCGGGCACAGGTGCGCCCAAAAATAACCGCCCGAAGGCTGGGGCGGCAAGTTCGTCCAGCGGAAAAAGGCCACAAAAACGGGTGGGCTATAGCCTTCGGGGGTGGGGCTGACCAACTTCGTCCGCCGGACTCGGAATGGCGCGAGACTTTCCGAGGCCCCTCCGTGTGCCAAAAATAGGCTGCGGGCACAGCTGCGCCCAAAAATAACCGCCCGAAGGCCGGGGCGCCAAGTTCGTCCAGCGGAAAAAGTTCACAAAAACGGGTGGGCTATAGCCTTTGGGGGTGGGGCTGGCCCACTTCGTCCGCCGGACTCGGAAGGGCGCGAGACTTTGCGAGAATCCTCCGTGTGCCAAAAATAGGCTGCGGGCACAGCCACGCCCAAAAATAACTGGCCGAAGGCCGGGGCGCCAAGTTCGTCCAGCGGAAAAAGGCCCAAAAAACGGGTGGGCTATAGCCTTGGGGGGTGGGGCTGGCCAACTTCGTCCGCCGGACTCGGAATGGCGCGAGACTTTGCGAGGCGCCTCCGTGTCCCGAAAATAGGCCGCGGGCACAGCCGCACCCAAAAATAACCGCCCGAAGCCCGGGGCGCCAAGTTCGTCCAGCGGAAAAAGACCACAAAAACGTGTGGGCTATATCCTTCGGCGGTGGAGCTGGCCAACTTCGTCCGCCGGACTCGGAATGTCACGAGACTTTGCGAGGCACCTGCGTGTGCTAAAAATAGGCCACGGGCACAGCCGAGCCCAAAAATAACTGCCCGAAGGCAGGGGAGACAAGTTCGTCCAGCGGAAAAAGGCCACACAAACGGGTGGGTTATAGCCTTCGGGGTTGCGGCTGGCCAACTTCGTCCGCCGCACTCGGAATGGCGCGAGAATTTGCTAGGTGCCTCCGTGTGCCAAAAATAGGCCGCGGGCACAGCCGCCCCCAAAAATAACCCCCCGAAGGCCGTGGCGCCAAGTTCGTCCAGCGGAAAAAGGCCCAAAAAACGGGTGGGCTATAGCCTTGGCGGGTGGGGCTGGCCAACTTCGTCCGCCGGACTCGGAATGGCGCGAGACTTTGCGAGGCACCTGCGTGTGCAAAAAATAGGCCGCGGACACAGCCGCGCCCAACAATAACTGCCCGAAGGCCGGGACGACAAGTTCGTCCAGCGGAAAAAGGCCACACAAACGGGTGGGCTATAGCCTTCGGGGGTGGGGCTGGCCGACTTCGTCCGCCGCACTCGGAATGGCGCGAGAATTTGCAAGGTGCCTCCGTGTGCCAAAAATAGGCCGCGGGCACAGCCGCGCCCAAAAATAACCGCCCGAAGGCCAGGGCGCCAAGTTCGTCCAGCGAAAAATGGCCACAAAAACGGGTGGGCAATAATAGCCTTGGAGGGTGGGGCTGGCCAACTTCGTCCGCCGGACTCGGAATAGTGCGAGATTTTGCGAGGCACCTCCGTGTGCCAAAAATAGGCCGCGGGCACAGCCGCGCCCAAAAATAACCACCCGCAGGCCGGGGCGCCAAGTTCGTCCAGCGGAAAAAGGCCACAAAAACGGGTGGGCTATAGCCTTGGGGGGTGGGGCTGGCCAACTTCGTCCGCCGGACTCGGAATGCCGCGAGACATTGCGAGGCGCCTCCGTGTGCCAAAAATAGGCCGCGGGCACAGCCGCGGCCAAAAATAACCGCCCGAGGGTCGGGGCGCCAAGTTCGTCCAGCGGAAAATGGCCACAAAAACGGGTGGGCTATAGCCTTGGGGGGTGGGGCTGGCCAACTTCGTCCGCCGGACTCGGAATTGGGCGAGACTTTGCGAGGTGCCTCCGTGTTCCAAAAATAGGCCGCGGGCATAGCCGTGCCCAAAAATAACCGCCCGAAGCACGGGACGCCAAGTTCGTCCAGCGGGAAAAGGCCACAAAAAAGGGTGGGCTATAGCCATGGGGGGTGGGGCTGGCCAACTTCGTCCGCCGGACTCGGAATGGCGCGAGACCTTGCGAGGTGCCTCCGTGTACCAAAAATTGGCCGTGGGCACCGCCGCGCCCAAAAATAACAACCCGAAGGCCGGGGCGCCAAGTTCGTCCAGCGGAAAAAGCCCACAAAAACGGGTGGGCTATAGCCTTCGGGGGTGGGGCTGGCCAACTTCGTCCGCCGGACTCGGAATGGCGCGAGACTTTCCGAGGCCCCTCCGTGTGCCAAAAATAGGCCGCGGGCACAGGTGCGCCCAAAAATAACCGCCCGAAGGCTGGGGCGGCAAGTTCGTCCAGCGGAAAAAGGCCACAAAAACGGGTGGGCTATAGCCTTCGGGGGTGGGGCTGACCAACTTCGTCCGCCGGACTCGGAATGGCGCGAGACTTTCCGAGGCCCCTCCGTGTGCCAAAAATAGGCTGCGGGCACAGCTGCGCCCAAAAATAACCGCCTGAAGGCCGGGGCGCCCAGTTCGTCTCGCGGAAAAAGCCCACAAAAACGGGCGGGCTATAGCCTTTGGGGGTCGGGATGGCCAACTTCGTCCGCCGTACTCGGAATGGCGCGAGACGTTGCGAGGCGCCTTCGTGTACCAAAAATAGGCCGCGGACACAGCCGCTCCCAAAAATAACCGCCCGAAGGCCGGGGCGCCTTGTTCGTCCAGCGGAAAAAGCCCACAAAAACGGGTGGGCTATAGCCTTGGGGGGTGGGGCTGGCCAACTTCGTCCGCCGGACTCGGAATGGCGCGAGACTTTGCGAGGCGCCTCCATGTGACAAAAATAGGCCGCGGCCACAGCCGCTCGCAAAAATAACCACCCGAAGGCCGGGGCGCCAAGTTCGTCCAGCGGAAAAAGGCCACAAAAACGGGTGGACTATAGCCTTGGGGGGTGGGGCTGGCCGGCTTCCTTCGCCGGACTCGGAATGGCGCGAGACTTTGCGAGGCACCTCCGTGTGCCAAAAATAGGCCGCGGCCATTGCCGCGCCCAAAAATAACCGCCCGAAGGCCGGGGCGCCCAGTTCGTCCCGCGGAAAAAGCCCACAAAAACGGGCGGGCTATAGCCTTGGGGGGTGGGGCTGGCCAACTTCGTCCGCCGGACTCGGAATGGCGCGAGACTTTACGAGATGCCTCCGTGTGCCGAAAATAGGCTGCGGGCACAGCCGCGCCCAAAAATAACCGCCCGAAGGCCGGGGCGCCAAGTTCGTCCAGCGGAAAAAGGCCACAAAAACGGGTGGGCTACAGCCTTGGGGGGTCGGGCTGGCCTACTTCGTCCGCCGAACTCGGAATGGCGCGAGACTTTACGAGGCACCTCCGTGTGCCAAAAATAGGCCACGGGCACAGCCGCTCCCAAAAATAACCGCCCGAAGGCCGGGGCGCCAAGTTTGTCCAGCGGAAAAAGGCCCAAGAAACGGGTGGGCTATAGCCTGGAGGGGTGGGGCTGGCCAACTTCGTCCGCCGGACTCGGAATGGCGCGAGACTTTGCGAGGCACCTCCGTGTACAAAAAATAGGCCGCGGGCACAGCCGCGCCCAAAAATAACCGCCCGACGCCCCGGGCGCCAAGTTCATCAGGCGGAAAAAAACCACAAAAATGGGTGGGCGATATCCTTCGGGGGTGGGGCTGGCCAACTTCGTCCGCCGGACTCGAAATGGCGCGAGACTTTGCGAGGCACCTCCGTGTGCTAAAAATAGGCCGCGGGCACAGCAGCGCCCAAAAATAACCATCCGAAGCCCGGGGCGCCAAGTTCGTCCAGCGGAAAAAGGCCACAAAAACGGGTGGGCTATAGCCTTGGGGGGTGGGGCTGGCCAACTTCGTCCGCCGGACTCGGAATGGCCCGAGACTTTGCGAGGCGCCTCCGTGTGCCAAAAATATGCCGCGGGCACAGCCTCGCCCAAAAATAACTCCCCGAAGGCCGGGGCGCCAAGTTTGTCCACCAGAAAAAGGCCACAAAAACGGGTGGGCTATAGCCTTGGGGGGTGGGGCTGGCCAACTTCGTCCGCCGGACTCGGAATGGCCCGAGGCTTTGCAAGGCACCTCCGTGAGCCAAAAATAGGCCGCGGGCACAGCCGCGCCCAAAAATAACTTCCCGAAGGCCGGGGCGCCAAATTTGTCCAGCGGAAAAAGGCCACAAAAACGGGTGCGCTATAGCCTTGTGGGGTGGGGCTGGCCCACTTTTCTCCGCCGGACTCGGAATGGCACGAGACTTTGCAAGGCGTCTCCGTGCGCCAAAAATAGGCCGCGGGAACAGCCGCACCCAAAAATAACTGGCCGAAGGCCGGGGCGCCAAGGTCGTCCAGCGGAAAAAGCCCACAAAAACGGGTGGGCTATAGCCTTGGGGGGTGGGGCTGGCCAACTTCGTCCGCCGGACTCGGAATGCCACGAGACTTTGCGAGGGGCCTCCGTGTGGCAAAAATAGGCCGCGGACAAAGCAGCGCCCAAAAATAACCACCCGAAGCCCGGGGCGCCAAGTTCGTCCAGCGGAAAAAGGCCACAAAAACGGGTGGGCTATAGCCTTGGGGGGTGGGGCTGGCCAACTTCGTCCGCCGGACTCGGAATGGCGCGAGACTTTGCGAGGCGCCTCCATGTGACAAAAATAGGCCGCGGCCACAGCCGCTCGCAAAAATAACCACCCGAAGGCCGGGGCGCCAAGTTCGTCCAGCGGAAAAAGGCCACAAAAACGGGTGGACTATAGCCTTGGGGGGTGGGGCTGGGCGGCTTCCTTCGCCGGACTCGGAATGGCACGAGACTTTGCGAGGCACCTCCGTGTGCTAAAAATAGGCCGCGGGCACAGCAGCGCCCAAAAATAACCACCCGAAGCCCGGGGCGCCAAGTTCGTCCAGCGGAAAAAGGCCACAAAAACGGGTGGGCTATAACCTTGGGGGGTGGGGCTGGCCAACTTCGTCCGCCAGACTCGGAATGGCCCGAGACTTTGCGAGGCGCCTCGGTGTGCCAAAAATATGCCGCGGGAACAGCCGCGCCCAAAAATAACTGGCCGAAGGCCGGGGCGCCAAGGTCGTCCAGCGGAAAAAGCCCACAAAAACGGGTGGGCTATAGCCTTGGGGGGTGGGGCTGGCCAACTTCGTCCGCCGGACTCGGAATGCCACGAGACTTTGCGAGGGGCCTCCGTGTGGCAAAAATAGGCCGCGGACAAAGCAGCGCCCAAAAATAACCACCCGAAGCCCGGGGCGCCAAGTTCGTCCAGCAGAAAAAGGCCACAAAAACGGGTGGGCTATAGCCTTGGGGGGTGGGGCTGGCCAACTTCGTCCGCCGGACTCGGAATGGCGCGAGACTTTGCGAGGCACCTCTGTGTGCCAAAAAAATGCCGCGGGCACAGCCACGCCCAAAAATAACTGCCCGAAGGCCGGGGCACCAAGTTCGTCCAGCGGAAAAAGCCCACAAAAACGGGTGGGCTATAGCCTTGGGGGGTGGGGCTGGCCGACTTCGTCCGCCGGACTCGGAATGGCGCGAGACTTTGCGAGGCACCTCTGTGTGCGAAAAATAGGCAGCGAACACAGCCTCACCCAAAAATAACCGACCGAAGGCCAGGGCGCCAAGTTCGTCTAGCGGAAAAGGGCCACAAAAACGGGTGGGCTATAGCCTTGGGGGATGGGGCTGGCCCACTTCGTCCGCCGGACTCGGAATGGCGCAAGACTTTGCGAGGCGCCTTCGTGTGGCAAAAATAGGCCGCGGGCACAGCCGCGCCTAAAAATAACCGCCCGAAGGCCGGGGCGCCAAGTTCGTCCAGCGGAAAAAGCCCACAAAAACGGGTGGGCTATAGAGTCCGCCGGAGTCGGAATGGCGCGAGACTTTGCGTGGGGCCTCCGTGTGCCAAAAATAGGCCGTGGGCAAAGCCGCGCCCAAAAATAACCGCCCGAAGGCCGGGGCGCCAAGTTCGTCCAGCGGAAAAAGGCCACAAAAACGGGTGGGCTATAGCCTTGGGGGGTGGGGCTGGCCAACTTCGTCCGCCGGACTCGGAATGGCGCGAGACTTTGCGAGGCACCTCTGTGTGCCAAAAATAGGCCGCGGGCACAGCTACGCCCAAAAATAACCGCCCGAAGGCCGGGGCGCCAAGTTCTTCCAGCGGAAAAAGACCACAAAAACGGGTGGGCTATAGCCTGGGGGGGTGGGGCTGCCCGACTTCGTCCGCCGGACTCGGAATGGCGCGAGACTTTGCGAGGCACCTTCGTGTGCCAAAAATAGGCCGCGGGCACAGCCGCGTCTAAAAATAACCGCCCGAAGGCCGGAGCGCCAAGTTCGTCCAGCGGAAAAAGCCCACAAAAACGGGTGGGTATAGCTTTGGGGGGTGGGGCGGGCCCACTTCATCCGCCGGACTCGGAATGGCGGGAGACTTTGCGAGGGGCCTCCGTCTGCCAAAAATATGCCGCGGGCAAAGCCGCGCCCAAAAATAACCGCCCGAAGGCCGGGGCGGCAAGTTCGTCCAGCGGAAAAAGGCCACAAAAACGGGTGGGCTATAGCCTTGGCGGGTGGGGCTGGCCAACTTCGTCCGCCGGACTCGGAATGCCGCGAGACTTTGCGAGGGGCCTCCGTGTGCCAAACCTAGGCCGCGGACAAAGCCGCGCCCAAAAATAACCTCCCGAAGGCCGGGGCGCCAAGTTCGTCCAGCGGAAAAAGGCTAGAAAAACGGGTGGGCTATAGCCTTGGGGGGTGGGGCTGGGCAGCTTCGTCCGCCGGACTCGGAATGGTGCGAGACTTTGCAAGGCGCCTCCGTGTATGAATAATAGGCCACGGCCACAGCCGCGCCCAAATATAACCGCCCGAAGGCCGGGGCGCCATGTTCGTCCAGCGGAAAAAGGCTAGAAAAACGGGTGGGCTATAGCCTTGGGGGGTGGGGCTGGCCAACTTCGTCCGCCGGACTCGGAATGGCGCGAGACTTTGCGAGGCGCCTCCATGTGACAAAAATAGGCCGCGGCCACAGCCGCTCGCAAAAATAACCACCCAAAGGCCGGGGCGCCAAGTTCGTCCAGCGGAAAAAGGCCACAAAAACGGGTGGGCTATAGCCTTGGGGGGTGGGGCTGGCCAGCTTCGTCCGCAGGACTCGGAATGGCGGAAGACTTTGCGAGGCACCTCCGTGTGCCAAAAATAGGCCGCCGGCACAGCCGCGCCCAAAAATAACTGCCCGAAGTCCGGGGCGCCAAGTTCGTCCAGCGAAAAAAGCCCACAAAAACGGGTGGGCTATAGCCTTGGGGGGTGGGGCTGGCCAACTTCGTCCGCCGGACTCGGAATGGCGTGAGACTTTGCGAGGGGCCTCCGTGTGCGAAAAACAGGCCGCGGGCAAAGCCGCGCCCAAAAATAACCGCCCGAAGGCCGGGGCGGCAAGTTCGTCCAGCGGAAAAAGGCCACAAAAACGGGTGGGCTAGAGCCTTGGGGGGTGGGGCTGGCCAACTTCGTCCGCCGGACTCGGAATGCCGTGAGACTTTGCGAGGGGCCTCCGTGTGCCAAACCTAGGCCGCGGGCAAAGCCGCGCCCAAAAATAACCGCCCGAAGGCCGGGGCGCCAAGTTCGTCCAGCGGAAAAAGGCTACAAAAACGGGTGGGCTATAGCCTTGGGGGGTGGGGCTGGCCGACTTCGTCCGCCGGACTCGGAATGGCGCGAGACTTTGTGAGGCACCTTCGTGTGGCAAAAATAGGCCGCGGGCACAGCCGCGCCTAAAAATAACCGCCCGAAGGCCGGGGCGCCAAGTTCGTCCAGCGGAAAAAACCCACAAAAACGGGTGGGCTATAGCTTTGGGGGGTGGGGCGGGCCCACTTCGTCCGCCGGACTCGGAATGGCGCGAGACTTTGCGAGGGACCTCCGTGTGCCAAAAATTGGCCGCGGGCAAAGCCGCACCCAAAAATAACCGCCCGAAGGCCGGGGCGCCAAGTTCGTCCAGCGGAAAAAGCCCACAAAAACGGGTGGGCTATAGCCTTGGGGGGTGGGGCTGGCCAACTTCGTCCGACGGACTCGGAAGGCCGCGAGACTTTGCGAGGGGCCTCCGTGTGCAAACAATCGGCCGCGGACAAAGCCGCGCCCAAAAATAACCGCCCGAAGTCCGGGGCGCCAAGTTCGTCTAGCGGAAAAAGGCTACAAAAACGGGTGGGCTATAGCCTTGGGGGGTGGGGCTGGCCAGCTTCGTCCGCCGGACTCGGAATGGCGCGAGACTTTGTGAAGCGCCTCCGTGTGCGAATAATAGGCCACGGGCACAGCCACGCCCAAAAATAACCGCCCGAAGGCCGGGGCGCCAAGGTCGTCCAGCGGAAAAAGGCCACAAAAATGGGTGGGCTATAGCCTTGGGGGGTGGGGCTGGCCAACTTCGTCCGCCGGACTCGGAATGGCGCGAGACTTTGCGAGGCGCCTCCGTGTGCGAATAATAGGCCACGGGCACAGCCGCGCCCAAATATAACCGCCCGAAGGCCGGGGCGCCATGATCGTCCAGCGGAAAAAGCCCACAAAAACGGGTGGGCTATAGCCTTGGGGGGTGGGGCTGGCCGACTTCGTCCGCCGGACTCGGAATGGCACGAGACTTTGCGAGGCACCTCCGTGTGCCAAAAATAGGCCGCGGGCACAGCCACGCCCAAAAATAACCGCCCGAAGGCCGGGGCGCCAAGTTCGTCCAGCGAAAAAAGGCCACAAAAACGGGAGGGCTACAGCCTTGGGGGGTGGGGCTGGCCAACTTCTTCCGCCGGACTCGGAATGGCGCGAGACTTTGCGAGGGGCCTCCGTGTGCCAAAAATAGGCAGCGGGCAAAGCCACGCCCAAAAATAACTGCCCGAAGGCCGGGGCGCCAAGTTCGTCCAGCGGAAAAAGCCCACAAAAACGGGTGGGCTATAGCCTTGGGGGGTGGGGCTAGCCAACTTCGTCCGCCGGACTCGGAATGGCGCGAGACTTTGCGAGGGGCCTCCGTGTGCGAAAAACAGGCCGCAGGCAAAGCCGCGCCCAAAAATAACCGCCCGAAGGCCGGGGCGGCAACTTCGTCCAGCGGAAAAAGGCCACAAAAACGGGTGGGCTATAGCCTTGGGGGGTGGGGCTGGCCGACTTCGTCCGCCGGACTCGGAATGGCGCGAGACTTTGCGAGGCACCTCCGTGTGCGAATAATAGGCCATGGCCACAGCCGCGCCCAATATAACCGCCCGAAGGCCGGGGCGCCATGTTCGTCCAGCGGAAAAAGCCCACAAAAACGGGTGGGCTATAGCCTTGGGGGGTGGGGCTGGCCAGCTTCGTCCGCAGGACTCGGAATGGCGCGAGACTTTGCGAGGCGCCTCCGTGTGCCAAAAATAGGCCGCGGGCACAGCCGCACCCAAAAATAACTGCCCGAAGGCCGGGGCGCCAAGTTCGTCCAGCGGAAAAAGCCCACAAAAACGGGTGGGCTATAGCCTTGGGGGGTGGGGCTGGCCAACTTCGTCCGCCGGACTCGGAATGGCGCGAGACTTGGCGAGGGGCCTCCGTGTGCGAAAAACAGGCCGTGGGCAAAGCCGCGCCCAAAAATAACCGCCCGAAGGCCGGGGCGGCAAGTTCGACCAGCGGAAAAAGGCCACAAAAACGGGTGGGCTATAGCCTCGGGGGGTGGGGCTGGCCGACTTCGTCCGCCGGACTCGGAATGCCGTGAGACTTTGCGAGGGGCCTCCGTGTGCCAAACCTAGGCCGCGGACAAAGCCGCGCCCAAAAATAACCGCCCGAAGGCCGGGGCGCCAAGTTCGTCCAGCGGAAAAAGCCCACAAAAACGGGTGGGCTATAGCCTTGGGGGGTGGGGCTGGCCGACTTCGTCCGCCGGACTCGGAATGGCGCGAGACTTTGCGAGGCGCCTTCGTGTGGCAAAAATAGGCCGCGGGCACAGCCGCGCCTAAAAATAACCGCCCAAAGGCCGGGGCGCCAAGTTCGTCCAGCGGAAAAAGCCCACAAAAACGGGTGGGCTATAGCTCTGGGGGGTGGGGCGGGCCCACTTCGTCCGCCGGACTCGGAATGGCGCGAGACTTTGCGAGGGGTCTCCGTGTGCCAAAAATAGGCCGCGGGCAAAGCCGCACCCAAAAATAACCGCCCGAAGGCCGGGGCGCCAAGTTCGTCCAGCGAAAAAAGGCCACAAAAACGGGTGGGCTACAGCCTTGGGGGGTGGGGCTGGCCAACTTCGTTCGCCGGACTCTGAATGCCGCGAGACTTTGCGACGGGCCTCCGTGTGCTAAAAATAGGCTGCGGGCAAAGCCGCGATAAAAAATAACCGCCCGAAGGACGGGCGCCAAGTTCGTCCAGCGGAAAAAGGCCACAAAAAAGGGTGGGCTATAGCCTTGGGGGGTGGGGCTGGCCCACTTCGTCCGCCGGACTCGGAATGCCGCGAGACTTTACGAGGGGCCTCCGTGTGCAAAAATAGGCCGTGGGCAAAGGCGCGCCCAAAAATAACCGCCCGAAGGCCGGGGCGCCAAGTTCGTCCGGCCGAAAAAGGCCACAAAAACGGGTGGGCTATAGCCTTGGGGGGTGGGGCTGGCCAACTTCGTCCGCCGGACTCGGAATACGGCGAGACTTTGCGAGGGGCCTCCGTGTACCAAAAATACTCCATGGGCAAAGCCGCGCCCAAAAATAAACGCCCAAAGTCCGGGGCCCCAAGTTCGTCCAGCGGAAAAAGGCCACAAAAACGGGTGGGCTATAGCCTTGGGGTGTGGGGCTGGCCAACTTCATCAGCCGGACTCGGAAAGCAGCAAGACCTTGCGAGGGGCCTACGTGTGCCAAAAGTAGGCCGCGGGCAAAGCCGCACCGAAAAATAACCGCTGGAAGGCCGGGACGCCAAGTTCGTCCAGCGGAAAAAGGCCACAAAAACGGGTGGGCTATAGCCTTGGGGGGTGGGGCTGGCCAACTTCGTCCGCCGGACACGGAATGCCGCGAGACTTTGCGAGGGGCCTCCGTGTGCCAAAAATAGGCCGCGGGCAAAGCCGCGAAGAAAAATAACCACCCGAAGGCCGGGGCGCCAAGTTCGTCCTGCGGAAAAAGGCCACAAACACGGGTGGGCTATAGCCTTGGGGGGTGGGGCTGGCCCACTTCGTCCGCCGGACTCGGAATGCCGCGAGCCTTTGCGAGGGACCTCCGTGTGCCAAAAATAGGCCGTGGACAAAGCAGCGCCCAAAAATAACCGCCCGAAGGCCGGGGCGCGAAGTTCGTCCAGCGGAAAAAGGCCACAAAAACGGGTGGGCTATAGCCTTGGGGGGTGGGGCTGGCCAACTTCGTCCGCCGGACTCGGAATACGGCGACACTTTGCGAGGGCCCTCCGTGTGCCAAAAATAGGCCACGGGCAAAGCCGCGCCCAAAAATAACCGCCCGAAGTTCGGGGCGCCAAGTTCGTCCAGCGGAAAAAGGCCACAAAAATGGGTGGGCTATAGCCTTGGGGTGTGGGGCTGGCCAACTTCATCAGCCGGACTCGGAAAGCCGTAGGACCTTGCGAGGGGCCTCCGTGTGCCAAAAATCGGCCGCGGGTAAAGCCGCGCCCAAAAATAACCGCCCGAAGGCCGGGGCGCCAAGTTCGTCCGGCGGAAAAAGGCCACAAAAACGGGTGGGCTATAGCCTTGGGGGGTGGGGCTGGCCGACTTCGTCCGCCGGACTCGGAATGCCGCGAGACTTTGCGAGGGATCTACGTGTGCCATAAATAATCCGCGGGCAAAGCCGTGCCTAAAAATAACCAACCGAAGGCCGGGGCGCCAAGTTCGTCCAGCGGTAAAAGGCCACGAAAACGGGTGGGCTATAGCCTTGGGGGGTGGGGCTGGCCCACTTCGTCCGCCGGACTCGGCATGCCGCTAGACTTTGCGAAGGGCTTCGGTGTGCCAAAAATAGGCCGTGGGCTAACTGCGCCCAAAAATAACCGCCCGAAGGCCGGGGCGTCAAGTTCGTCCAGCGGAAAAAGGCCACAAAAACGGGTGGGCTATAGCCTTCGGGGGTGGGGCTGGCCGACTTCGTCCGCCGGACTCAGAATGCCGCGAGACTTTGTGACGGGCCTCCGTGTGCCAAAAATAGGCCGCGGCCAAAACTGCCCCCAAAAATAACCGCCCGAAGGCCGGGGCGCCAAGTTCGTCCAGCGGAAAAAGGCCACAAAAACGGGTGGGCTATAGCCTTGGGGGGTTGGGCTGGCCAACTTCGTCCGCCGGACTCGGAATGCCGTGAGACTTTGCGAGGGATCTCCGTGTCCAATAAATAATCCGTGGGCAAAGCCGCGCCTAAAAATAACCCCCCGAAGGCCGGGGCGCCTAGTTCGTCCATCGGTAAAAGGCCACAAAAACGGGTGGGCTATAATCTTGGGGGGTGGGGCTGGCCCACTTCGTCCGCCGGACTCGGCATGCCGCGAGACTTTGCAAGGGGCCTCTGTGTGACAAAAATAGGCCGTGGGCAAAGCCGCGCCCAAAAATTACTGCCCGAAGGCCGGGGCGCCAAGTTCGTCCAGCGGAAAAAGGCCACAAAAACGGGTCGGCTATAGACTTGGGGGGTGGGGCTGGCCGACTTCGTCCGCCGGACTCAGAATGCCGCGAGACTTTGCGATGGGCCTCCGTGTGCGAAAAATAGGCCGCGGGCAAAGGCGCGCCCAAAAATAACCGCCCGAAGGCCGGGGCGCCAAGTTCGTCCGGCGGAAAACGGCCACAAAAACGGGTGGGCTATAGCCTTGGGGGGTGGGGCTGGCCATCTTCGTCCGCCGGACTCGGAATGCCGTGAGACTTTGCGAGGGATCTCCGTGTGCTATGAATAATCCGCGGGCAAAACCGCGCCTAAAATAACCACCCGAAGGCCGGGGCGCCAAGTTCGTCCAGCGGTAAATGGCCACAAAAACGGGTGGGCTATAGCCTTGGGGGGTGGGGCTGGCCCACTTCGTCCGCCGGACTCGGAATGCCGCGAGACTTTGCGAGGGGCCTCCGTGTGCCAAAAATAGGCCGCGGGCAAACCGCGCCCAAAAATAACCGCCCGAAGGCCGGGGCGTCAAGGTCGTCCAGCGGTAAAAGGCCACAAAAACGAGTGGGCTGTAGCCTTGGGGGGTGGGGCTGTCCAACTTCGTCCGCCGGACACAGAATGCCGCGAGACTTTGCGAGGGGCCTCCGTGTGCCAAAAATAGGCCGCGGGCAAAGCCGCGCAGAAAAATAACCACCCGAAGGCCGGGGCGCCAAGTTCGTCCAGCGGTAAAAGGCCACAAAAACGGGTGGGCTATAGCCTTGGGGGGTGGGGCTGGCCCACTTCGTCCGCCGGACTCGGCATGCCGCGAGACTTTGCGAGGGGCCTCCGTGTGCCAAAAATAGGCCGCGGGCAAACCACGCCCAAAAATAACCGCCCGAAGGGCGGGACGTCAAGTTCGTCCAGCGGAAAAAGGCCACAAAAACGGGTGGGCTATAGCCTTGGGGGGTGGGGCTGGCCAACTTCGTCCGCCGTAGTCGGAATGCCGCGAGACTTTGCGAGGGGCCTCCGTGTCCCAAAAATAGGCCGCGGGCGAAGCCGCACCCAAAAATAACCGCCCGAAGGCCGGGTCGCCATGTTCGTCCAGCGGAAAAAGGCCACAAAAACGGGTGGGCTATAGCCTTGGGGGGTGGGGCTGGCCGACTTCGTCCGCCGGACTCAGAATGCCGTGAGACTTTGCGACGGGCCTCCGTGTGCCAAAAATAGGCCGCGGGCAAAGGCGCGCCCAAAAATAACCGCCCGAAGGCCGGGGCGCCAAGTTCGTCCGGCGGAAAAAGGCCACAAAAACGGGTGGGCTATAGCCTTGGGGGGTGGGGCTGGCCATCTTCGTCCGCCGGACTCGGAATGCCGTGAGACTTTGCGAGGGATCTCCGTGTGCCATAAATAATCCGCGGGCAAAACCGCGCCTAAAAATAACCACCCGAAGGCCGGGGCGCCAAGTTCGTCCAGCGGTAAAAGGCCACAAAAACGGGTGGGCTATAGCCTTGGGGGGTGGGGCTGGCCAACTTCGTCCGCCGTAGTCGGAATGCCGCGAGACTTTGCGAGGGGCCTCCGTGTCCCAAAAATAGGCTGCGGGCGAAGCCGCACCCAAAAATAACCGCCCGAAGGCCGGGTCGCCATGTTCGTCCAGCGGAAAAAGGCCACAAAAACGGGTGGGCTATAGCCTTGGGGGGTGGGGCTGGCCGACTTCGTCCGCCGGACTCAGAATGCCGTGAGACTTTGCGACGGGCCTCCGTGTGCCAAAAATAGGCCGCGGGCAAAGGCGCGCCCAAAAATAACCGCCCGAAGGCCGGGGCGCGAAGTTCGTCCGGCGGAAAAAGGCCACAAAAACGGGTGGGCTATAGCCTTGGGGGGTGGGGCTGGCCATCTTCGTCCGCCGGACTCGGAATGCCGTGAGACTTTGCGAGGGATCTCCATGTGCCATAAATAATCCGCGGGCAAAACCGCACCTAAAAATAACCACCCGAAGGCCGGGGCGCCAAGTTCGTCCAGCGGTAAAAGGCCACAAAAACGGGTGGGCTATAGCCTTGGGGGGTGGGGCTGGCCAACTTCGTCTGCCGGACTCGGAATGCCGCGAGACTTTGCGAGGGGCCTCCGTGTCCCAAAAATAGGCCGCGGACGAAGCCGCACCCAAAAATAACCGCATGAAGGCCGGGTCGCCATGTTCGTCCAGCGGAAAAAGGCCACATAAACGGGTGGGCTATAGCCTTGGGGGGTGGGGCTGGCCGACTTCGTCCGCCTACTAAGAATGCCGCGAGACTTTGCGACGGTCCTCCGTGTGCCAAAAATAGGCTGCGGGCAAAGCCGCACCCAATGATAACTGCCCGAAGGCCGGGGCACCAAGTTCGTCCGGCGGAAAAAGGGCACAAAAACGGGTGGGCTATAGCCTTGGGGGGTGGGGCTGGCCATCTTCGTCCGCCCAACTCGGAATGCCGTGAGACTTTGCGAGGGATCTCCGTGTGCCATAAATAATCCGCGGGCAAAGCCGCGCCTAAAAATAACCACCCGAAGGCCGGGGCGCCAAGTTCGTCCAGCGGTAAAAGGCCACAAAAACGGGTGGGCTATAGCCTTGGTGGGTGGGGCTGGCCCACTTCGTCCGCCGGACCCGGCATGCCGCGAGAGTTTGCGAAGGGCCTCCGTGTGCCAAAAATAGGCCGCGGGCAAACCGCGCCCAAAAATAACCGCCCGAAGGCCGGGGCGCCAAGTTCGTCCAGCGGAAAAAGGCCACAAAAACGGGTGGGCTATAGCCTTGGGGGGTGGGGCTGGCCAACTTCGTCTGCCGGACTCGGAATGCCACGAGACTTTGCGAGGGGCCTCCATGTCCCAAAAAAAGGCCACGGGCAAAGCCGCGCCCAAAAATAACCACCCGAAGGCCGGGTCTCCAAGTTCGTCCAGCGGAAAAAGGCCACATAAACGGGTGGGCTATAGCCTTGGGGGGTGGGGCTGGCCGACTTCGTCCGCCGGACTCAGAATGCCGCGAGACTTTGCGACGGGCCTCCGTGTGCCAAACATGGGCCGCGGGCAAAGCCGCGCCCAAAAAGAACCGCCCGAAGGCCGGGGCGCCAAGTTCGTCCGGCGGAAAAAGGCCACAAAAACGGGTGGGCTATAGCCTTGGGGGGTGGGGCTGGCCATCTTCGTCCGCCGGACTCGGAATGCCGTGAGACTTTGCGAGGGATCTCCGTGTGCCATAAATAATCCGCGGGCAAAGCCGCGCCTAAAAATAACCACCCGAAGGCCGGGGCGCCAAGTTCGTCCAGCGGTAAAAGGCCACAAAAACGGGTGGGCAATAGCCTTGGGGGGTGGGGCTGGCCAACTTCGTCCGATGGACTCGGAATGCCACGAGACTTTACGAGGGGCCTCCGTGGGCCAAAAATATGCCGCGGGCAAAGCCGCGCCCAAAACTAACCGCCCGAAGGCCGGGTCTCCAAGTTCGTCCAGCGGAAAAAGGCCACAAAAACGGGTGGGCTATAGCCTTGGGGGGTGGGGCTGGCCCACTTCGTCCGCCGGACTCGGAATGCCGCGAGACTTTGCGAGGGGTCTCCGTGTGCCAAAAATAGGCCACGGGCAAAGGCGCAGTCAAAAATAACCCCCCGAAAGCCGGGGCGCCAAGTTCGTCCAGCGGAAAAAGGCCACAAAAACGGGTGGGCTATAACCTTGGGGGGTGGGGCTGGCCATCTTCGTCCGCCGGACTCAAATTGCGGCGACACTTTGCGAGGGGCCTCCGTGTGCCAAAAATAGGCCGCGGACAAAGCCGCGCCCAAAAATAACAGCCCGAAGGCCGGGGCGCCAAGTTCGTCCAGCGGAAAAAGGCCACAAAAACGGGTGGGCTATAGCCTTGGGGGGTGGGGCAAGCCGACTTCGTCCGCCGGACTCAGAATGCCGCGAGAGTTTGTAAGGGGCCTCCGTGTGCCAAAAATAGGCCGCGGGCAAAGCCACGCCCAAAAATAACCGCCCGAAGGCCGGGGCGCCAAGTTCGTCCAGCGGAAAAAGGCCACAAAAACGGGTGGGCTATATCCTTGGGGGGTGGGGCAAGCCGACTTCGTCCGCCGGGTTCAGAATGCCGCGAGACTTTGTAAGGGGCCTCCGTGTGCCAAAAATAGGCCGTGGGCAAAGCCGCGCCCAAAAATAACCGCCCGAAGGCCGGGGCGCCAAGTTCGTCCAGCGGAAAAAGGCCACAAAAACGGGTGGGCTATATCCTTGGGGGGTGGGGCAAGCCGACTTCGTCCGCCGGACTCAAATTGCCGCGAGACTTTGTAAGGGGCCTCCGTGTGCCAAAAATAGGCCGCGGGCAAAGCCGCGCCCAAAAATAACCGACCGAAGTCCGGGGCGCCAGGTTCGTCCACCGGAAAAAGGCCACAAAAACGGGTGGGCTATAGCCTTGGGGGGTGGGGCTGGACAACTTCGTCCGCCGAACTCAGAATGCCGCGAGACTTTGCGAGGGGCCTCCTTATACCAAAAATAGGCCGCGGGCAAAGCCGCGCCCAAAAATAACCACCCGAAGGCCGGGGAGCCAAGTTCGTCCAGCGGAAAAAGGCCACAAAAACGGGGAGCCTATAGCCTTGGGGGGTGCGGCTGGCCCACTTCGTCCGCCGGACTCGGAATGCCGCGAGACTTTGCGAGGGGCCTCCGTGTGCCAAAAATAAGCCACGGGCAAAGCCGCGCCAAAAAATAACCGCCCGAACGCCGGGGCGCCAAGTTCGTCCAGCGGAAAAAGGCCACAAAAACGGGTGGGCTATAGCCTTTGGGGGTGGGGCGGGCCGACTTCGTCTGCCGGACTCGGAATGCTGTGAGACTTTGCGAGGGGCCTCCGTGTGCCAAAAATTGGCCACGGGCAAAGCCGCGTCCAAAAATAACCGCCCGAAGGCTGGGGCTCCAAGTTCGTCCAGCGGAAAAAGGCCACAAAAACGGGTGGACTATAGCCTTGGGGGGTGGGTGTGGCCAACTTCGTCCGCCGGACTCGGAATGCCGCGAGACTTTGCGAGGGGCCTCCGTGTGCCAAAAATAGGCCGCGGGCAAAGTCGCGCCGAAAAATAACCGCCCGAAGGCCGGGGCGCCAAGTTTGTCCGGCGGAAAAAGGCCACAAAAACGGGTGGGCTATAGCCTTGGGGGGTGGGGCTGGCCATCTTCGTCCGCCGGACTCGGAATGCGGTGAGACTTTGCGAGGGAACTCCGTGTGCCATAAATAATCCATGGGCAAAGCCGCGCCTAAAAATAACCACCCGAAGGCCGGGGCACCAAGTTCGTCCAGCGGTAAAAGGCCACAAAAACGGGTGGGCTATAGCCTTGGGGGGTGGGGCTGGCCCACTTCGTCCGCCGGACTCAAAATGCGGCGACACATTGCGAGGGGCCTCCGTGCGCCAAAAATAGGCCGCGGACAAAGCCGCGCCCAAAATTAACCGCCCGAAGGCCGGGGTGCCAAGTTCGGCCAGCGGAAAAAGGCCACAAACACGTGTGGGCTATAGCCTTGGGGGGTGGGGCAACCCGCCTTCGTCCGCCGGACTCAGAATGCCGCGAGACTTGGCGAGGGGCCTCCTTGTACCAAAAATAGGCCGCGGACAAAGTCGCGCCCAAAAATAACAGCCCAAAGTCCGGGGCGCCAAGTTCGTCCAGCGGAAAAAGGCCACAAAAACGGGTGGGCTATAGCCTTGGGGGGTGGGGCTGGCCAACTTTGTCCGCCGGACTCAGAATGCCGTGAGACTTTGCGAGGGGCCTCCTTGTACCAAAAATAGGCCGCGGACAAAGCCGCGCCCAAAAATAACCGCCCGAAGGCCGGGGCGCCAAGTTCGTCCAGCGGAAAAAGGCCACAAAAACGGGTGGGCTATAGTCTTGGGGGGTGGGGCTGGCCAACTTCGTCCGCCGGACTCAGAATGCCGTGAGACTTTGCGTGGGAACTCCATGTGCTATAAATAATCCGTGGGCAAAGCCGCGCCTAAAAATAACCACCCGAAGGCCGGGGCGCCAAGTTCGTCCAGCGGTAAAAGGCCACAAAAACGGGTGGGCTATAGCCTTGGGGGGTGGGGCTGGCCAACTTCGTCCGCCGGACTCAAAATGCGGCGACAATTTGCGAGGGGCCTCCGTGTGCCAAAAATAGGCCGCGGACAGAGCCGCGCCCAAAAATAACCGCCCGAAGGCCGGGGCGCCAAGTTCGTCCAGCGGAAAAAGGCCACAAAAACGGGTGGGCTATAGTCTTGGGGGGTGGGGCTGGCCAACTTCGTCCGCCGGACTCAGAATGCCGTGAGACTTTGCGTGGGAACTCCATGTGCTATAAATAATCCGTGGGCAAAGCCGCGCCTAAAAATAACCACCCGAAGGCCGGGGCGCCAAGTTCGTACAGCGGTAAAAGGCCACAAAAACGGGTGGGCTATAGCCTTGGGGGGTGGGGCTGGCCAACTTCGTCCGCCGGACTCGGAATGCCGCGAGACTTTGCGAGGGGCCTCCGTGTGCGAAAAATAATCCGTGGGCAAAGCCGCGCCTAAAAATAACCACCCGAAGGCCGGAGCGCCAAGTTCGTCCAGTGGAAAAAGGCCACAAAAACGGGTGGGCTATAGCCTTGGGGGGTGGGGCTGGCCAACTTCGTCCGCCGGACTCGGAATGCCGCGAGACTTTGCGAGGGGCCTCCGTGTGCCAAAAATAGGCCGCGGGCAAAGCTGCGCCCAAAAATAACCGCCCGAAGGCCGGGGCGCCAAGTTCGTCCAGCGGAAAAAGGCCACAAAAACGGGTGGGCTATAGCCTTGGGGGCTGGGGCTGGCCAACTTTGGGGGGTGGGGCTGGCCGACTTCGTCCGCCAGAGTCGGAATGCCGCGAGACTATTCGAGGGGCCTCCGTGTGCCAGAAATAGGCCGCGGGTGAAGCCTTGCCCAAAAATAACCGCCCAACAGCCGGGGCGCCAAGTTCGTCCAGCGGAAAAAGGCCACAAAGACGGGTGGCCATAGCCTTGGGGGGTGGGGCTGGCCCACTTCGTCCGCCGGACTCGGAATGGCGCGAGACTTTGCGAGGTGACTCCATGTGCCAAAAATAGGCCGTGGACACTGCCGCGCCCAAAAATAACCGCCCGAAGGCCGGGGCGCCAGGATCGTCCAGCGGAAAAAGGCCACAAAAACGGGTGGGCTATAGCCTTCGGGGGTGGGGCTGGCCAACTTCGTCCGCCGGACTAGGAATGGTGCGAGATTTTGCGAGTCGCCTCCGTGTGCCAAAA
The DNA here is from genome assembly GCA_039657385.1 of Citrus x changshan-huyou. Taxonomy (NCBI): domain Eukaryota; kingdom Viridiplantae; phylum Streptophyta; class Magnoliopsida; order Sapindales; family Rutaceae; genus Citrus; species Citrus x changshan-huyou. The sequence continues at coordinate 916,441 of JBCGBO010000015.1, forward strand.
ATAGGCTGCGGCCACAGACGCCCCCAAAAATAACCGCCCGAAGGCCGGGGCGCCAAGTTCGTCCAGCCGAAAAAGGCCACAAAAACGGGTGGGCGATAGCCTTGGGGGGTGGGGCTGGCCAACTTTGTCCGCCGGACACGGAATGCCGTGAGACATTTCGAGGGGCCTCCGTGTGCCAAATATAGGCTGTGGGCCAAGCCGCGCCCAAACATAACCGCCCTAAGGCCGGGGCGCCATGTTCGTCCAGTAGAAAAAGGCCACAAAAACGGGTGGGCTATAGCCTTGGGGGGTGGGGCTGGCCCACTTCGTACGCCGGCCTCGGAATGCCGCGAAACTTTGCGAAGGGCCTCCGTGTGCCAAAAATAGGCCGCGGGCAAAGCCACGCCCAAAAATAACCGCCCGAAGGCCGGGGCGCCAAGTTCGACCAGCGGAAAAAGGCCACAAAAACGGGTGGACTATAGCCTTGGGGGGTGGGGCTGGCCCACTTCGTCCGCCGGACTCGGAATGCCGCGAGACTTTGCGAGGGGCCTCCGTGTGCCAAAAATAGGCCACCGGAAAAGGCGCGCCCAAAAATAACCGCCCGAAGGCCGGGGCGCCAAGTTCGTCCGGCGGAAAAAGGCCACAAAAACGGGTGGGCTATAGCCTTGGGGCGTGGGGCTGGCAACTTCGTCCGCCGGACTCAGAATGCCGTGAGACTTTGCGAGGGGCCTCCATGTGATAAAAATAGGCTGCGGGTAAAGCCGCGCCCGAAGGCCGGGGCTCCAAGTACGTCCAGCGGAAAAAGGCCACAAAAACGGGTGGGCTATATCCTTGGGGGGTAGGGCTGGCCAACTTCGTCCGCCGGACTCAGAATGCCGCGAGACTTTGCGAGGCGCCTCCGTGTGCCAAAAATAAGCCGCGGGCAAAGCCGCGCCCGAAAATAACCGTCCGAAGGCCGGGGCGCCAAGTTCGTCCAGCGGAAAAAGGCCACAAAAACGGGTGGGCTATAGCCTTGGGGGGTGGGGCTGGCCAACTTCGTCCGCCGGACTCGGAATGCCGTGAGACATTTCGAGGGGCCTCCGTGTGCCAAATATAGGCTGTGGGCCAAGCCGCGCCCAAAAATAACCGCCCGAAGGCCGGGGCGCCAAGTTCGTCCAGCGGAAAAAGGCCACAAAAACGGGTGGGCTATAGCCTTGGGGGATGGGGCTGGCCAACTTCGTCCGCCGGACTCGGAATACCGCGAGACTTTGCGAGGGGCCTCTGTGTTCCAAAAATAGGCCGCGGGCAAAGCCGTACCCAAAAATAACAGTCCGAAGGCCGGGGCGCCAAGTTCGTCCGGCGGAAAAAGGCCACAAAAACGGGTGGGCTATAGCCTTGGGGGGTGGGGCTGGCCAACTTCGTCCGCCGAACTCAGAATGCCGCGAGACTTTGCGAGGGGCCTCCGTGTGATAAAAATAGGCTGCGGGTAAAGCCGCGCCCGAAGGCCGGGGCTCCAAGTTCGTCCAGCGGAAAAAGGCCACAAAAACGGGTGGGCTATATCCTTGGGGGGTAGGGCGGCCAACTTCGTCCGCCGGACTCGGAATGCCGTGAGGCCTTGCGAGGGGCCTCCGTGTTCCAAAAATAGGCCGCGGGCAAAGCCGCGCCGAAAAATAACGTCCCGAAGGCCGGGACGCCAAGTTCGTCCGGCGGAAAAAGGCCACAAAAACGGGTGGGCTATAGCCTTGGGGGGGGGGGGGGGCTGGCCAACTTCGTCCGCCGAACTCAGAATGCCGCGAGACTTTGCGAGGGGCCTCCATGTGATAAAAATAGGCTGCGGGTAAAGCCGCGCCCGAAGGCCGGGGCTCCAAGTTCGTCCAGCGGAAAAAGGCCACAAAAAAGAGTGGGCTATAGCCTTGGGGGGTGGGGCTGGCCAACTTCGTCCGCCGGACTCGGAATGCCGCGAGACTTTGTGAGGGCCTCCGTGTGCCAATAATAGGCCGCGGACAAAGCCGCACCCAAAAATAACCCCCCGAAGACCGGGACGCCAAGTTCGTCCAGCGGAAAAAGGCCACAAAAACGGGTGGGCTATAGCCTTCGGGGGTGGGGCTGGCCCACTTCGTCCGCCGGACTCGGAATGCCGCGAGACTTTGCGAGGGGCCTCCGTGTGCCAAACATAGGCTGCGGGTAAAGCCACGCCCAAAAATAACCGCCCGAACGCCGGGGCGCCAAGTTCGTCCAGCGGAAAAAGGCCACAAAAACGGGTGGGCTATAGCCTTGGGGGGTGGGGCTGGCCAACTTCGTCGGCCGGACTAGGAATGCCGTGAGACTTTGCGAGGGGCCTCCGTGTCCCAAAAGTAGGCCGTGGCCTAAGCCGCGTCCAAAAATAACCGCCCGAAGGCCGGGGCGCCAAGTTCGTCCAGCGGAAAAAGGCCACAAAAACGGGTGGGCTATAGCCTTGGGGGGTGGGGCTGGCCGACTTCGTCCGCCGGACTCGGAATGCCGCGAGCCTTTGCGAGGGGCCTCCGTGTGCCAAAGGTAGGCCGCGGGCAAAGCCGCGCCCAAAAATAACCGCCCGAAGGCCGGGGCGCCAAGTTCGTCCAGCGCAAAAAGGCCAGAAAAACGGTTGGGCTATAGCCTTGGGCGGTGGGGCTGGCCGACTTCGTCCGCCGGACTCGGAATGCCGCGAGCCTTTGCGAGGGGCCTCCGTGTGCCAAAGGTAGGCCGCGGGCAAAGCCGCGCCCAAAAATAACCGCCGGAAGGCCGGGGCGCCAAGTTCGTCCAGCGCAAAAAGGCCACAAAAATGGGTGGGCTATAGCCTTGGGGGATGGGGCTGGCCAACTTCGTCCGCCGGACTCGGAATGCCGCGAGACTTTGCGAGGGGCCTCTGTGTTCCAAAAATAGGCCGCGGGCAAAGCCGCACCCAAAAATAACAGCCCGAAGGCCGGGGAGCCAAGTTCGTCCGGCGGAAAAAGGCCACAAAAACGGGTGGGCTATAGCCTTGGGGGGTGGGGCTGGCCAACTTCGTCCGCCGAACTCAGAATGCCGCGATACTTTGCGAGGGGCCTCCGTGTGATAAAAATAGGCTGCGGGTAGTTCGTCCAGCGGAAAAAGGCCACAAAAACGGGTGGGCTATATCCTTGGGGGGTAGGGCGGCCAACTTCGTCCGCCGGACTCGGAATGCCGTGAGGCCTTGCGAGGGGCCTCCGTGTTCCAAAAATAGGCCGCGGGCAAAGCCGCGCCGAAAAATAACGGCCCGAAGGCCGGGACGCCAAGTTCGTCCGGCGGAAAAAGGCCACAAAAACGGGTGGGCTATAGCCTTGGGGGGGGGGGCGGGCCAACTTCGTCCGCCGAACTCAGAATGCCGCGAGACTTTGCGAGGGGCCTCCATGTGATAAAAATAGGCTGCGGGTAAAGCCGCGCCCGAAGGCCGGGGCTCCAAGTTCGTCCAGCGGAAAAAGGCCACAAAAAAGAGTGGGCTATAGCCTTGGGGGGTGGGGCTGGCCAACTTCGTCCGCCGGACTCGGAATGCCGCGAGGCTTTGCGAGGGCCTCCGTGTGCCAATAATAGGCCGCGGTCAAAGCCGCGCCCAAAAATAACCCCCCGAAGACCGGGACGCCAAGTTCGTCCAGCGGAAAAAGGCCACAAAAACGGGTGGGCTATAGCCTTGGGGGGTGGGGCTGGCCAACTTCGTCCGCCGGACTCGGAATGCCGCGAGACTTTGCGAGGGGCCTCCGTGTGCCAAACATAGGCTGCGGGTAAAGCCACGCCCAAAAATAACCGCCCGAACGCCGGGGCGCCAAGTTCGTCCAGCGGAAAAAGGCCACAAAAACGGGTGGGCTATAGCCTTGGGGGGTGGGGCTGGCCAACTTCGTTGGCCGGACTAGGAATGCCGTGAGACTTTGCGAGGGGCCTCCGTGTCCCAAACGTAGGCCGTGGCCTAAGCCGCGTCCAAAAATAACCGCCCGAAGGCCGGGGCGCCAAGTTCGTCCAGCGGAAAAAGGCCACAAAAACGGGTGGGCTATAGCCTTGGGGGGTGGGGCTGGCCGACTTCGTCCGCCGGACTCGGAATGCCGCGAGCCTTTGCGAGGGGCCTCCGTGTGCCAAAGGTAGGCCGCGGGCAAAGCCGCGCCCAAAAATAACCGCCCGAAGGTCGGGGCGCCAAGTTCGTCCAGCGCAAAAAGGCCAGAAAAACGGTTGGGCTATAGCCTTGGGCGGTGGGGCTGGCCGACTTCGTCCGCCGGACTCGGAATGCCGCGAGCCTTTGCGAGGGGCCTCCGTGTGCCAAAGGTAGGCCGCGGGCAAAGCCGCGCCCAAAAATAACCGCCCGAAGGCCGGGGCGCCAAGTTCGTCCAGCGCAAAAAGGCCACAAAAATGGGTGGGCTATAGCCTTGGGGGGTGGGTCTGGCCGACTTCGTCCACCGGACTCGGAATGCCGCGAGACTTTGCGAGGGGCCTCCGTGTGCCAAAAATAGGCTGCGGGCAAAGCCGCGCCCAAATATAACCGCCCGAAGGCCGGGGCACCAAGTTCGTCCTGCAGAAAAAGGCCACAAAAACGGGTGGGCTATAGCCTTGGGGGCTGGGGCTGGCCACCTTCGTCCGCCGGACTCGGAATGCCGTTAGAATTTTCGAGGGGCCTCCGTGTGCCAAAAATAGACCGCGGGCATAGCCGCATCCAAAAATAACCGCCCGAAGGCCGGGGCGCCAAGTTCGTCCAGCAGAAAAAGGCCACAAAAACGGGTCGGCTATAGCCTTGGGGGGTGGGGCTGGCCGACTTCGTCCGCCGGACTCGGAATGCCGCGAGACGTTGCGAGGGGCCTACGTTTGCGAAAAGTAGGCCGCAGGCATAGCCGCATCCATAAATAACCGCCTGAAGGCCGGGGCGCCAAGTTCGTCCAGCGGAAAAAGGCCACAAAAACGGTTGGGCTATAGCCTTGGGCGGTGGGGCTGGCCGACTTCGTCCGCCGGACTCGGAATGCCGCGAGCCTTTGCGAGGGGCCTCCGTGTGCCACAGGTAGGCCGCGGGCAAAGCCGCGCCCAAAAATAACCGCCCGAAGGCCGGGGCGCCAAGTTCGTCCAGCGCAAAAAGGCCACAAAAATGGGTGGGCTATAGCATTGGGGGGTGGGTCTGGCCGACTTCGTCCACCGGACTCGGAATGCCGCGAGACTTTGTGAGGGGCCTCCGTGTGCCAAAAATAGGCTGCGGGCAAAGCCGCGCCCAAATATAACCGCCCGAAGGCCGGTGCGCCAAGTTCGTCCAGCAGAAAAAGGCCACAAAAACGGGTGGGCTATAGCCTTGGGGGGTGGGGCTGGCCACCTTCGTCCGCCGGACTCGGAATGCCGCTAGAATTTTTGAGGGGCCTCCGTGTGCCAAAGGTAGGCCGCGGGCAAAGCCGCGCCCAAAAATAACCGGCCGAAGGCCGGGGCGCCAAGTTCGTCCAGCGCAAAAAGGCCACAAAAACGGGTGGGCTATAGCCTTGGGGGGTGGGGCTGGCCAACTTCGTCCGCCGGACTCGGAATGCCGCGAGACTTTGCGAGGGGCGTACGTTTGCCAAAAGTAGGCCGCAGGCATAGCCGCATCCATAAATAACCGCCCGAAGGCCGGGGCGCCAAGTTCGTCCAGCGGAAAAAGGCCACAAAAACGGGTGGGCTATAGCCTTGGGGGGTGGGGCTGGACGACTTCGTCCGCCGGACTCGGAATGCCGCGAGCCTTTGCGAGGGGCCTCCGTGTGCCAAAGGTAGGCCGCGGGCAAAGCCGCGCCCAAAAATAACCGCCCGAAGGCCGGGGCGCCAAGTTCGTCCAGCGCAAAGAGGCCACAAAAATGGGTGGGCTATAGCCTTGGGGGGTGGGTCTGGCCGACTTCGTCCACCGGACTCGGAATGCCGCGAGACTTTGCGAGGGGCCTCCGTGTGCCAAAATTAGGCTGCGGGCAAAGCCGCGCCCAAATATAACCGCCCGAAGGCCGGGGCGCCAAGTTCGTCCAGCAGAAAAAGGCCACAAAAACGGGTGGGCTATAGCCTTGGGGGGTGGGGCTGGCCACCTTCGTCCGCCGGACTCGGAATGCCGCTAGAATTTTCGAGGGGCCTCCGTGTGCCAAAAATAGGCCGCGGGTATAGCCGCATCCAAAAATAACAGCCCGAAGGCCGGGGCCCCAAGTTCGTCCAGCAGAAAAAGGCCACAAAAACGGGTGGGCTATAGCCTTGGGGGGTGGGGCTGGCCAACTTCGTCCGCCGGACTCAGAACGCCGCGAGACTTTGCGAGGGGCCTCCGTGTGCCAAAAATAGGCCGCGGGTAAAGCCGCGCCCAAAAATAACCGCCCGAAGGCCGGGGCGCCAAGTTCGTCCAGCTGAAAAAGGCCACGAAAACAGGTGGGCTATAGCCTTGGGGGGTGGGGCTGGCCAAATTCGTCCGCCGGACTCGGAATGGCGCGAGACATTGCGAGCGGCTTCCGTGCACCAAGAATAGGCAGCGGGCACAGACGCGCCCAAAAATAACCGCCCGAAGGCCGGGGCGCCATGTTCGTCCTGCGGAAAAAGGCCACAAAAACGGGTGGGCTATAGCCTTGGGGGGTGGGGCTGGCCAACTTCGTCCGCCGGACTCGGAATGCCGCGAGACTTTGCGAGCGGCCTCCGTGTGCCAAGAATAGGCCGCGGGCACAGCCACGCCCAAAAATAACCATCCGAAGGATGGGGCGCCAAGTTCATCCAGCAGAAAAAGGCCACAAAAACGGGTGGGCTATTGCCTTGGGGGGTGGGGCCGTCCCACGTCGTCCGCCGGACTCGGAATGCCGCGAGACATTGCGAGGGGCCTCCGTGTGCCAAAAATAGGCCACGGGTAAAGCCGCGCCCAAAAATAACCGCCCGAAGGCCGGGGCGCCCAGTTCGTCCAGCTGAAAAAGGCCACGAAAACAGGTGGGCTATAGCCTTGGGGGGTGGGGCTGGCCAACTTCGTCCGCCGGACTCGGAATGCCACTAGACATTGCGAAGGGCCTCCGTGTGCCAAAAATAGGCCGCGGGTAAAGCCGCGCCCAAAAATAACCGCCCGAAGGCCGGGGCGCCAAGTTCGTCCAGCTGAAAAAGGCCACGAAAACAGGTGGGCTATAGCCTTGGGGGGTGGGGCTGGCCAACTTCGTCCGCCGGACTCGGAATGGCGCGAGACATTGCGAGCGGCCTCCGTGCACCAAGAATAGGCAGCGGGCACACACGCGCCCAAAAATAACCGCCCGAAGGCCGGGGCGCCAAGTTCGTCCAGAGGAAAAAGGCCACAAAAACGGGTGGGCTATAGCCTTGGGGGGTGGGGCTGGCCAACTTCGTCCGCCGGACTCGGAATGCCGCGAGACTTTGCGAGCGGCCTCCATGTGCCAAGAATAGGCCACGGGCAGAGGCACGCCCAAAAATAACCACCCGAAGACCGGGGCGCCAATTTCGTCCAGCGGAAAATGGCCACAAAAACGGGTGGGCTATAGCCTTGGGGGTTGGGGCTGGCCAACTTCGTCCGCCGGACTCGGAATGCCGCGAGACTTTGCGAGGGGTCTCCGTGTGCCAACAATAAGCCGTGGGTAAAGCCACGCCCAAAAATAACCGCCCGAAGGCCGGGGCGCCAAGTTCGTCAAGCGGAAAAAGACCACAAAAACGGGTGGGCTATAGCCTTGGGGGGTGGGGCTGGCCAACTTCGTCCGCCGGACTCGGAATGCCGCGAGACTTTGCGAGGGGCGTCCGTGTGCCAAAAATATTCCGTGGGTAAAGCCGCGCCGAAAAATAACCACCTGAAGGCCGGGGCGCCAAGTTCGTCCAGCGGAAAATGGCCACAAAAACGGGTGGGCTATACCCTTGGGGGGTGGGGCTGGCCAACTTCGTCCGCCGTACTCGGAATGCTGCGAGACATTGCGAGGGGCCTCCGTGTGCCAAAAATAGGCAGCGGGCTAAGCCGTACCCAAAAATAACTGCCCGAAGGCGGGGGTGCCAAGTTCGTCCAGCGGAAAAAGGTCACAAAAACGGGTGGGCTATACCCTTGGGGGGTGGGGCTGGCCCACTTCGTCCGCCGGACTCGGAATCCCGCGAGACTTTGCGAGGGTCCTCCGTGTGCCAAAAATAGGCCGCGGGCAAAGCCGCACCCAAAATTAACCGCCCGAAGGCCGGGGCGCCATGTTCGTCCAGCTGAAAAAGGCCACAAAAACGGGTGGGCTATAGCCTTGGGGGGTGGGGCTGGCCAACTTCGTCCGCCGGACTTGGAGTGCCGCGAGACTTTTCGAGGGGCCTCCGTGTGCCAAAAATAGGCCGCGGGCAGAGCCGCGCCCAAAAATAACTGACCGAAGGCCGGGGCGCCAAGTTTGTCCAGCGGAAAAAGGCCACAAAAACGGGTGGGCTATAGCCTTGGGGGGTGCGGCTGGCCCACTTCGTCCCCCGGACTCGAAATGCCGCGAGACTTTGCGAGGGGCCTCCGTGTGCCAAAAATAGGCCGAGGGCAAAGCCGCGCCCAAAAATAACCGCCCGAAGGCCGGGGCGCCAAGTTCGTCCAGCGGAAAAAAGCCACAAAAACGGGTGGGCTATAGCCTTGGGGAGTGGGGCTGGCCAACTTCGTCCGCCGGACTTGGAATGCCGCGAGACTTTGAGAGGGGCCTCCATGTGCCAAACATCGGCCGCGAGTAAAGCCGCGCCCAAAAATAACCGCCCGAAGGCCGGGGCGCCAAGTTCGTCCCGCTGAAAAAGGCCACAAAAACAGGTGGGCTATAGCCTTGGGGGGTGGGGTTGGCCCACTTCGTCCGCCGGACTCGGAATGCCGCGAGACTTTGCGAGGGGCCTTCGTGTGCGAAAAATAGGCCGCGGGCAATGCCGCGCCGAAAAATAACCACCCGAAGGCCGGGGCGCCAAGTTTGTCCTGCCGAAAATGGCCACAAAAACGGGTGGGCTATACCCTTGGGGGGTGGGGCTGGCCAACTTCGTCCGCCGGATTCGGAAGGCCGCGAGACTTTGCGAGGGGCCTCCGTGTGCCAAAAATAGGCAGCGGGCTAAGCCACGCCCAAAAATAACTGCCCGAAGGCGGGGGTGCCAAGTTCGTCCAGCGGAAAAAGGCCACAAAAACGGGTGGGCTATACCCTTGGGGGGTGGGGCTGGCCGACTTCGTCCGCCGGACTCGGAATGCCACGAGACTTTGCGAGGGGCCTCCGTGTGCGAAAAATAGGCCACGGGCAAAGCCGCGCCCAAAACTAACAGCCCGAAGGACGGGGTGCCAAGTTCGTCCAGCGGAAAAAGGCCACAAAAACGGGTGGGCTATAGCCTTCGGGGGTGGGGCTGGCCAACTTCGTCCGCCGGACTCGGAATGCCGCGAAAATTTGCGAGGGGCCTCCGTGAGCAAAAAATAGGCCGCGGGCAAAGCCACTCCCAAAAATAACTGCCCGAAGGCCGGGTTGCCTAGTTCGTCCAGCGGAAAAAGGCCACAAAAACGGGTGGGCTATAGCCTTGGGGGGTGGGGCCGGCCCACTTCGTCCGCCGGACTCGGAATACCGCGAGACTTTGCGAGGGGCCTCCGTGTGCAAAAAATAGGCCGCGGCAAATCCGCTCCCAAAAATAACTGCCCGAAGGCCGGGGCGCCATGTTCGTCCAGCGGAAAAAGGCCACAAAAACGGGAGGGCTATAGCCTTGGGGGGTGGGGCCGTCCCACGTCGTCCGCCGGACTCGGAATGCCGCGAGACATTGCGAGGGGCCTCCGTGTGCCAAAAATAGGCCACGGGTAAAGCCGCGCCCAAAAATAACCGCCCGAAGGCCGGGGCGCCCAGTTCGTCCAGCTGAAAAAGGCCACGAAAACAGGTGGGCTATAGCCTTGGGGGGTGGGGCTGGCCAACTTCGTCCGCCGGACTCGGAATGCCACTAGACATTGCGAAGGGCCTCCGTGTGCCAAAAATAGGCCGCGGGTAAAGCCGCGCCCAAAAATAACCGCCCGAAGGCCGGGGCGCCAAGTTTGTCCAGCTAAAAAAGGCCACGAAAACAGGTGGGCTATAGCCTTGGGGGGTGGGGCTGGCCAACTTCGTCCGCCGGACTCGGAATGGCGCGAGACATTGCGAGCGGCCTCCGTGCACCAAGAATAGGCAGCGGGCACACACGCGCCCAAAAATAACCGCCCGAAGGCCGGGCCGCCAAGTTCGTCCAGAGGAAAAAGGCCACAAAAACGGGTGGGCTATAGCCTTGGGGGGTGGGGCTGGCCAACTTCGTCCGCCGGACTCGGAATGCCGCGAGACTTTGCGAGCGGCCTCCGTGTGCCAAGAATAGGCCACGGGCAGAGGCACGCCCAAAAATAACCACCCGAAGACCGGGGCGCCAATTTCGTCCAGCGGAAAATGGCCACAAAAACGGGTGGGCTATAGCCTTGGGGGTTGGGGCTGGCCAACTTCGTCCGCCGGACTCGGAATGCCGCGAGACTTTGCGAGGGGTCTCCGTGTGCCAACAATAAGCCGTGGGTAAAGCCACTCCCAAAAATAACCGCCCGAAGGCCGGGGCGCCAAGTTCGTCAAGCGGAAAAAGACCACAAAAACGGGTGGGCTATAGCCTTGGGGGGTGGGGCTGGCCAACTTCGTCCGCCGGACTCGGAATGCCGCGAGACTTTGCGAGGGGCGTCCGTGTGCCAAAAATATTCCGTGGGTAAAGCCGCGCCGAAAAATAACCACCCGAAGGCCGGGGCGCCAAGTTCGTCCAGCCGAAAAAGGCCACAAAAACGGGTGGGCTATAGCCTTGGGGGGTGGGGCCGGCCAACTTCGTCCGCCGGACTCGCAATGCCGCGAGAATTTGCGAGGGTCCTCCGTGTGCCAAAAATAGACCGCGGGTAAAGCCGTACCCAAAAATAACTGCCCGAAGGCCGGGGCGCCAACTTCGTCCAGCGGAAAAAGGCCACAAAAACGGGTGGGCTATAGCCTTGGGGGTGGGGCTGACCAACTTCGTCCGCCGGACTCGCATTGCTGCGAGAATTTGGGAGGGGCCTCCGTGTGCAAAAAATAGGCCGCGGCAAAGCCGCGCCCAAAAATAACCTCCCGAAGGCCGGGGCGCCCAGTTCGTCCAGCGGAAAAATGCCACAAAAACGGGTGGGCTATAGCCTTGGGGGGTGGGGCTGGCCCACTTTGTCCGCCGTAGTCGGAATGCCGCGAGACTTTGCGAGGGGCCTCCGTGTGCCAAAAATAGGACGCGGGCAAAGCCGCGCCCAAAAATAACTGCCCGAAGGCCGGGGAGCCATGTTCGTCCAGTGGAAAAAGGCCACAAAAACGGGTGGGCTATAGCCTTGGGGGGTGGGGCTGGCCAACTTCGTCCGCCGGGCTTAGAATGCCGCGAGACTTTGCGAGGGGCCTCCGGGTGCCAAAAATAGGCCGCGGGCAAAGCCGCGCCCAAAGATAACCGCCCGAAGGCCGGGGCGCCAAGTTCGTCCAGCAGAAAAAGGCCACAAAAACGGGTGGGCTATAGCCATGGGGGGTGGGGCTGGCCCACATCGTCCGCCGGACTCGGAATGCCGCGAGACCTTGCGAGGGGCCTTCGTGTGCCAAAAATAGTCCGCGGGCAAAGCCGCGCCCAAAAATAACCGCCCGAAGGCCGGGGCGCCCAGTTCGTCCAGCGGAAAAAGGCCACAAAAACAGGTGGGCTATAGCCTTGGGGGGTGGGGCTGGCCCACTTCGTCCGCCGGACTCGGAATGCCGCGATACTTTGCGAGGGGCCTCCGTGTGCCAAAAACAGGCCGCGGTCAAAGCCGCGCCCAAAAATAACCGCCCGAAGGCCAGGGTGCCTAGTTCGTCCAGCGGAAAAAGGCCATAAAAACGGGTGGGCTATAGCCTTGGGGGGTGGGGCTGGCCAACTTCGTCCGCCGGACTCGGAATTCCGCGAGACTTTGCGAGGGGCCTCCGTGTGCCAAGAATAGGCCCCGGGCACAGCCACGCCCAAAAATAACCAACCGAAGGATGGGGCGCCAAGTTCGTCCAGCAGAAAAAGGCCACAAAAACGGGTGGGCTATAGCCTTGGGGGGTGGGGCTGGCCAACTTCGTCCGCCGGACTCGGAATGGTACGAGGCTTTGCAGCGGCCTCCGTGTGCCAAAAATAGGTCGCGGGCACAGCCGTACCCAAATATAACCGCCCGAAGGCCGGGGCGCCATGTTCGTCCAGCGGAAAATGGCCACAAAAACGGGTGGGCTATAGCCTTGGGGGGTGGGGCTGGCCAACTTCGTCCGCCGGACTCGGAATGCCGCGAGACTTTGCGAGGGGCCTCCGTGTGCCAAAAATAGGCCGTGGGTAAAGCCGCGTCCAAAAATAACTGCCCGAAGGCCGGGGCGACAAGTTCGTCAAGCGGAAAAAGGCCACAAAAACGGGTGGGCTATAGCCTTGGGGGGTGGGGCTGGCCCACTTCGTCCGCCGGACTCGGAATGCCGCGAGACTTTGCGAGGGCCCTCCGTGTGCAAAAAATAGGCCGCGGGCAAAGCCGCGCTGAAAAATAACCACCCGAAGGCGGGGGCGCCAAGTTCGTCCAGCGGAAAAAGGCCACAAAAACGGGTGGGCTATAGCCTTGGGTTGTGGGGCTGGCCAACTTCGTCCGCCGGACTCGGAATGCCGGGAGACTTTGCGAGGGGCCTCCGTGTGCCAAAAATAGGCCGCGGCCAAAGCCGCGCCCGAAAATAACCGCCCGAAGGCCGGGGCGCCAAGTTCGTCCAGCGGAAAAAGGCCACAAAAACGGGTGGGCTATAGCCTTGGGGGGTGGGGCTGGCCAACTTCGTCCGCCGGACTCGGAATGCCGCGAGACTTTGCGAGGGGCCTCCGTGTGCCAAAAATAGGCCGAGGGCAAAGCCGCGCCCGAAAATAACCGCCCGAAGGCCAGGGCGCCCAGTTCGTCCTGCGGAAAAAGGCCACAAAAACGGGTGGGCTATAGCCTTGGGGAGTGGGGCTGGCCAACTTCATCCGCCGGACTCGGAATGCCGCGAGACTTTGAGAGGGGCCACCGTGTGCGAAAAATAGGCCGTGGGCAAAGCCGCGCTGAAAACTAACCACCCGAAGGCCGGGGCGCCAAGTTTGTCCTGCGGAAAATGGCCACAAAAACGGGTGGGCTATACCCTTGCGGGGTGGGGCTGGTCAACTTCGTCCGCCGGATTCGGAATGCCGCGATACTTTGCGAGGGGCCTCCGTGTGCCAAAAATAGGCAGCGGGCTAAGCCGCGCCCAAAAATAACTGCCCGAAGGCGGGGGTGCCAAGTTATTCCAGCGGAAAAAGGCCACAAAAACGGGTGGGCTATACCCTTGCGGGGTGGGGTTGGCCAACTTCGTCCGCCGGACTCGGAATGCCGCGAGACTTTGCGAGGGGCCTCCATGTGCCAAAAATAGGCCGCGGGTAAAGCGGCTCCCAAACATAACCGCCCGAAGGCCTGGGCGCCAAGTTCGTCAAGCGGAAAAAGGCCACAAAAACGGGTGGGCTATAGCCTTGGGGGGTTGGGCTGGCCCATTTCGTCCGCCGGACTCGGAATGCCGCGAGACCTTGCAAGGGTCCTCCGTGTGTGAAAAATAGGCCCCACGAGACTTTGCGAGGGGCCTCCTTGTGCTAAAAATAGACCGCGGGCAAAGCCGCGCCCAAAAATAACCGCCCGAAGGCCGGGGCGCCAAGTTCGTCCAGCGGAAAAAGGCCACAAAAATGGGTGGGCTATAGCCTTGGGGGGTTGGGCCGGCCAACTTCGTCCGCCGGACTTGGAATGCCGCGAGACTTTGCGAGGGGCCTCCGTGTGCCAAAAATAGACCGCGGACAAAGCCGCGCCCAAAAATAACCGCCCAAAGGCCGGGGCGCCAAGTTCGTCCAGCGGAAAAAGGCCACAAAAACGGGTGGGCTATAGCCTTGGGGGGTGGGGCTGGCCAACTTCGTCCGCCGGGCTCGCAATGTTGCGAGAATTTGTGAGGGGCCTCCGTGTGTACAAAATAGGCCGCGGGCAAAGCCGCGCCAAAAAATAACCTCCCGAAGGCCGGGGCGCCCAGTTCGTCCAGCGGAAAAAGGCCACAAAAACGGGTGGGCTATAGCCTTGGGGGGTGGGGCTGGCCCACTTCGTCCGCCGGACTCGGAATGCCGCGGGACTTTGCGAGGGGCCTCCGTGTGCCAAAAATAGGCCGCGGCCAAAGCCACGCCCAAAAATAACCGCCCGAAGGCCGGGGCGCCAAGTTCGTCCAGCGGAACAAGGCCACAAAGACGGGTGGGCTATAGTCTTGGGGGGTGGGGCTGGCCCACTTCGTCCGCCGGACTCGGAATGCCTCGAGACTTTGCAAGGGGCCTCCGTGTGCCAAAAATAGGCCACGGACCAAGCCGCGCCCAAAAATAACCGCTCGAAGGCCGGGGCGCCAAGTTCGTCCAGCGGAAAAAGGCCACAAAAACGGGTGGGCTATAGCCTTGGGGGGTGGGGCTGGCCAACTTCGTCCGCCGGACTCGGAATACCGCGAGACTTTGCAAGGGGCCTCCGTGTGCCAAAAATAGGCCGCAGGCAAAGCCGCGACCAAAAATAACCGCCCGATGGCCGGGGCGCCAAGTTCGTCCAGCGGAAAAAGGCCACAAAATCGGGTGGGCTTTAGCTTTGGGGGGTGGGGCATGCCAACTTCGTCCGCCGGACTCGGACTGCCGTGACACTTTACGAGGTGCCTCCGTGTGCCAAAAATAGGCCGCGGGCAAAGCCGCGCCCAAAAATAACCGCCCGAAGGCCGGGGCGCCAAGTTCGTCCAGCGGAAAAAGGCCACAAAAACGGGTGGGCTATAGCCTTGGGGGGTGGGGCTGGCCCACTTCGTCCGCCGGACTCGGAATGCCGCGAGAATTTGCGAGGGGCCTCCGTGTACAAAAAATAGGCCGCGGGCAAAGCCACGCCCAAAAATAACCGCCCGAAGGCTGGGGCGCCCAGTTCGTCCAGCGGAAAAAGGCCACAGAAACGGGTGGGCTATAGCCGTGAGGGGTGGGGCAGGCCAACTTCGTCCGCCGGACTCGGAATGCCGCGAGACTTTGCGAGGGGCCTCCGTGGGCAAAAAATAGGCCGCGGGAAAAGCCGCCCCCAAAAATAACCGCCCGAAGGCCGGGGCGCCCAGTTCGTCCAGCGGAAAAAGGCCACAAAAACGGGTGGGATATAGCCTTGGGGGGTGGCGCAGGCCGACTTCGTCCGCCGGACTCGGAATGCAGCGAGACTTTGCGAGGGGACTCCGTGTGCCAAAAATAGGCCACGGGAAAAGCCGTGCCTAAAAATAACAGTCCGAAGGCCGGGGCGCCAAGTTCGTCCAGCGGAAAAAGGCCACAAAAACGGGTGGGCTATAGCCCTGGGGGGTGGTGCTGGCCCACTTCGTCCGCCGGACTCGCAATGCCGTGAGAATTTGCGAGGGGCCTCCGTGGGCAAAAAATAGGCCGCGGGCAATGCCGCACCCAAAAATAACCGCCCGAAGGCCAGGGCGCCCAGTTCCTCCAGCGGAAAAAGGCCACAAAAACGGGTGGGCTATAGCCTTGCGGGGTGGAGCTGGCCGACTTCGTCCGCCGGACTCGGAATGCCGCGAGACTTTGCGAGGGGCCTCCGGGTGCCAAAAACAGGCCGTGGTCAAAGCCGCGCCCAAAAATAACCGCCCGAAGGACGGGGCGCCTAGTTCGTCCAGCGGAAAAAGGCCACAAAAACGGGTGGGCTATAGCCTTGGGGGTTGGGGCTGGCCAACTTCGTCCGCCGGACTCGGAATTCCACGAGACTTTGCGAGGGGCCTACGTGTGCCAAAAATAAGCCGCGGGCAAAGCGGCGCCCAAAAATAACCGCCCGAAGGCCGGGGCGCCAAGATCGTCCAGCGGAAAAAGGCCACAAAGACGGGTGGGCTATAGCCTTGGGGGGTGGGGCTGGCCCACTTCGTCCGCCGGACTCGGAATGCCTCGAGACTTTGCGAGGGGCCTCCGTGTGCCAAAAATAGGCCACGGGCAAAGCCGCGCCCAAAAATAACCGCCCGAAGGCCGGGGCGCCAAGTTCGTCCAGCGGAAAAAGGCCACAAAAACGGGTGGGCTATAGCCTTGGGGGGTGGGGCTGGCCAACTTCGTCCGCCGGACTCGGAATACTGCGAGACTTTGCGAGGGGCCTCCGTGTACCAAAAATAGGACGCAGGCAAAGCCGCGCCCAAAAATAACCGCCCGAAGGCCGGGGCGCCAAGCTCGTCCAGCGGAAAAAGGCCACAAAATCGGGTGGGCTATAGCCTTGGGGGGTGGGGCATGCCAACATCGTCCGCCGGACTCGGAATGGCTCGAGGCTTTGCGAGGCACCTCCGTGTGCCAAAAATAGGCCGCGGTCACAACCGTGCCCAAAAATAACTGCCCGAAGGCCGGGGCTCCAAGTTCGTCCAGCGGAAAAAGGCCAGAAAAACGGGTGGGCTATAGCCTTGGGGGGTGGGGCATGCCAACTTCGTCCGCCGGACTCGGAATGCCGTGACACTTTGTGAGGGGCCTCCGTGTGCCAAAAATAGGCCGCGGGCAAAGCCGTTTCCAAAAATAACCGCCCGAAGGCCGGGGCGCCAAGTTCGTCCAGCGGAAAAAGGCCAGAAAAACGGGTGGGCTATAGCGTTGGGGGGTGGGGCTGGCCAACTTCGTCCGCCGGACTCGGAATACCGCGAGAATTTGCGAGGGGCCTCCGTGTACAAAAAATAGGCCGCGGACAAAGCCTCACCCAAAAATAACCGCCCGAAGGCCGGGGCGCCCAGTTCGTCCAGCGTAAAAAGGCAACAGAAACGGGTGGGCTATAGCCGTGGGGGGTGGGGCAGGCCGACTTCGTCCGCCGGACTCGGAATGCCGCGGGACTTTGCGAGGGGCCTCCGTGGGCAAAAAATAGGCCGCGGGCAAAGCCGCGCCCAAAAATAAGTGCCCGAAGCCCGGGGCGCCCAGTTCGTCCAGCGGAAAAAGGCCACAAAAACGGGTGGGCTATAGCCTTGGGGGGTGGGGCAGGCCGACTTCGACCGCCGGACTCGGAATGCAGCGAGACTTTGCGAGGGGCCTCCATGTGCCAAAAATAGGCCGTGGGCAAAGCCGTGCCCAAAAATAACCGCCCGAAGGCCGGGGCGCCAAGTTCGTCCAGCGGAAAAAGGCCACAAAAACGGGTGGGCTATACCCTTGGGGGGTGGGGCTGGCCAACTTCGTCCGCCGGACTCGCAATGCAGTGAGAATTTGCGAGGGGCCTCCGTGGGCAAAAAATAGGCTGCGGCCAAAGCCGCGCCCAAAAATAACCGCCCTAACGCCGGGGCGCCAAGTTCGTCCAGCGGAAAAAGCCCACAAAAACGGGTGGGCTATAGCCTTGGGGGGTGGGGCTGGCCAACTTCGTCCGCCGGACTCGGAATGCCGCGAGACTTTGCGAGGGTTCTCCGTGTGCCAAAAACAGGCCGTTGTCAAAGCCGTGCCCAAAAATAACTCCACGAAGGCCGGGGTGCCATGTTCGTCCAGCGGAAAAAGCACACAAAAACGGGTGGGCTATAGCCTTGGGGGGTGGGGCTGGCCAACTTCGATCGCCGGACTCGGAATGGCTCGATAATTTGCGAGGCACCTCCGTGTGCCAAAAATAGGCAGCAGGCACAGCCGCGCGCAAAAATAACCGCCCGAAGGCCGGGGTGCCATGTTCGTCCAGCGGAAAAAGCCCACAAAAAGGGATGGGCTATAGCCTTGGGGGGTGGGGCTGGCCAACTTCGTCCGCCGGACTCGGAATGCCACGAGACTTTGCGAGGGGCCTCCGTGTGCCAAAAATAGGCCGCGGGCAAAGCCGCGCCCAAAAATAACCGCCCGAAGGCCGGGGCGCCATGTTCGTCCAGCGGAAAAAGGCAACAAAAACGGGTGGGCTATAGCCTTGGGGGGTGGGGCTGGACAACTTCGTCCGCCGGACTCGGAATTGCGCGAGACCTTGCGAGGCGCCTCCGTGTGCCAAAAATAGGCCGAATGCACAGCCGCGCCCAAAAATAACCGCCCGAAGGCCGGGGTGCCATGTTCGTCCAGCGGAAAAAGGCCACAAAAACGGGTGGGCTATAACCTTGGGGGGTGGGGCTGGTCAACTTCGTCCGCCGGACTCGGAATGGCGTGAGACTTTGCGAGGCACCTCCGTGTGCCAAAAATAGGCCGCATGCACCGCCACGCCCAAAAATAACTGCCCGAAGGCTGGGGTGCCATGTTCATCCAGCGGAAAAAGGCCACAAAAACGGGTGGGCTATAACCTTGGGGGGTGGGGCTGGTCAATTTCGTCCGCCGGACTCGGAATTGCGCGAGACCTTGCGAGGCGCCTCCGTGTGCCAAAAATAGGCCGCGGGCACAGCCGCGCCAAAAATAACTGCCCGAAGGCCGGGGCGCCAAGTTCGTCCAGCGGAAAAAGCCCACAAAAACGGGTGGGCTATAGCCTTGGGGGGTGGGGCTGGCCAACTTCGATCGCCGGACTCGGAATGGCGTGAGACTTTGCGAGGCGCCTCCGTGTGCCAAAAATAGGCCGCATGCACAGCCGCGCCAAAAAATAACCGCCCGAAGGCCGGGGCGCCAAGTTCGTCCAGCGGAAAAAGCCCACAAAAATGGGTAGGCAATAGCCTTGAGGGGTGGGGCTGGCCAACTTCGTCCGTCGGACTCAGAATGGCGCGAGACTTTGGGAGGCACCTCCGTGTGCCAAGAATAGGCCGCAGACACAGCCGTGCCCAAAAATAACCGCCCGAAGGCCGGGGCGCCAAGTTCATCCAGCGGAAAAAGGCCACAAAAACGGATGGGCTATAGCCTTGGGGGGTGGGCATGGCCAACTTCGTCCGCCGGACTCGGAATGGCGCGAGACTTTGCGTGGCACCTAAGTGTGCCAAAAATAGGCCGCGGGCACAGCCGCGTCCAAAATAACCACCCGAAGGCCGGGTCGCCAAGTTCGTCCAGCGGAAAAAGCCCACAAAAACGGGTGGGCTATAACCTTGGGGGGTGGGGCTGGCCCATTTCGTCCGCCGGACTCGGAATGGCGCGAGAATTGCGAGGCACCTCCGTGTACCAAAAATAGGCTGCGGGCACAGCCGCGCCCAAAAATAACCGCCCGAAGGCCGGGGCGCCAAGTTCGTCCAGCGGAAAAATCCCACAAAAACGGGTGGGCTATAGCCTTGGGGGGTGGGGCTCGCCAACTTCGTCCGCCAGACTCGGAATGGCGTGAGACTTTGCGAGGCGCCTCCGTGTGCCAAAAATAGGCCGCGGGCACAGCCACACCCACACCCAAAAATAACCGCCTGAAGGCCGGGGCGCCAAGTTCGTCCAGCGGAAAAAGGCCACAAAAAAGGGTGGGCTATATCCTTGGGGGGTGGGGCGGGCCGACTTCGTCCGCCGGACTCGGAATGGTCCGAGGAATTGCGAGGCGTCTCCGTGTGCCAAAAATATTCCGCGGGCACAGCGGCGCCCAAAAATAACCGCCCGAAGGCCGGGGCGCCAAGTTCGTCCAGCGGAAAAAGCGCACAAAAACGGGTGGGCTATAGCCTTGGGGGGTGGGGCTGGCCAACGTCGTGCGCCCGACTCGGATGGCGCGAGACTTTCGAGGCACCTCCGTGTGCCAAAAATAAGCCACGGGCACAGCCGCGTCCAAAAATAACCACCCGAAAGCCGGGGCGCCAAGTTCGTCCAGCGAAAAAGGCCACAAAAACGGGTGCGCTATAGCCTTGGGGGGTGGGGCTGGCCAACTTCGTCCCCCGGACTCGGAATGGCGCGAGACTTTGCGAGGTCCCTCCGTGTGCCCAAAATAGGCCGCGGGTATAGCCACGCCCAAAAATAACTGCCCGAAGGCCGGGGCGCCAACTTCGTCCGCCGGACTCGGAATGGTGCGAGACATTGCGAGGCGTCTCCGTGTGCCAAAAATAGGCCGCGGGCACAGCCGCGCCCAAAAATAACCGCGCCAAGACCGGGGCGCCAAGTTCGTCCAGCGGAAAAAGCCCACAAAAACGGGTGGGCTATAGCCTTGGGGGGTGGTGCAGGCCAACTTCGTCCGCCGGTCTCGGAATGGCACGAGACTTTGTGAGGCACCTCCGTGTGCCAAAAATAGGCCGCCGGCACAGCCGCGCCCAAAAATAACCGTCCGAAAGCCGGGGCGCCAAGTTCGGCCAGCGGAAAAAGGCCACAAAAACGGGTGGGCTATAGCCTTGGGGGGTGGGGCTGGCCAACTTCGACCGCCGGACTCGGAATGGCGCGAGACTTTGCGAGGCGCCTCCGTGTGCCAAAAATAGGCCGCGGGCACAGCCGCGCCCAAAACTAACCCCCCGAAGTCCGGGGCGACAAATTCGTCCAGCGGAAAAAGCCCACAAAAACGGACGGGCTATAGCCTTGGGGGTGGTGCTGGCCCACTTCGTCCGCCGGTCTCGGAATGGCACGAGACTTTGTGAGGCACCTCCGTGTGCCAAAAATAGGCCGCCGGCACAGCCGCGTCCAAAAATAACTGCCCGAAGGCCGGGGCGCCCAGTTCGTCCTGAGGAAAAAAGCCACAAAAACGGGTGGGCTATAGCCTTGGGGGGTGGGGCTGGCCAAATTCGTCCGCCGGACTCGGAATGGCGCGAGACTTTGCAAGGCACCTCCGCGTGCCAAAAATAGGCCGCGGGCACAGACGCGCCCAAAACTAACCGCCCGAAGGCCGGGGCGCCAAGTTCGTCCAGCGGAAAAAGGCCACAAAAACGGGTGGGCTATAGCCTTGGGGGGTGGGGCTGGCCCACTTCGCCCGCCGGACTCGGAATGGCGCGAGACTTTGCGAGGCGCCTCCGTGTGTAAAAATAGGCCGAGGGCAAAGCCGCGCCCAAAAATAACCGCCCGAAGGCCCGGGCGCCAAGTTCGTCCAGCGGAAAAAGGCCACAAAAACGGGTGGGCTATAGCCTTCGGGGGTGGGGCTGGCCAACTTCGTCCGCCGGACTTGGAATGCCGCGAGACTTTGCGAGGGGCCTCCGAGTGCCAAAAATAGGCCGCGGCCAAAGCCGCGCCTAAAAATAACTGCCCGAAGGCGTTCGTCCAGTGAAAAAAGGCCACAAAAACGGGTGGGCTATAGCCTTGGGGGGTGGGGCTGGCCGACTTCGTCCGCCGGACTCGGAATGCCGCGAGACTTTGCGAGGGGCCTCCGTGTGCCAAAAATAGGCCGCCGACAAAGCCGCGCCCAAAAAGAACTGCCCGAAGGCCGGGGCGCCAAGTTCGCACAGCGGAAAATGGCCACAAAAACGGGTGGGCTATAGCCTTGGGGGGTGGGGCTGGCCAACTTCGTCCGCCGGACTTCGAATGCCGCGAGACATTGCGACGGGCCTCCGTGTGCCAAAAATAGGCCGCGCGCAAAGCCGTACCCAAAAATAACTGCCCGAATGCTGGGACGCCGAGTTCGTCCAGCGGAAAAAGGCCACAAAAACGGATGGGCTATAGCCTTGGGGGGTGGGCATGGCCAACTTCGTCCGCCGGACTCGGAATGGCGCGAGACTTTGCGAGGCACCTAAGTGTGCCAAAAATAGGCCGCAGGGCACAGCCGCGTCCAAAATAACCACCCGAAGGCCGGGTCGCGAAGTTCGTCCAGCGGAAAAAGCCCACAAAAACGGGTGGGCTATAACCTTGGGGGGTGGGGCTGGCCCATTTCGTCCGCCGGACTCGGAATGGCGCGAGAATTGCGAGGCACCTCCGTGTACCAAAAATAGGCTGCGGGCACAGCCGCGCCCAAAAATAACCGCCCGAAGGCCGGGGCGCCAAGTTCGTCCAGCGGAAAAATCCCACAAAAACGGGTGGGCTATAGCCTTGGGGGGTGGGGCTCGCCAACTTCGTCCGCCAGACTCGGAATGGCGTGAGACTTTGCGAGGCGCCTCCGTGTGCCAAAAATAGGCCGCGGGCACAGCCACACCCAAAAATAACCGCCTGAAGGCCGGGGCGCCAAGTTCGTCCAGCGGAAAAAGGCCACAAAAAAGGGTGGGCTATATCCTTGGGGGGTGGGGCGGGCCGACTTCGTCCGCCGGACTCGGAATGGTCCGAGGCATTGCGAGGCGTCTCCGTGTGCCAAAAATATTCCGCGGGCACAGCGGCGCCCAAAAATAACCGCCCGAAGGCCGGGGCGCCAAGTTCGTCCAGCGGAAAAAGCGCACAAAAACGGGTGGGCTATAGCCTTGGGGGGTGGGGCTGGCCAACGTCGTGCGCCCGACTCGGATGGCGCGAGACTTTCGAGGCACCTCCGTGTGCCAAAAATAAGCCACGGGCACAGCCGCGTCCAAAAATAACCACCCGAAAGCCGGGGCGCCAAGTTCGTCCAGCGAAAAAGGCCACAAAAACGGGTGCGCTATAGCCTTGGGGGGTGGGGCTGGCCAACTTCGTCCCCCGGACTCGGAATGGCGCGAGACTTTGCGAGGTCCCTCCGTGTGCCCAAAATAGGCCGCGGGTATAGCCACGCCCAAAAATAACTGCCCGAAGGCCGGGGCGCCAACTTCGTCCGCCGGACTCGGAATGGTGCGAGACATTGCGAGGCGTCTCCGTGTGCCAAAAATAGGCCGCGGGCACAGCCGCGCCCAAAAATAACCGCGCCAAGACCGGGGCGCCAAGTTCGTCCAGCGGAAAAAGCCCACAAAAACGGGTGGGCTATAGCCTTGGGGGGTGGTGCAGGCCAACTTCGTCCGCCGGTCTCGGAATGGCACGAGACTTTGTGAGGCACCTCCGTGTGCCAAAAATAGGCCGCCGGCACAGCCGCGCCCAAAAATAACCGTCCGAAAGCCGGGGCGCCAAGTTCGGCCAGCGGAAAAAGGCCACAAAAACGGGTGGGCTATAGCCTTGGGGGGTGGGGCTGGCCAACTTCGACCGCCGGACTCGGAATGGCGCGAGACTTTGCGAGGCGCCTCCGTGTGCCAAAAATAGGCCGCGGGCACAGCCGCGCCCAAAACTAACCCCCCGAAGTCCGGGGCGACAAGTTCGTCCAGCGGAAAAAGCCCACAAAAACGGACGGGCTATAGCCTTGGGGGTGGTGCTGGCCCACTTCGTCCGCCGGTCTCGGAATGGCACGAGACTTTGTGAGGCACCTCCGTGTGCCAAAAATAGGCCGCCGGCACAGCCGCGTCCAAAAATAACTGCCCGAAGGCCGGGGCGCCCAGTTCGTCCTGAGGAAAAAAGCCACAAAAACGGGTGGGCTATAGCCTTGGGGGGTGGGGCTGGCCAAATTCGTCCGCCGGACTCGGAATGGCGCGAGACTTTGCAAGGCACCTCCGCGTGCCAAAAATAGGCCGCGGGCACAGACGCGCCCAAAACTAACCGCCCGAAGGCCGGGGCGCCAAGTTCGTCCAGCGGAAAAAGGCCACAAAAACGGGTGGGCTATAGCCTTGGGGGGTGGGGCTGGCCCACTTCGCCCGCCGGACTCGGAATGGCGCGAGACTTTGCGAGGCGCCTCCGTGTGTAAAAATAGGCCGAGGGCAAAGCCGCGCCCAAAAATAACCGCCCGAAGGCCCGGGCGCCAAGTTCGTCCAGCGGAAAAAGGCCACAAAAACGGGTGGGCTATAGCCTTGGGGGGTGGGGCTGGCCAACTTCGTCCGCCGGACTTGGAATGCCGCGAGACTTTGCGAGGGGCCTCCGTGTGCCAAAAATAGGCCGCGGCCAAAGCCGCGCCTAAAAATAACTGCCCGAAGGCGTTCGTCCAGCGAAAAAAGGCCACAAAAACGGGTGGGCTATAGCCTTGGGGGGTGGGGCTGGCCGACTTCGTCCGCCGGACTCGGAATGCCGCGAGACTTTGCGAGGGGCCTCCGTGTGCCAAAAATAGGCCGCCGACAAAGCCGCGCCCAAAAAGAACTGCCCGAAGGCCGGGGCGCCAAGTTCGCACAGCGGAAAATGGCCACAAAAACGGGTGGGCTATAGCCTTGGGGGGTGGGGCTGGCCAACTTCGTCCGCCGGACTTCGAATGCCGCGAGACATTGCGACGGGCCTCCGTGTGCCAAAAATAGGCCGCGCGCAAAGCCGTACCCAAAAATAACCGCCCGAATGCTGGGACGCCGAGTTCGTCCAGCGGAAAAAGGCTACACAAACGGGTGGGCTATAGCCATGGGGGGTGGGGCTGGCCAACTTCGTCCGCCGGACTCGGAATGCCGCGAGACTTTGCGAGGGGCCTCCAAGTGCCAAAAATAGGCCGCGGGAAAGCCGCGCCCAAAAATAACCGCCCGAAGGCCGGGGCGCCAAGTTCTTCCAGCGGAAAAAGGCCACAAAAACGGGTGGGCTATAGCCTTGGGGGGTGGGGCTGGCCAACTTCGACCGCCGGACTCGGAATGGCGCGAGACTTTGCGAGGCGCCTCCGTGTGCCAAAAATATGCCGCGGGCACAGCCGCGCCCAAAACTAACCCCCCGAAGTCCGGGGCGACAAGTTCGTCCAGCGGAAAAAGCCCACAAAAACGGACGGGCTATAGCCTTGGGGGTGGTGC
Source organism: Citrus x changshan-huyou (assembly GCA_039657385.1). Lineage (NCBI taxonomy): Eukaryota > Viridiplantae > Streptophyta > Magnoliopsida > Sapindales > Rutaceae > Citrus > Citrus x changshan-huyou. Next base: position 940,767 of record JBCGBO010000015.1, read on the forward strand.
TGGCCAACTTCGTCCGCCGGTCTCGGAATGGCACGAGACTTTGTGAGGCACCTCCGTGTGCCAAAAATAGGCCGCCGGCACAGCCGCGCCCAAAAATAACTGCCCGAAGGCCGGGGCGCCCAGTTCGTCCTAAGGAAAAAAGCCACAAAAACGGGTGGGCTATAGCCTTGGGGGGTGGGGCTGGCCAAATTCGTCCGCCGGACTCGGAATGGCGCGAGACTTTGCGAGGCGCCTCTGTGTGCCAAAAATATGCCGCGGGCACAGCCGCGCCCAAAACTAACCCCCCGAAGTCCGGGGCGACAAGTTCGTCCAGCGGAAAAAGCCCACAAAAACGGACGGGCTATAGCCTTGGGGGTGGTGCTGGCCAACTTCGTCCGCCGGTCTCGGAATGGCACGAGACTTTGTGAGGCACCTCCGTGTGCCAAAAATAGGCCGCCCGCACAGCCGCGCCCAAAAATAACTGCCCGAAGGCCGGGGCGCCCAGTTCGTCCTGAGGAAAAAAGCCACAAAAACGGGTGGGCTATAGCCTTGGGGGGTGGGGCTGGCCAAATTCGTCCGCCGGACTCGGAATGGCGCGAGACTTTGCAAGGCACCTCCGCATGCCAAAAATAGGCCGCGGGCACAGACGCACCCAAAACTAACCGCCCGAAGGCCGGGGCGCCAAGTTCGTCCAGCGGAAAAAGGCCACAAAAACGGGTGGGCTATAGCCTTGGGGGGTGGGGCTGGCCCACTTCGCCCGCCGGACTCGGAATGGCGCGAGACTTTGCGAGGGGCCTCCGTGTGCCAAAAATAGGCCGCGGACAAAGCCGCGCCCAAAAATAACTGCCCGAAGGCGTTCGTCCAGCGGAAAAAGGCCACAAAAACGGGTGGGCTATAGCCTTGGGGGGTGGGGATGGCCGACTTCGTCCGCCGGACTCGGAATGCCGCGAGACTTTGCGAGGGGCCTCCGTGTGCCAAAAATAGGCCGCGGAAAAAGCCGCGCCCAAAAAGAACTGCCCGAAGGCCGGGGCGCCAAGTTCACCCAGCGGAAAATGGCCACAAAAACGGGTGGGCTATAGCCTTGGGGGGTGGGGCTGGCCAACTTCGTCCGCCGGACTTCGAATGCCGCGAGACATTGCGACGGGCCTCCGTGTGCCAAAAATAGGCCGCGCACAAAGCCGTACCCAAAAATAACCGCCCGAATGCTGGGACGCCGAGTTCGTCCAGCGGAAAAAGGATACACAAACGGGTGGGCTATAGCCATGGGGGGTGGGGCTGGCCAACTTCGTCCGCCGGACTCGGAATGCCGCGAGACTTTGCGAGGGGCCTCCATGTGCCAAAAACAGGCCGCGGGAAAGCCGCGCCCAAAAATAACCGCCCGAAGGCCGGGGCGCCAAGTTCTTCCAGCGGAAAAAGGCCACAAAAACGGGTGGGCTATAGCCTTGGGGGGTGGGGCTGGCCAACTTCGTCCGCCGGACTCGGAATGCTACGAGACTTTGCGAGGGGCCTCCGTGTGCCAAAAAAAGGCCGCGGGCAAAGCCGCGCCCAAAAATAACGACCCGTAGGCTGGATCGTCAAGTTCGTCCAGCGGAAAAAGGCCACAAAAACGGGTGGGCTATAGCCTTGGGGGGTGGGGCTGGCCAACTTCGTCCGCCGGACTCGGAATGCTGCGAGACCTTGCGAGGGGCCTCCGTTTGCCAAAAATAGGCTGCGGCCAAAGCCGCGCCCAAAAATAACTGCACGAAGGCCGGGGCGCCAAGTTCGTCCCGCGGAAAAAGGCCACACAAACGGGTGGGCTATAGCCTTGGGGGGTTGGGCTGGCCAACTTCGTCCGCCGGTCTCGGAATGCCGCGAGACTTTGCGAGGGTCCTCCGTGTGCCAAAAATAGGCCGCGGGCAAAGCCGTACCAAAAAATAACCGCCCGAAGTCCGGGGCGCAAAGTTCGTCCAGCGGAAAAAGTCACAAAAACGGGTGCGCTATAGCCTTGGGGGGTGGGGCTGGCCCACTTCGTCCGCCGGTCTCGGAATGCCGCGAGACTTTGCGAGGGTCCTCCGTGTGCCAAAAATAGGCCGCGGACAAAGCGGCGCCCAAAAATAACCTCCCGAAGGCCGGGGCGCCAAGTTCGTCCCGCGGAAAAAGGCCACACAAACGGGTGGGCTATAGCCTTGGGGGGTGGGGCTGGCCCACTTCGTCCGCCGGACTCGGAATACCGTGAGACTTTGTGAGGGCCCTCCGTGTGCCAAAAATAGGCCGTGGCCAAAGACGCGCCCAAAAATAACCGCCCGAAGGCCGGGGCGCCAAGTTCGTCCAGCGGAAAAAGGCCACAAAAACGGGTGGGCTATAGCCTTGGGGGGTGGGGCTGGCCCACTTCGTCCGCCGGACTCGGAATGCTACGAGACTTTGCGAGGGGTCTCCGTGTGCCAAAAATAGGCCGCGGGCAAATCCGCGCCCAAAAATAACAACCCGAAGGCCGGGGCGCCAAGTTCGTCCCGCGGAAAAAGGCCACACAAACGGGTGGGCTATAGCCTTGGGGGGTGGGGCTAGCCAACTTCGTCCGCCGGTCTCGGAATGCCACTAGACTTTGCGAGGGTCCTCCGTGTGCCAAAAATAGGCCGCGGTCAAAGCCGTACCAAAAAATAACCGCCCGAAGGCCGGGGCGCCAAGTTCGTCCAGCGGAAAAAGGCCACAAAAACGGGTGCGCTATAGCCTTGGGGGGTGGGGCTGGCCAACTTCATCCGCCGGACTTGGAATGCGGCGAGACTTTGCGAGGGCCCTCCGTGTGCCGAAAATAGGCCGCGGGCAAAGCCGCGCCCAAAGATAGCCACCCGAAGGCCGGGGCGCCAAGTTCGTCCAGCGGAAAAAGGCCACAAAAACGGGTGGGCTATAGCCTTGGGGGGTGGGGCTGGCCCACTTCGTCCGCCGGACTTGGAATGCCGCGAGACTTTGCGAGGGGCCTCCGTGTGCCAAAAATAGGCTGCGGGCAAAGCCGCGCCCAAAAATAACTGCCCGAAGGCGTTCGTCCAGCGGAAAAAGGCCACAAAAACGGGTGGGCTATAGCCTTGGGGGGTGGGGCTGGCCAACTTCGTTCGCCGGACTCGGAATGGTGTGAGACGTTGCGAGGCGCCTCCGTGTGCCAAAAATAGGCTGCGGGCAACACCGCACCCAAAAATAACCACACGAAGGCCGGGGCGCCAAGTTCGTCCCGCGGAAAAAGGCCACACAAACGGGTGGGCTATAGCCTTGGGGGGTTGGGCACGCCAACTTCGTCCGCCGGTCTCGGAATGCCGCGAGACTTTGCGAGGGTCCTCCGTGTGCCAAAAATAGGCCGCGGACAAAGCGGCGCCCAAAAATAACCTCCCGAAGGCCGGGGCGCCAAGTTCGTCCAGCGGAAAAAGGGCACAAAAACGGGTGGGAGCCTTGGGGGGTGGGGCTGGCCAACTTCGTCCGCCGGACTCGGCATGCCGCGAGACTTTGCGAGGGGCCTCCGTGTGCCAAAAATAGGCCACGGGCAACGCCGCACCCAAAAATAACCACCCAAAGGCCGGAGCGCCAAGTTCGTCCAATGGAAAAAGCCCACAAAAATGGGTGGGCTATAACCTTGGGGTTTGGGGCTGGCCTACTTCGCCCGCCGGACTCGGAATGCCGCGAGACTTTGCGCGGGGCCTCCGTGTGCCAAAAATAGGCCACGGGCAACACCGCACCCAAAAATAACCACCCAAAGGCCGGAGCGCCAAGTTCGTCCAGTGGAAAAAGCCCACAAAAATGGGTGGGCTATAACCTTGGGGTTTGGGGCTGGCCTACTTCGCCCGCCGGACTCGGAATGCCGCGAGACTTTGCGAGGTGCCTCCATGCGCCAAAAATAGGCCGCGGCCAAAGCCGCGCCCAAAAATAACCGCCCGAAGGCCGGGGCACCAAGCTCGTCCAGCGGAAAAAGGCCACAAAAATGGGTGGGCTATAACCTTGGGGTTTGGGGCTGGCCTACTTCGCCCGCCGGACTCGGAATGCCGCGAGACTTTCTGAGGGGCCTCCGTGCGCCAAAAATAGGCCGCGGCCAAAGCCGCGCCCTAAAATAACCGCCCGAAGGCCGGGGCGCCAAGCTCGTCCTGCGGAAAAAGGCCACAAAAACGGGTGGGCTATAGCCTTGGTCGGTGGGGCTGGCCAACTTTGTCCGCCGGACTCGGAAATGCCCAAGACTTTGCGAGGCACCTCCGTGTGCCAAAAATAGGCCATGGGCACAGCCGCGCCCAAAAAAAACCACCCGAAGGCCGGGGCGCCAAATTCGTCCAGCGGAAAAAGGCCACAAAAACGGGCGGGCTATAGCCTTGGGGGGTGGGGCTGGCCCACTTCGTCCGCCGGACTCGGAATGCTGCGAGACTTTGTGTGGGGCCTCCGTGTGCCAACAATAGGCCGCAGCCAAAGCCGCGCCCAAAAATAACCGCCCGAAGGCCGGGGCACCAAGTTCATCCAACGGAAAAAGGCCACAAAAACGGGTGGGCTATAGCCTTGGGGGGTGGGGCTGGCCAACTTAGTCCGCCGGACTCGGAATGCTATGAGACTTTGCGAGGGGCCTCCGTGTGCCAAAAATAGGCCGCGGGCAAAGCCGCGCCCAAAAATAACAACCCGAAGGCCGGGGCGCCAAGTTCGTCCAGCGGAAAAAGGCCACAAAAACGGGTGGGCTATAGCCTTGGGGGGTGGGGCTGGCCAACTTCGTCCGCCGGACTCGGCATGCCGCGAGACTTTGCGAGGGGCCTCCATGTGCCAAAAATAGGCCGCGGACAAAGCCGTGCCCAAAAATAACCGCCCGAAGGCCGGGGCGCCAAGTTCGTCCAGCGGAAAAAGGCCACAAAAACGGGTGGGCTATAGCCTTGGAGGGTGGGGCTGGCCGACTTCGTCTGCCAGACTCGGAATGCCGCGAGACTTTGCAAGGGGCCTCCGTGTGCAAAAAATAGGCCGCGGGCAAAGCCGCGCCCAAAAATAACCTCCCGAAGGCTGGGGCGCCAAGTTCGTCCAGCGGAAAAAGGCCACAAAAACGGGTGGGAGCTTTGGGGGGTGGGGCTGGCCAACTTCGTCCGCCGGACTCGGAATGCCGCGAGACTTTGCGAGCGGCCTCCGTGTGCCAAAAATATGCCGCGGGCAAAGCCGCGCCCCAAAATAACCGCCCGAAGGCCGGGGCGCCAAGTTTGTCCAGCGGAAAAAGGCCACAAAAACGGGTGGGCTATAGCCTTTGGGGGTGGGGCTGGCCAACTTCGTCCGCCGGACTCGGAATGCCGCGAGACTTTACGAGAGGCCTCCGCGTGCCAAAAATAGGCCGCGGCAAAAGCCGCACCCAAAAATAACCGCCGGAAGGCCGAGGCACCAAGTTCGTCCAGCGGAAAAAGGCCACAAAAATGGGTGGGCTATAGCCTTGGGGGGTGGGGCTTGCCAAATTCGTCCGCCGGACACGGAATGCTGTGAGACTTTGCGAGGGGCCTCCATGTGCCAAAAATAGGCCGTGGGCAAAGACGCGCCCAAAAATAACCGCCCGAAGGCCGGGGCGCAAAGTTCGTCCAGCGGAAAAAGGCCACAAAAATGGGTGGGCTATAACCTTGGGGTTTGGGGCTGGCCTACTTCGCCCGCCGGACTCGGAAAGCCGCGAGACTTTGCGTGGGGCCTCCGTGCGCCAAACATAGGCCGCGGCCAAAGCCGCGCCGATAAATAACCGCCCGAAGGCCGGGGCGCCAAGTTCGTCCAGCGGAAAAAGGCCACAGAAACGGGCGGGCTATAGCCTTGGGGGGTGGGGCTGGCCAACTTCGTCTGCCGGACTCGGAATGGCGTGAGACTTTGCGAGGCATCTCCGCATGCCAAAAATAGGCCACGGGCACAGCCACGCCCAAAAATAACCACCCAAAGGCCGGAGCGCCAAGTTCGTCCAGTGGAAAAAGCCCACAAAAACGGGTGGGCTATAGCCTTGGGGGGTGGGGCTGGCCAATTTCTTCCGCCGGACTCGGAATGGCGCGAGACTTTGCGAGGGGCCTCCGTGTGCCAAAAATAGGCCGCGGTCAAAGCCACGCCCAAAAATAACGGCCCGAAGGCCGGGGCGCCAAGTTCGTCCAGCGGAAAAAGGCCACAAAAATGGGTGGGCTATAGCCTTGGGGGGTGGGGCTGGCCAACTTCGTCCGCCGGACTCGGAATGGTGCGAGACTTTGTGAGGCACCTCCGTGTGCCAAAAATAGGCCGCGGACAAAGCCTCACCAAAAAATAACCGCCCGAAGTCGGGGGCGCAAAGTTCGTCCAGCGGAAAAAGGCCACAAAAACGGGCGCGCTATAGCCTTGGGGGGTGGGGCTGGCCCACTTCGTCCGCCGGACTCGTAATGCCGCGAGACTTTGTGTGGGGCCTCCGTGTGCCAAAAATAGGCCGCAGCCAAAGCCGCGCCCAAAAATAACCGCCCGAAGGCCGGGGCGCCAAGTTCATCCAGCGGAAAAAGGCCACAAAAACGGGTGGGCTATAGCCTTGGGGGGTGGGGCTGGCCAACTTCGTCCGCCGGACTCGGAATGCCGCGAGACTTTGCGAGGGGCCTCCGTGTGCCAAAAATAAGCCGCGGGCAAAGCCGCGCCCAAAAATAACCGCCCGAAGGCCGGGGCGCCAAGTTCGTCCAGCGGAAAAAGGCCACAAAAATGGGTGGGCTATAGCCTTGGGGGGTGGGGCTGGCCAACTTCGTCCGCCGGACTCGGAATGCCATGAGACTTTGCGAGGGGCCTCCGTGTGCCAAAAATAGGATACGGGTAAAGCCGTGCCCAAAAATAACTGCCCGAAGGCCGGGGCGCCAAGTTCGTCCAGCAGAAAAAGGCCACAAAAACGGGTGGGCTATAGCCTTGGGGGGTGGGGCTCGCCAACTTTGTCCGCCGGAGTGGGAATGCCGCGAGACTTTGCGAGGGTCCTTCCTGTGCCAAAAATGGACGACGGGCAAAGCCGCGCCCAAAAATAACAGCCTGAAGGCCGGGGCGCCAAGTTCGTCCAGCGGAAAAAGGCCACAAAAACGGGTGGGCTATAGCCATGAGGGGTGGGGCTGGCCCACTTCGTCCGCCGGACTTGGAATGCCGCGAGACTTTGCAAGGGGCGTCCGTGTACCAAAAATGGGCTGTGGACAAAGCCGCGCGCAAAAATAACCACCCGAATGCCGGGGCGCCAAGTTCGTCCAGCGGAAAAAGGCCACAAAAACGGGTGGGCTATAGCCTTCGGGGGTGGGGCTGGCCAACTTCGTCCGCCGGACTCGGAATGGCGTGAGACTTTGCGAGGCGTCTCCGCGTGCCAAAAATAGGCCACAGGCACAGCCGCGCCCAAAAATAACCACCCAAAGGCCGGAGCGCCAAGTTCGTCCAGTGGAAAAAGCCAACAAAAACGGGTGGGCTATAGCCTAGGGGGGTGGGGCTGGCCAATTTCATCAGCCGGATTCGGAATGGCGCGAGACTTTGCGAGGGGCCTCCGTGTGCCAAAAATAGGCCGCGGTCAAAGCCACGTCCAAAAATAACCGCCCGAAGGCCGGGGCGCCAAGTTCGTCCAGCGGAAAAAGGCAACAAAAACGGGTGGGCTATAGCCTTGGGGGTGGGGCTGGCCCACTTCGTCCGCCGGACTCGGAATGCCGCGAGACTTTGCGAGGGGCCTCCGTGTGCCAAAAATAGGCCGCGGGCAAAGCCGCGCCCAAAAATAACCGCCCGAAGGCCGGAGCGCCAAGTTCGTCCAGCGGAAAAAGGCCACAAAAACGGGTGGGCTATAGCCATGCGGGATGGGGCTGGCCAACTTCGTCCGCCGGACTCGGAATGGTGCGAGACTTTGCGAGGCGCCTCCGTGTGCCAAAAATAGGCCGCGGACAAAGCCTCACCCAAAAATAACAGCACGAAGGCCGGGGCGCCAAGTTCGTACCGCGGAAAAAGGCCACACAAACGGGTGGGCTATAGCCTTGGGGGGTTGGGCTGGCCAACTTCATCCGCCGGTCTCGGAATGCCGCGAGACTTCGCGAGGGTCCTCCGTGTGCCAAAAATAGGCCGCGGGCAAAGCTGTACCAAAAAATAACCGCCCGAAGTCGGGGGCGCAAAGTTCGTCCAGCGGAAAAAGGCCACAAAAACGGGCGCGCTATAGCCTTGGGGGGTGGGGCTGGCCCACTTCGTCCGCCGGACTCGTAATGCCGCGAGACTTTGTGTGGGGCCTCCGTGTGCCAAAAATAGGCCGCAGCCAAAGCCGCGCCCAAAAATAACCGCCCGAAGGCCGGGGCGCCAAGTTCATCCAGCGGAAAAAGGCCACAAAAACGGGTGGGCTATAGCCTTGGGGGGTGGGGCTGGCCAACTTCGTCCGCCGGACTCGGAATGCCGCGAGACTTTGCGACGGGCCTCTGTGTGCCAAAAATAAGCCGCGGGCAAATCCGCGCCCAAAAATAACCGCCCGAAGGCCGGGGCGCCAAGTTCGTCCAGCGGAAAAAGGCCACAAAAACGGGTGGGCTATAGCCTTGGGGGGTGGGGCTGGCCAACTTCGTCCGCCGGACTGGGAATGCCGCGAGAGTTTACGATGGACCTCCGTGTGCCAAAAATAGGCCGCGGTCAAAGACGAGCCCAAAAATAACCGCCCGAAGGCCGGGGCGCCAAGTTCGTCCAGCGGAAAAAGGCCACAAAAACGGGTGGGCTATAGCCTTGGGGGGTGGGGCTGGCCAACTTCGTCCGCCGGACTCGGAATGCCGCGAGACTTTGCGAAGGGCCTCCGTGTACCAAAAATGGGCCGTGGGCAAAGCCGCGCCCAAAAATTACCGCCCGAATGCCGGGGCGCCAAGTTCGTCCAGCGGAAAAAGGCCACAAAAACGGGTGGGCTATAGCCTTGGGGGGTGGGGCTGGCCAACTTCGTCCGCCGGACTCGGAATGTCGCGAGACTTTACGAGGGGCCTCCGTGTGCCAAACATAGGCCGTGGTCAAAGCCACGCCCAAAAATAACCGCCCGAAGGCCGGGGCGCCAAGTTCGTCCAGCGGAAAAAGGCAACAAAAACGGGTGGGCCATAGCCTTGGGGGGTGGGGCTGGCCAACGTCGTCCGCCGGTCTCGGAATGCCGCGAGACTTTACGAGGGGCCTCCGTGTGCCAAAAATAGGCTGCGGGCAAAGCCACGCCCAAAAATAACCGCCCGAAGGCCGGGGCGCCAAGTTCGTCCAGTGGAAAAAGCCCACAAAAACGGGTGGGCTATAGCCTAGGGGGGTGGGGCTGGCCAATTTCGTCCGCCGGACTCGGAATGGCGCGAGACTTTGCGAGGGGCCTCCGTGTGCCAAAAATAGGCCGCGGTCAAAGCCACGTCCAAAAATAACCGCCCGAAGGCCGGGGCGCCAAGTTCGTCCAGCGGAAAAAGGCAACAAAAACGGGTGGGCTATAGCCTTGGGGGTGGGGCTGGCCCACTTCGTCCGCCGGACTCGGAATGCCGTGAGACTTTGCGAGGGGCCTCCGTGAGCCAAAAATAGGCCGCGGGCAAAGCCGCGCCCAAAAATAACCGCCCGAAGGCCGGAGCGCCAAGTTCGTCCAGCGGAAAAAGGCCACAAAAACGGGTGGGCTATAGCCATGCGGGATGGGGCTGGCCAACTTCGTCCGCCGGACTCGGAATGGTGCGAGACTTTGCGAGGCGCCTCCGTGTGCCAAAAATAGGCCGCGGACAAAGCCTCACCCAAAAATAACAGCACAAAGGACGGGGCGCCAAGTCCTTCCCGCGGAAAAAGGCCACACAAACGGGTGGGCTATAGCCTTGGGGGGTTGGGCTGGCCAACTTCATCTGCCGGTCTCGGAATACCGCGAGACTTCGCGAGGGTCCTCCGTGTGCCAAAAATAGGCCGCGGGCAAAGCCGTACCAAAAAAGAACCGCCCGAAGTCGGGGGCGCAAAGTTCGTCCAGCGGAAAAAGGCCACAAAAACGGGCGCGCTATAGCCTTGGGGGGTGGGGCTGGCCCACTTCGTCCGCCGGACTCGTAATGCCGCGAGACTTTGTGTGGGGCCTCCGTGTGCCAAAAATAGGCCGCAGCCAAAGCCGCGCCCAAAAATAACCGCCCGAAGGCCGGGGCGCCAAGTTCATCCAGCGGAAAAAGGCCACAAAAACGGGTGGGCTATAGCCTTGGGGGGTGGGGCTGGCCAACTTCGTCCGCCGGACTCGGAATGCCGCGAGACTTTGCGAGGGGCCTCTGTGTGCCAAAAATAGGCCGCGGGCAAATCCGCGCCCAAAAATAACCGCCCGAAGGCCGGGGCGCCAAGTTCGTCCAGCGGAAAAAGGCCACAAAAACGGGTGGGCTATAGCCTTGGGGGGTGGGGCTGGCCAACTTCATTCGCCGGACTGGGAATGCCGCGAGAGTTTACGATGGACCTCCGTGTGCCAAAAATAGGCCGCGGTCAAAGACGAGCCCAAAAATAACCGCCCGAAGGCCGGGGCGCCAAGTTCGTCCAGCGGAAAAAGGCCACAAAAACGGGTGGGCTATAGCCTTGGCGGGTGGGGCTGGCCAACTTCGTCCGCCGGACTCGGAATGCCGCGACACTTTGCGAAGGGCCTCCGTGTACCAAAAATGGGCCGTGGGCAAAGCCGCGCCCAAAAATAACCGCCCGAATGCCGGGGCGCCAAGTTCGTCCAGCGGAAAAAGGCCACAAAAACGGGTGGGCTATAGCCTTGGGGGGTGGGGCTGGCCAACTTCGTCCGACGGACTCGGAATGTCGCGAGACTTTACGAGGGGCCTCCGTGTGCCAAACATAGGCCGTGGTCAAAGCCACGCCCAAAAATAACCGCCCGAAGGCCGGGGCGGCAAGTTCGTCCAGCGGAAAAAGGCAACAAAAACGGGTGGGCTATAGCCTTGGGGGGTGGGGCTGGCCAACGTCGTCCGCCGGTCTCGGAATGCCGCGAGACTTTGCGAGGGGTCTCCGTGTGCCAAAAATAGGCTGCGGGCAAAGCCACGCCCAAAAATAACCGCCCGAAGGCCGGGGCGCCAAGTTCGTCCAGCGGAAAAAGGCCACAAAAACGGTGGGCTATAGCCTTGGGGGGTGGGGCCGGCCGACTTCGTCCGCCGGACTCGGAATGGCGCGAGACTTTGCGAGGGGCTTCCGTGTGCCAAAAATAGGCCGCGGCCAAATCCACGCCCAAAAATAACCGCCCGAAGACCGGGGCGCCAAGTTCGTCCAGCGGAAAAAGGCCACAAAAACGGGTGGGCTATAGCCTTGGGGGGTGGGGCTGGCCAACTTCGTCCGCCGGATTCGGAATACCATGAGACTTTGCGAGGGGCCTCCGTGTGCCAAAAATAGGCTGCAAGCAAAGCCGCGCCCAAAAATAACTGCCCGAAGGCCGGGGCGCCAAGTTCGTCCAGCAGAAAAAGGCCACAAAAACGGGTGGGCTATAGCCTTGGGGGGTGGGGCTGGCCAACTTTGTCCGCCGGAGTTGGAATGCCGCGAGACTTTGAGAGGGGCATCCGTGCGCCAAAAATGGGCGACGGGCAAAGCCGCGCCCAAAAATAACAGCCCGAAGGCCAGGGCGCCAAGTTCGTCCAGCGGAAAAAGGCCACAAAAACGGGTGGGCTATAGCCTTGGGGGGTGGGGCTGGCCAACTTCGTCCGCCGGACTTGGAATGCCGCGAGACTTTGCGAGGGACCTCCGTGTGCCAAAAATAGGCCGCGGTCAAAGACGAGCCCAAAAATTACCGCCCGAAGGCCGGGCGCCAAGTTCGTCCAGCGGAAAAAGGCCACAAAAACGGGTGGGCTATAGCCTTGGGGGGTGGGGCTGGCCAACTTCGTTCGCCGGTCTCGGAATGCCGCGAGACTTCGCGAGGGGCCTCCGTGTGCCAAAAATAGGCCGCGGGCAAAGCCACGCCCAAAAATAACCGCCCGAAGGCCGGGGCGCCAAGTTCGACCATTGGAAAAAGGCCACAAAAACGGGTGGGCTATAGCCTTGGGGGGTGGGGCTGGCCAACTTCGTCCGCCGGACTCGGAATGCGGCGAGACTTTGCGAGGGGCCTTCGTGTGCCAAAAATAGGCCGCGGGCAAATCCACGCCCAAAAATAACCGCCCGAAGACCGGGGCGCCAAGTTCGTCCAGCGGAAAAAGGCCACAAAAACGGGTGGGCTATAGCCTTGGGGGGTGGGGCTGGCCAACTTCGTCCGCCGGACTCGGAATGCCGCGAGACTTTGCGAAGGGCCTCCATGTACCAAAAATGGGCCGTGGGCAAAGCCGCGCCCAAAAATAACCGCCCGAATGCCGGGGCGCCAAGTTCGTCCAGCGGAAAAAGGCCACAAAAACGGGTGGGCTATAGCCTTGGGGGGTGGGGCTGGCCAACTTCGTCCGCCGGACTCGGAATGCCGCGAGACTTTACGAGGGGCCTCCGTGTGCCAAACATAGGCCGTGGTCAAAGCCACGCCCAAAAATAACCGCCCGAAGGCCGGGGCGCCAAGTTCGTCCAGCGGAAAAAGGCAACAAAAACGGGTGGGCTATAGCCTTGGGGGGTGGGGCTGGCCAACGTCGTCCGCCGGTCTCGGAATGCCGCGAGACTTTGCGAGGGGCCTCCGTGTGCCAAAAACAGGCTGCGGGCAAAGCCACGCCCAAAAATAACCGCCCGAAGGCCGGGGCGCCAAGTTCGTCCAGCGGAAAAAGGCCACAAAAACGGGTGGGCTATAGCCTTGGGGGGTGGGGCTGGCCGACTTCGTCCGCCGGACTCGGAATGCCGCGAGACTTTACGAGGGGCCTCCGTGTGCCAAACATAGGCCGTGGTCAAAGCCACGCCCAAAAATAACCGCCCGAAGGCCGGGGCGCCAAGTTCGTCCAGCGGAAAAAGGCAACAAAAACGGGTGGGCTATAGCCTTGGGGGGTGGGGCTGGCCAACGTCGTCCGCCGGTCTCGGAATGCCGCGAGACTTTGCGAGGGGCCTCCGTGTGCCAAAAACAGGCTGCGGGCAAAGCCACGCCCAAAAATAACCGCCCGAAGGCCGGGGCGCCAAGTTCGTCCAGCGGAAAAAGGCCACAAAAACGGGTGGGCTATAGCCTTGGGGGGTGGGGCTGGCCGACTTCGTCCGCCGGACTCGGAATGCCGCGAGACTTTGCGAGGGGCTTCCGTGTGCCAAAAATAGGCCGCGGGCAAATCCACGCCCAAAAATAACCGCCCGAAGACCGGGGCGCCAAGTTCGTCCAGCGGAAAAAGGCCACAAAAACGGGTGGGCTATAGCCTTGGGGGGTGGGGCTGGCCAACTTCGTCCGCCGGACTGGGAATGCCGCGAGAGTTTACGATGGACCTCCGTGTGCCAAAAATAGGCCGCGGTCAAAGACGAGCCCAAAAATAACCGCCCGAAGGCCGGGGCGCCAAGTTCGTCCAGCGGAAAAAAGCCACAAAAACGGGTGGGCTATAGCCTTGGGGGGTGGGGCTGGCCAACTTCGTCCGCCGGTCTCGGAATGCCGCGAGACTTCGCGAGGGGCCTCCGTGTGCCAAAAATAGGCCGCGGACAAAGCCGCGCCCAAAAAGAACCGCCCGAAGGCCGGGGCGCCAAGTTCGTCCAGCTGAAAAAGGCCACAAAAACGGGTGGGTATAGCCTTGGGGGGTGGGGCTGGCCAAGTTCGTCCGCCGGACTCGGAAAGCCATGAGACTTTGCGAGGGGCCTCCATGTACCAAAAATAGGCTGCAGGCAAGCCGCGCCCAAAAATAACTGCCCGAAGGCCGGGGCGCCAAGTTCGTCCAGCAGAAAAAGGCCACAAAAACGGGTGGGCTATAGCCTTGGGGGGTGGGGCTGGCCAACTTTGTCCTCCGGAGTTGGAATGCCGCGAGACATTGCGAACGGCCTCCGTGTGCCAAAAATGGGCGACGGGCAAAGCCGCGCCCAAAAATAACAGCCCGAAGACCGGGGCGCCATGTTCGTCCAGCGGAAAAAGGCCACAAAAACGGGTGGGCTATAGCCTTGGGGGGTGGGGCTGGCAAACTTCGTCCGCCGGACTCGGAATACCGCGAGACTTTACGAGGGGCCTCCGTGTACCAAAAATAGGCCGCGGGCAAAGCCGCGCCGAAAAATAACCGCCCGAAGGCCGGGGCGCCAAGTTCGTCCAGCGGAAAGAGGCCACAAAAACGGGTGGGCTATAGCCTTGGGGGGTGGGGCTGGCCAACTTTGTCCGCCAGACTCGGAATGCCATGAGACTTTGCGAGGGGCCTCCGTGTGCCATAGTTAGGCTGCGGGCAAAGCGCGTCCCAAAATAACCGCCCGAAGGCCGGGGCGCCAAGTTCGTCCCGCGGAAAAAGTCCACAAAAACGGGCGCGCTATAGCCTTGGGGGGTGGGGCTGGCCAACTTCGTCCGCCGGACACGGAATGGTGCGAGACTTTGCGAGGGGCCTCCGTGTGCCTAAAATAGGCCGTGAACAAACCGCACCCAAAAATAACCGCCCGAAGGCCGGGGCGCCAAGTTCGTCCAGCGGAAAAAGGCCACAAAAACGGGTGGGCTATAGCCTTGGGGGGTGGCGCTGGCCAACTTCGTCCGCCGGACTCGGAATGGCTCGAGACTTTGCGAGGGGCCTCCGTGTGCCAAAAGTAGTCCGCAGGTAAAGCCGCCCCCAAAAATAACCACCCGAAGGCCGGGGCGCCAGGTTCGTCCAGCGGAAAAAGGCCACAAAAACGGGTGGGCTATAGCCCTGGGGGGTGGGAATGGCCAACTTCGTCCGCCGGACTCGGAATGCCGCGAGACTTTGCGAGGGGCCTCCGTGTGCCAAAAATAGGCCGCGTGCAATGCCGCGCCCAAAAATAACCGCCCGAAGGCCGGGGCGCCATGTTCGTCCAGCGGAAAAAGGCCAGAAAAACGGGTGGGCTATAGCCTTGGGGGGTGGGGCTGGCCCACTTCGTCCGCCGGACTCGGAATGCCGCGAGACTTTGCGAGGGACCTCCGTGTGCCAAAAATAGGCCGCGGTCAAAGCCATGCCCAAAAATAACCGCCCGAAGGCCGGTGCGCAAAGTTCGTCCAGCGGAAAAAGGCCACAAAAACGGGTGGGCTATAGCCCTGGGGGTTGGGAATGGCCAACTTCGTCCGCCGGACTCGGAATGCCGCGAGACTTTGAGAGGGGCCTCCGTGTGCCAAAAATAGGCCGCATGCAATGCCGCACCCAAAAATAACCGCCCGAAGGCCGGGGCGCCATGTTCGTCCAGCGGAAAAAGGCCAGAAAAACGGGTGGGCTATAGCCTTGGGGGGTGGGGCTGGCCCACTTCGTCCGCCGGACTCGGAATGCCGCGAGACTTTGCGAGGGACCTCCGTGTGCAAAAAATAGGCCTCGGTCAAAGCCATGCCCAAAAATAACCGCCCGAAGGCCGGGGCGCCAAGTTCGTCCAGCGGAAAAAGGCCACAAAAACTGGAGGGCTATAGCCTTGGGGGGTGGGGCTGGCCAACTTTGCCCGCCGGACTCGGAATGGTGCGAGACTTTGCGAGGGGCCTCCGTGTGCCAAAAATACGCTGTGAACGAAGCCGCGCCCAAAAATAACCGCCCGAAGGCCGGGGCGCCAAGTTCGTCCAGCGGAAAAAGGCCACAAAAACGGGTGGGCTATAGCCTTGGGGGGTGGGGCTGGCCGACTTCGTCCACCGGACTTGGAATGCCGCGAGACTTTGCGAGGGACCTCCGTGTGCCAAAAATAGGCCGCGGGCAATGCTGCGCCCAAAAATAACCGCCCGAAGGCCGGGGCGCCAGGTTCGTCCAGCCGAAAAAGGCCACAAAAACGGGTGGGCTATAGCCTTGGGGGGTGGCGCTCGCCCACTTCGTCCGCCGGACTCGGAATGCCGCGAGACTTTGCGAGGGTCCTCCGTGTGCCAAAAATAGGCCGCGGTCAAAGCCGTGCCCAAAAATAACCGCCCGAAGGCCGGGGCGCCAAGTTCGTCCAGCGGAAAAAGGCCACAAAAATGGGTGGGCTATAGCCTTGGGGGGTGGGGCTGGCCGACTTCGTCCGCCGGACTCGGAA
Source organism: Citrus x changshan-huyou (assembly GCA_039657385.1). Lineage (NCBI taxonomy): Eukaryota > Viridiplantae > Streptophyta > Magnoliopsida > Sapindales > Rutaceae > Citrus > Citrus x changshan-huyou. The sequence continues at coordinate 956,682 of JBCGBO010000015.1, forward strand.
TGCCGCAAGACTTTGCGAGGGGCCTCCGTGTGCCAAAAATAGGCCGCGGGCAAAGCCGCGCCCAAAAATAACCGCCCGAAGGCCGGGGCGCCAAGTTCGTCCAGCTGAAAAAGGCCACAAAAACGGGTGGGCTATAGCCTTGGGGGGTGGGGCTGGCCAACTTCGTCCGCCGGACTCGGAAAGCCGCGAGACTTTGCGAGGGGCCTCCGTGTACCAAAAATAGGCCACGGGCAAAGCCGCGCCCAAAAATAACCGCCTGAAGCCCGGGCCGCCAAGTTCGTCCAGCGGAAAAAGGCCACAAACACGGGTGGGCTATAGCCTTGGGGGGTGGGGCTGGCCAACTTCATCCGCCGGACTCGGAATGCCGCTAGACTTTGTGAGCGGCCTCCGTGTGCCAAAAATAGGCTGCGGGCAAAGCCGCGCCCAAAAATAACCGCCCGAAGGCCGGGGCGCCAAGTTCGTCAAGCGGAAAAAGGCCACAAAAACGGGTGGGCCATAGCCTTGGCGGGTGGGGCAGGCCAACTTCGTTCGCAGGACTCGGAATGCCGCGAGACTTTGCAAGGGGCCTCCGTGTACGAAAAATAGGCCGCGGGCAAAGCCGCGCCCAAAAATAACCGCCTGAAGGCCGGGCCGCCAAGTTCATCCAGCGGAAAAAGGCCACAAAAACGGGTGGGCTATAGCCTTGGGGGGTGGGGCTGGCCAACTCGTCCGCCGGACTCGGAATGCCGCGAGACTTTGCGAGGGGCCTCCGTGTGCCAAAAATAGGCCAGGGGCAAAGCCGCGCCCAAAAATAGGCCAGGGGCAAAGCCGCGCCCAAAAATAACCGTCCGAAGGCCGGGGCGCCAAGTTCGTCAAGCGGAAAAAGGCCACAAAAACGGGTGGGCCATAGCCTTGGCGGGTGGGGCAGGCCAACTTCGTTCGCAGGACTCGGAATGCCGCGAGACTTTGCAAGGGGCCTCCGTGTACGAAAAATAGGCCGCGGGCAAAGCCGCGCCCAAAAATAACCGCCTGAAGGCCGGGCCGCCAAGTTCATCCAGCGGAAAAAGGCCACAAAAACGGGTGGGCTATAGCCTTGGGGGGTGGGGCTGGCCAACTCGTCCGCCGGACTCGGAATGCCGCGAGACTTTGCGAGGGGCCTCCGTGTGCCAAAAATAGGCCAGGGGCAAAGCCGCGCCCAAAAATAGGCCAGGGGCACAGCCGCGCCCAAAAATAACCGCCCGAAGGCCGGGGCGCCAAGTTCGTCCAGCGGAAAAGGCCACAAAAACGGGTGGGCTATAGCCTTGGGGGGTGGGGCTGGCCAACTTCGTCCGCCGGACTCGGAATTGCGCAAGACTCTGTGAGGCGCCTCCGTGTGCCAAAAATAGGCTGCGGACAAAGCCGCTCCCAAAAATAACCGTCCGAAGGCCGGGGCGCCAAGTTCGTCCAGCGGAAAAAGGCCACAAAAACGGGTGGGCTATAGCCCTGGGGGGTGGGGCTGGCCAACTTCGTCCGCCGGACTCGGAATGCCGCGAGACTTTGCGAGCGGCCTCCGTGTGCCAAAAATAGGCTGCGGGCAAAGCCGCGCCCAAAAATAACTGCCCGAAGGCCGGGGCGCCAAGTTCGTCAAGCGGAAAAAGGCCACAAAAACGGGTGGGCCATAGCCTTGGCGGGTGGGGCAGGCCAACTTCGTTCGCAGGACTCGGAATGCCGCGAGACTTTGCAAGGGGCCTCCGTGTACGAAAAATAGGCCGCGGGCAAAGCCGCGCCCAAAAATAACCGCCTGAAGGCCGGGCCGCCAAGTTCATCCAGCGGAAAAAGGCCACAAAAACGGGTGGGCTATAGCCTTGGGGGGTGGGGCTGGCCAACTCGTCCGCCGGACTCGGAATGCCGCGAGACTTTGCGAGGGGCCTCCGTGTGCCAAAAATAGGCCAGGGGCAAAGCCGCGCCCAAAAATAGGCCAGGGGCACAGCCGCGCCCAAAAATAACCGCCCGAAGGCCGGGGCGCCAAGTTCGTCCAGCGGAAAAGGCCACAAAAACGGGTGGGCTATAGCCTTGGGGGGTGGGGCTGGCCAACTTCGTCCGCCGGACTCGGAATTGCGCAAGACTCTGTGAGGCGCCTCCGTGTGCCAAAAATAGGCTGCGGACAAAGCCGCTCCCAAAAATAACCGTCCGAAGGCCGGGGCGCCAAGTTCGTCCAGCGGAAAAAGGCCACAAAAACGGGTGGGCTATAGCCCTGGGGGGTGGGGCTGGCCAACTTCGTCCGCCGGACTCGGAATGCCGCGAGACTTTGCGAGGCACCTCCGTGTGCCAAAAATAGGCCGCGGGCACAGCCGCGCCCAAAAATAACCACCCGAAGGCCGGGGCGCCAAGTTCGTCCAGCGGAAAATAGCCACAAAAACGGGTAGGCTATAGCCTTGGGGGGTGGGGCTGGCCAACTTCGTCCGCCGGACTCGGAATGGCGCGAGACTTTGCGAGGCGCCTCCGTGTGCCAAAAATAGGCCGCGGGCACAGCCGCGCCCAAAAATAACCGCCCGAAGGCCGGGGCGCCAAGTTCGTCCAGCGGAAAAAGGCCACAAAAACGGGTGGGCTATAGCCTTGGGGGGTGGGGCTGGCCAACTTTGTCCGCCGGACTCGGAATGGCGTGAGACTTTGCGAGCCGTCTCCGTGTGCCAAAAATAGGTCGGGGGTACAGCCGCGCCCAAAAAATAACGGCCCGAAGGCCGGGGCGCCAAATTCGTCCAGCGGAAAAAGGCCACAAAAACGGGTGGGCTATTGCCTTGGGGGGTGGGGCTGGCGAACTTCGTCCGCCGGACTCCAAATGGCGTGAGACTTTGCAAGGCACCTCCGTGTGACAAAAATAGGCCGCGGGCACAGCCGTGCCCAAAAATAAGCGCCCGACGGCCGAGGCGCCAAGTTCGTCCAGCAGAAAAAGCCCACAAAAACGGGTGGGCTATAGCCTTGGGGGGTGGGGCTGGCCCACTTCGTCCGCCAGACTCGGAATGGTGTGAGACTTTGCGAGGAGCGTCCGTGTGCCAAAAATAGGCCGCGGGCACAGCCGCGCCCAAAAATAACCGCCCGAAGGTCGGGGCGCCAAGTTCGTCCAGCGGAAAAAGCCCACCAAAACGGGTGGGCTATAGCCTTGGGGGGTGGGGCTGGCACACTTCGTCCGCCGGACTCGGAATGGCGCGAGACTGTGCGAGGCACCTCCGTGTGCCAAAAATAGGCCGCGGGCAGAGAAGGGCCCAAAAATAACCGCCCGAAGGCCGGGGCACCAAGTTCGTTCAGCGGAAAAAGGTCACAAAAACGGGTGGGCTATAGCCTTGGGTGGTGGGCCTGGCCAACTTCGTCCGCCGGACTCGGAATGGCGCGAGACTTTGCGAGGTGCCTTCGTGTGCCAAAATTAGGCCGCGGGCAGAGCCGCGCCCAAAAATAACCGCCTGAATGGCGGGGCGCCAAGTTCGTCCATTGGAAAAAGGCCACAAAAACGGGTGGGCTACAGCCTTGGGGGGTGGGGCTGGCCAACTTCGTCCGCCGGACTCGGTATAGCGCGAGACTTTGCGAAAGGCCACAAAAACGGGTGGGCAATAGCCTTGGGGGGTGGGGCTGGCCAACTTCGTCCGCCGAGCCCGGATGGCGCGAGACTTTGCGAGGCACCTACATGTGCCAAAAATTGTCCACGGGCACAGCCGCGCCCAAAAATAACCGCCCGAAGGCCGGGGTGCGGAGTTCGTCCAGCGGAAAAAGGCCACAAAAACATGTGGGCTATAGCCTTGGGGGGTGGGGCTGGCCAACTGCGTCCGCTGGACACGGAATGGCGCGAGACTTTGCGAGGCACCTCCGTGTGCCAAAAATAGGCCGCAGGCACAGCCGCAATAAAAAATAACCGACCGAAGGCCGGGGAACCAAGTTTGTCCAGCGGAAAAAGGCCACAAAAACGGGTGGGCAATAGCCTTGGGGGGTGGGGCTGGCCAACTTCGTCCGCCGGACTCGGATGGCGCGAGACTTTGCGAGGCACCTACATGTGCCAAAAATTGTCCACGGGCATAGCCGCGCCCAAAAATAACCGCCTGAAGGCCGGGGCGCCAAGTTCGTCCAGCGGAAAAAGGCCACAAAAATGTGTGGGCTATAGCCTTGGGGGGTGGGGCTGGCCCACTTCGTCCGCCGGACTCAGAATGGCGCGAGACTTTTGCGAGGCGCCTCCGTGTGACAAAAATAGGCCGCGGGCACAGCCGCGCCCAAAAATAACCGCCCGAAGGCCGGGGCGCCAAGTTCGTCCAGCGGAAAAAGGCCACAAAAACGTGTGGGCTATAGCCTTGGGGGGTGGGGCTGGCCAACTTCATCCGTCGGACTCGGAATGGTGTGAGACTTTACGAGGTGCCTCCGTGTGGTAAACATAGGCTGCGGTCACAGCCGCGCCCAAAAATAACCGCCCGAAGGCTGGGGCGCCAAGTTCGTCCAGCGGAAAAAGGCCACAAAAACGGGTGGGCTATAGCCTTGGGGGGTGGGGCTCGCCAACTTCCTCTGCCAGACTCAGAATGGCGCAAGACTTTACGAGGCGCCTCCGTGTGCCAACAATAGGCCGCAGGCACAGCCGAGCCCAGAAATAACCGCCCGAAGGCCGGGGCGCCAAGTTCGTCCAGCGGAAAAAGGCCACAAAAACGGGTGGGCTATAGCCTTGGGGGGTGGGGCTGGCCAACTTTGTCCACCGGACTCGGAATGGTGCGAGACTTTGCGAGGCACCTCCGTGTGCCAAAAATAGGCTGCGGGCACAGCCGCGCTCAAAAATAACTGCCCGAAGGCCTGGGCGCCAAGTTCGTCCAGTGGAAAAAGGCCTCAAAAACGGGTGGGCTACAGCCTTGGGGGGTGCGGCTGGCCTACTTCGTCCGCCGGACTCGGAATGCCGCGAGACTTTGCGAGGTGCCTCCGTGTGCCAAAAATAGGCCGCGGGCACAGCCGCGCCAAAAAATAACCACCCGAAGGCTGGGGTGCCAAGTTCGTCTACTGGAAAAAGGCCACAAAAACGGGTGGGCTATAGCCTTGGGGGATGGGGCTGGCCAACTTCATCCGCCGGACTCGGAATGGTGCGAGACTTTGCAAGGTGCTTCCGTGTACCAAAAATAGACCGCGGGCACAGCCGCACCCAAAAAAAACCGCCCGGAGGCCGGGGCGCCAAGTTCGTCCAGCGGAAAAAGGCCACAAAAACGGGTGGGCCATAGCCTTGGCGGGTGGGGCAGGCCAACTTCGTTCGCAGGACTCGGAATGCCGCGAGACTTTGCAAGGGGCCTCCGTGTACGAAAAATAGGCCGCGGGCAAAGCCGCGCCCAAAAATAACCGCCTGAAGGCCGGGCCGCCAAGTTCATCCAGCGGAAAAAGGCCACAAAAACGGGTGGGCTATAGCCTTGGGGGGTGGGGCTGGCCAACTCGTCCGCCGGACTCGGAATGCCGCGAGACTTTGCGAGGGGCCTCCGTGTGCCAAAAATAGGCCAGGGGCAAAGCCGCGCCCAAAAATAGGCCAGGGGCACAGCCGCGCCCAAAAATAACCGCCCGAAGGCCGGGGCGCCAAGTTCGTCCAGCGGAAAAGGCCACAAAAACGGGTGGGCTATAGCCTTGGGGGGTGGGGCTGGCCAACTTCGTCCGCCGGACTCGGAATTGCGCAAGACTCTGTGAGGCGCCTCCGTGTGCCAAAAATAGGCTGCGGACAAAGCCGCTACCAAAAATAACCGTCCGAAGGCCGGGGCGCCAAGTTCGTCCAGCGGAAAAAGGCCACAAAAACGGGTGGGCTATAGCCCTGGGGGGTGGGGCTGGCCAACTTCGTCCGCCGGACTCGGAATGCCGCGAGACTTTGCGAGCGGCCTCCGTGTGCCAAAAATAGGCTGCGGGCAAAGCCGCGCCCAAAAATAACTGCCCAAAGGCCGGGGCGCCAAGTTCGTCAAGCGGAAAAAGGCCACAAAAACGGGTGGGCCATAGCCTTGGCGGGTGGGGCAGGCCAACTTCGTTCGCAGGACTCGGAATGCCGCGAGACTTTGCAAGGGGCCTCCGTGTACGAAAAATAGGCCGCGGGCAAAGCCGCGCCCAAAAATAACCGCCTGAAGGCCGGGCCGCCAAGTTCATCCAGCGGAAAAAGGCCACAAAAACGGGTGGGCTATAGCCTTGGGGGGTGGGGCTGGCCAACTCGTCCGCCGGACTCGGAATGCCGCGAGACTTTGCGAGGGGCCTCCGTGTGCCAAAAATAGGCCAGGGGCAAAGCCGCGCCCAAAAATAGGCCAGGGGCACAGCCGCGCCCAAAAATAACCGCCCGAAGGCCGGGGCGCCAAGTTCGTCCAGCGGAAAAGGCCACAAAAACGGGTGGGCTATAGCCTTGGGGGGTGGGGCTGGCCAACTTCGTCCGCCGGACTCGGAATTGCGCAAGACTCTGTGAGGCGCCTCCGTGTGCCAAAAATAGGCTGCGGACAAAGCCGCTCCCAAAAATAACCGTCCGAAGGCCGGGGCGCCAAGTTCGTCCAGCGGAAAAAGGCCACAAAAACGGGTGGGCTATAGCCCTGGGGGGTGGGGCTGGCCAACTTCGTCCGCCGGACTCGGAATGCCGCGAGACTTTGCGAGGCACCTCCGTGTGCCAAAAATAGGCCGCGGGCACAGCCGCGCCCAAAAATAACCACCCGAAGGCCGGGGCGCCAAGTTCGTCCAGCGGAAAATAGCCACAAAAACGGGTAGGCTATAGCCTTGGGGGGTGGGGCTGGCCAACTTCGTCCGCCGGACTCGGAATGGCGCGAGACTTTGCGAGGCGCCTCCGTGTGCCAAAAATAGGCCGCGGGCACAGCCGCGCCCAAAAATAACCGCCCGAAGGCCGGGGCGCCAAGTTCGTCCAGCGGAAAAAGGCCACAAAAACGGGTGGGCTATAGCCTTGGGGGGTGGGGCTGGCCAACTTTGTCCGCCGGACTCGGAATGGCGTGAGACTTTGCGAGCCGTCTCCGTGTGCCAAAAATAGGTCGGGGGTACAGCCGCGCCCAAAAAATAACGGCCCGAAGGCCGGGGCGCCAAATTCGTCCAGCGGAAAAAGGCCACAAAAACGGGTGGGCTATTGCCTTGGGGGGTGGGGCTGGCGAACTTCGTCCGCCGGACTCCAAATGGCGTGAGACTTTGCAAGGCACCTCCGTGTGACAAAAATAGGCCGCGGGCACAGCCGTGCCCAAAAATAAGCGCCCGACGGCCGAGGCGCCAAGTTCGTCCAGCAGAAAAAGCCCACAAAAACGGGTGGGCTATAGCCTTGGGGGGTGGGGCTGGCCCACTTCGTCCGCCAGACTCGGAATGGTGTGAGACTTTGCGAGGAGCGTCCGTGTGCCAAAAATAGGCCGCGGGCACAGCCGCGCCCAAAAATAACCGCCCGAAGGTCGGGGCGCCAAGTTCGTCCAGCGGAAAAAGCCCACCAAAACGGGTGGGCTATAGCCTTGGGGGGTGGGGCTGGCACACTTCGTCCGCCGGACTCGGAATGGCGCGAGACTGTGCGAGGCACCTCCGTGTGCCAAAAATAGGCCGCGGGCAGAGAAGGGCCCAAAAATAACCGCCCGAAGGCCGGGGCACCAAGTTCGTTCAGCGGAAAAAGGTCACAAAAACGGGTGGGCTATAGCCTTGGGTGGTGGGCCTGGCCAACTTCGTCCGCCGGACTCGGAATGGCGCGAGACTTTGCGAGGTGCCTTCGTGTGCCAAAATTAGGCCGCGGGCAGAGCCGCGCCCAAAAATAACCGCCTGAATGGCGGGGCGCCAAGTTCGTCCATTGGAAAAAGGCCACAAAAACGGGTGGGCTACAGCCTTGGGGGGTGGGGCTGGCCAACTTCGTCCGCCGGACTCGGTATAGCGCGAGACTTTGCGAAAGGCCACAAAAACGGGTGGGCAATAGCCTTGGGGGGTGGGGCTGGCCAACTTCGTCCGCCGAGCCCGGATGGCGCGAGACTTTGCGAGGCACCTACATGTGCCAAAAATTGTCCACGGGCACAGCCGCGCCCAAAAATAACCGCCCGAAGGCCGGGGTGCGGAGTTCGTCCAGCGGAAAAAGGCCACAAAAACATGTGGGCTATAGCCTTGGGGGGTGGGGCTGGCCAACTGCGTCCGCTGGACACGGAATGGCGCGAGACTTTGCGAGGCACCTCCGTGTGCCAAAAATAGGCCGCGGGCACAGCCGCAATAAAAAATAACCGACCGAAGGCCGGGGAACCAAGTTTGTCCAGCGGAAAAAGGCCACAAAAACGGGTGGGCAATAGCCTTGGGGGGTGGGGCTGGCCAACTTCGTCCGCCGGACTCGGATGGCGCGAGACTTTGCGAGGCACCTACATGTGCCAAAAATTGTCCACGGGCATAGCCGCGCCCAAAAATAACCGCCTGAAGGCCGGGGCGCCAAGTTCGTCCAGCGGAAAAAGGCCACAAAAATGTGTGGGCTATAGCCTTGGGGGGTGGGGCTGGCCCACTTCGTCCGCCGGACTCAGAATGGCGCGAGACTTTTGCGAGGCGCCTCCGTGTGACAAAAATAGGCCGCGGGCACAGCCGCGCCCAAAAATAACCGCCCGAAGGCCGGGGCGCCAAGTTCGTCCAGCGGAAAAAGGCCACAAAAACGTGTGGGCTATAGCCTTGGGGGGTGGGGCTGGCCAACTTCATCCGTCGGACTCGGAATGGTGTGAGACTTTACGAGGTGCCTCCGTGTGGTAAACATAGGCTGCGGTCACAGCCGCGCCCAAAAATAACCGCCCGAAGGCTGGGGCGCCAAGTTCGTCCAGCGGAAAAAGGCCACAAAAACGGGTGGGCTATAGCCTTGGGGGGTGGGGCTCGCCAACTTCCTCTGCCAGACTCAGAATGGCGCAAGACTTTACGAGGCGCCTCCGTGTGCCAACAATAGGCCGCAGGCACAGCCGAGCCCAGAAATAACCGCCCGAAGGCCGGGGCGCCAAGTTCGTCCAGCGGAAAAAGGCCACAAAAACGGGTGGGCTATAGCCTTGGGGGGTGGGGCTGGCCAACTTTGTCCACCGGACTCGGAATGGTGCGAGACTTTGCGAGGCACCTCCGTGTGCCAAAAATAGGCTGCGGGCACAGCCGCGCTCAAAAATAACTGCCCGAAGGCCTGGGCGCCAAGTTCGTCCAGTGGAAAAAGGCCTCAAAAACGGGTGGGCTACAGCCTTGGGGGGTGCGGCTGGCCTACTTCGTCCGCCGGACTCGGAATGCCGCGAGACTTTGCGAGGTGCCTCCGTGTGCCAAAAATAGGCCGCGGGCACAGCCGCGCCAAAAAATAACCACCCGAAGGCTGGGGTGCCAAGTTCGTCTACTGGAAAAAGGCCACAAAAACGGGTGGGCTATAGCCTTGGGGGATGGGGCTGGCCAACTTCATCCGCCGGACTCGGAATGGTGCGAGACTTTGCAAGGTGCTTCCGTGTACCAAAAATAGACCGCGGGCACAGCCGCACCCAAAAAAAACCGCCCGGAGGCCGGGGCGCCAAGTTCGTCCAGCGGAAAAAGGCCACAAAAACGTGTGGGCTATAGCCTTGGGGGGTGGGGCTGGCCAACTTCGTCCGCCGGACTCGGAATGCCGCGAGACTTTGTGAGGGGCCTCCGTGAGCCAAAACTAGGCCACGGGCAAAGCCGCACCCAAAAATTACCGCCCGAAGGCCGGGGCGCCAAGTTCGTCCAGCGGAAAAAGGCCACAAAAACGGGTGGGCTATAGCCTGGGGGGTGGGGCTGCCCAACTTCGTCCGCCGGACTCGGAATGGCGCGAGACTTTGCGAACGGCCTCCGTGTGCCAAAAATAGGCCGCGGGCACAGCCGCGCCCAAAAATAACCGCCCGAAGGCCGGGGCGCCATGTTCGTCCAACGGAAAAAGGCCACAAAAACTGGTGGGCTATAGCCTTGGGGGGTGGGGCTGGCCAACTTCGTCTGCCAGACTCGGAATGGCGCGAGTCTATGCAAGGTGCCTCCGTGTGCCAAAAATCGTCCGCGGGCACAGCCGTGCCCAAAAATAACCACCCGAAGGCCGGGGCCCCAAGTTCGTCCATCGGAAAAAGGCTACAACAACGGGTGGGCTATAGCCTTGGGGGGTGGGGCTGGCCAACTTTGTCCACCGGACTCGGAATGGCGCGAGACTTTGCGAGGCACCTCCGTGTGCCAAAAATAGGCTGCGGGCACAGCCGCGTTAAAAAATAACTGCCCGAAGGCCGGGGCGCCAAGTTCGTCCAGTGGAAAAAGGCCTCAAAAACGGGTGGGCTACAGCCTTGGGGGGTGCGGCTGGCCTACTTCGTCCGCCGGACTCGGAATGCCGCGAGACTTTGCGAGGCGCCTCCGTGTGCCAAAAATAGGCCGCGGGCACAGCCGCGCCAAAAAATCACCGACCGAAGGCCGGGGTGCCAAGTTCGTCTAGTGGAAAAAGGCCACAAAAACGGGTGGGCTATAGCCTTGGGGGGTGGGGCTGGCCAACTTCGTCCGCCGGACTCGGAATGGCGCGAAACTTTACGAGGCGCCTCCGTGTGCCAAAAATAGGCCGCGGGCACAGCGGCGCCCAAAAATAACCACCCGAAGGCCGGGGCGCCGAGTTCGTCCAGCAGAAGAAGGCCACCAAAACGGGTGGGCTATAGCCTTGGGGGGTGGGGGTGGCCAACTTCGTCCGCCGGACTCGGAATGGCGCGAGACTTTGCGAGGCGCCTCCGTGTGCCAAAAATAGGCCGCGGGAACAGCCGCGTCCAAAAATAACCGCCCGAAGGCCGGGGCGCCAAGTTCGTCCAGCGGAAAAAGGCCATAAAAACGAGTGGGCTATATGTCATGGCCCAAGCCTCCACATGGCCTGGCCCATGGAGAATTCTAGAGCTATGGAGAGTTGTGTAGAGCATGTAGATATTTCCTATGTAATTAATGTGCTTAGGTGGTAGTTGTGATAACTCTAGAGACTCTCTAGATACTTCCTTGTACTCTATCAATAGAAGAGGGCCTCATTTGGCCAAATGAATAAGAAGCAATATACAATTCCAGCACACATGGCTTTGTAAGCATTCTATCGAGCAATATCTGTTATTTTCTCCCATCCTTATTGAGTTAGAGTGAATCCTCTTTCTGGTTCTCGAATCCAGCAACGGATTTGGGTGTAAGGCTGACTTAGGGCCAAGAGAGTGCGAATTTGGCGCCTAAGGCCGCACGGCATAGCGTGGGAACAAACCGGGCCGTGACAGTTGGTATCAGAGCCATCTACACTCGTGGGTAGTTGCGTTGTTCGAAAGGAAGGATGTCGGAGAGCACTCATGATGACCAAAGGGGGAGGGAGCCTAACCCCAATGCGAAAAAGGGGAAAAACAGCAAGGAGAAGTCAGTGGACTTGCTCAACGCCATGGAGAATCGGGTTGTCCGTGGGGAGATTGCTGTCGCCGAGATTAAAGAACGCCTCGAGATCTTTGAGCAAAAGATGGAGGAGGTGGATGATCTTGGTGAGCGGATGGGCGATCTAAGCCAAGATGTGGTGGCGCAACGCCAAAGCCTTGAGGAGTTCCAAGCGGTGGTTCTGAACTCTATTGAGGCGCTAAGGGCTCAAGTGGAGGAGCATCACACGGGCCTTGAAGAGACTAAGATGGATTGGGCGCTTTGCAAGAAGGCGGTGGCCAGCGGCGTGCTCAACACCAATGCCGCACCTCCAATGAGGGTCGAGGTTCCGAGGCCAAGGAGGTATGGGGGCAAGCGGGATGCCCAGGAGATCGAGAACTTCTTGTGGTCCATGGAGAGGTACTTCGAGGCCACCAACATCCAAGGTGAGCAAGAGAAGGTGAACATTGCGACCGAGTACCTTGAGGATCACGCGACCGCTTGGTGGCAGCGGAAGCATGCAGAGATTGTGCGTGGGACGTGCATCATCAACACATGGGACTTGCTGAAGTGCGAGCTCAAGAGGCAATTCTATCCAGGGAATGTGACATATGAGGCTCGTAAGAAGATGCGGGAGCTGAAGCACACGGGGCCTATCTCAAAGTATGCCGATGAATTCTCGAAGCTCATGCTCCAAATCGACAACATGAACACAGATGATTTGCTGTTCAACTTCATGGAGGGACTCCAGCCGTGGGCACAACGGGAGTTGCAGCGGCGCCAAGTGAATGACATCTCTACAGCCCTCACCGAGGCTGACACGCTTGTGGAATTCCGGAAGGGTGAGTCTTCCAAGCCGAAGAAGGATGATAAGCCGCAACATGGCAAAGGTGGGGGAGCGAAGGGAGATAAGCCACACCATGATGGCAAGGATAAGCCACAAAAGAAGGATGGCCCGAAGGATGGTTCAAAGGATGGCAAGAAGGAGGCTAAGCGGAAACACAATTGCTTCCTTTGCGATGGGGACCATTGGGTGCGGGACTGCCCAAAGAAGAAGGCTTTCAACGCCATGTTTAGCGAGACCGGGGAGAAGCAACCGGAGGCACCACCAGCGGATGCCGCCAACATGGGTTGTCTCCAAATTTTCAATGCGCTAATGCCAAGCCAATTCCAGCCAAGGTGCAGGACAAGTCGCTCATGCACGTTGAGGCTACGATCAACGGAAAGCGAGCCCAAGCCTTGATTGACACGGGAGCGTCCCACAACTTCATCAAGGTGGATGAAGCCAAGCGGCTTGGACTCAAGGTTGAGAAATCGGATGGCTGGCTCAAGACGGTGAATTCGGAGGCCAAACCACTTAGCGGGGTAGCGCGAGATGTGGAGCTACACCTAGGCCCTTGGCGAGGTAAGGCCAATTTCTCGGTTGTACCTTTGGATGATTTTACACTTGTTTTAGGCATGGAATTTTTGCGACAGTTCAATGCGTTGCCACTTCTGAGGTACAACTCAATGTGTATCCTAGAGGGAGCCCCATGCTTGGTCCCGACCGCGAGTAAGGTCACACCACTAGGCCAACTTTCCGCCATGCAAATCAGCAAAGGTTGCAAGCGGCATGAGGACACATTTCTCGCCACCATTCATGAGGTCGGTGACGGGAAGGACACTATGGCCATGGAGCCCATACCGGAGGCGGTAGGCCAAGTCCTTGAGGCGTATGAGGACGTAATGCCACCCGAGTTGCCAAAGCGGTTGCCGCCACGAAGGGAAGTAGACCACAAGATTGAGCTGGAGCCGGGTGCCAAACCGCCTGCACGAGCACCTTACCGCATGTCTCCACCGGAGCTAGAGGAGTTGCGGAGGCAAATTAAGGAGCTGCTGGACGCAGGATACATCCAGCCCTCGAAAGCACCATACGGAGCACCGGTGCTGTTCCAGCAGAAGCATGATGGCTCACTTCGACTATGTATCGACTACCGGGCTCTTAACAAGGTGACCGTGAAGAACAAATACCCCATCCCACGGACTTGTTCGATCAACTTGGACGGGCCAAATATTTCTCCAAGCTGGACCTTAGATCGGGATATTACCAAGTACGGATTGCGGAGGGAGATGAGCCGAAGACCGCTTGTGTGACGAGGTATGGAGCGTACGAGTTCAAGGTAATGCCTTTCGGCCTCACCAATGCTCCAGCCACATTTTGCACGCTCATGAACCGCATATTCCAGCCATACCTTGATCAGTTTGTGGTGGTGTATCTCGATGACATCGTAGTCTATAGCAACACCTTGGCGGAACATGCTGAGCACTTGCGGGTCGTGTTCGGGGTGTTGCGGGAAAATGAGCTGTATGTGAAGAGGGAGAAGTGTTCGTTCGCAAAACTGGAGGTGGATTTTCTTGGCCATAAAATCAGAGATGGGACGCTGCTCATGGACAAGGCCAAGGTCTGAGCCATTGCCGAATGGGAGCCGCCCACAAAGGTGACTGAGTTGCGCTCTTTCTTAGGCCTTGCCAACTATTATCGGAGGTTCATTAGAGGTTATTCCGCCATTGCCGCACCACTCACTGATTTGCTCAAAAAGACTACCAAGTGGGAATGGACGGAAAGGAGCCAGCAAGCCTTCGATGCCCTCAAGAAGGCTGTGATGGAAGAGCCGGTACTTGTGCTGCCGAACCATGACTTACCATTTGAGGTACACACTGATGCTTCCGATTTTGTTATTGGTGGGGTGTTGATGCAGGCCGAACATCCGATAGCCTTTGAGAGCCGAAAGCTCAACGATACGGAGCGGCGGTACACTGTACAAGAGAAAGAGATGACGGCGGTAGTGCACTGCTTGCGCACATGGAGGCACTACTTGCTTGGGTCCAAGTTCGTGGTGAAGACAGACAACGTGGCCACTAGTTACTTCCAAAGCCAAAAGAAGCTTAGTCCGAAGCAAGCGAGATGGCAAGATTTCTTGGCCGAATTCGACTACGTGCTGGAGTATAAGCCCGGAAAGGCTAATTGGGTAGTGGACGCCTTGAGTCGGAAGGCCGAGCTTGCTGCCATAAGTCGGATACAAGGAGAGCTTCTTGCACTCATCAACGAGGGAATGGAGCATGATTCCTTGGCCAAGCAGCTGGTTTCTCTCGTGCAACAGGGGAAATCGAAGAGGTTTTGGGTCGAAGATGGCCTTTTATACACCAAGGGACGGCGTGTTTATGTTCCGAAGTGGGGAAACTTGCGGCGGAACTTGATCAAGGAGTGTCATGATACGAAGTGGGCTGGACACCCGGGACACAACAGAGCAACAATGTCCCGCGGGGTTGCTTGAGCCACTGCCCACTCCGGATCGACCGTGGGAGAGTATATCGATGGATTTCATCACTTGTCTTCCCAAATCGGAGGGGTTTGCAACTATTGTTGTAGTGGTGGACAGATTCTCGAAATATGCCACTTCCATTCCCGCCCCGAAGGAGTGCACAGTGGAGGACACAGCCAAGCTTTTCTTTAGGCACGTGGTGAAGTATTGGGGACTTCCCAAATCCATCATTAGCGACCATGACAGCCGGTTTACGGGCAAGTTTTGGACTGAGTTGTTCAAGCTTATGGGGTCGGCGCTGCACTTTTCTACGAGCTTTCATCCACAAACCGATGGGCAAACGGAGAGGGTGAATGCCTTGTTGGAGCTGTACTTGCGGCATTTTGTGAGTGCCAACCAGCATGATTGTGCAAAGTTGCTGGACGTGGCACAATTTTCCTACAACTTGCAGCGGAGCGAGGCTACATCGAGGAGCCCTTTTGAGGTGATCATGGGACAGCAGCCGCTTACGCCAAACACGCTCATCACGAGCTATACCGGGAGGTGTCCTGCAGCATATAAAGTGGCTAAGTCGTGGCATGAGCAAACGGACATAGCACGGGCGCACCTCGACAAAGCAACCAAGCGGATGAAGAAATGGGCGGACAGCAAGCGTAGACACTTGGAGTTCAACGTGGGGGACATGGTGCTAGTCAAGATCGTTCCGGCCCAGCACAAGTCTACACGTTCACTGCACAAGGGCCTCATCCGGAAATACGAGGGGCCATTTCCCATCATCAAGAGGGTCGGCAGTGTGTCGTACAAGCTAGAGTTACCCTCTTGGTGAAAACTCCATCCGGTCTTCCATGTGAGTTCCTTGAAGCCATACCATGGGGATACGGAAGATCCGAAAAGGGATGAATCCAAGCGCCCTCCACTCGGCAACACAAGGGTATATGACAAGGAAGTGGAGACCATTTTGGCGGACTGTGTGGTTCAGAAGAAGAGTTTTCCGCCGTGCCAAGAGTACTTAGTCAAATGGAAGGGACTACCCGAGAGCGAAACAAGTTGGGAGGCCGCAAACGATTTGTGGCAGTTCCAAGACAAGATCAAAGCCTTCCACAGTGAGTCGACGAGGATGTCTCCGGAATAGGTGGGGGAGAATGTCATGGCCCAAGCCTCCACATGGCCTGGCCCATGGAGAATTCTAGAGCTATGGAGACTTGTGTAGAGCATGTAGATATTTCCTATGTAATTAATGTGCTTAGGTGGTAGTTGTGATAACTCTAGAGACTCTCTAGATACTTCCTTGTACTCTATCAATAGAAGAGGGCCTCATTTGGCCAAATGAATAAGAAGCAATATACAATTCCAGCACACATGGCTTTGTAAGCATTCAATCGAGCAATATCTGTTATTTTCTCCCATCCTTATTGAGTTAGAGTGAATCCTCTTTCTGGTTCTCGAATCCAGCAACGGATTTGGGTGTAAGGTTGACTTAGGGCCACGAGAGTGTGAATTTGGCACCTAAGGCCGCACGGCATAGCGTGGGAACAAACCGGGCTGTAACATATAGCCTTGGGTGGTGGGGCTGGCCAACTTCGTCCGCCGGACTCGGAATGGCGCGAAACTTTGCGAGGCGCCTCCGTGTGCCAAAAATAGGCCGCGAGCACAGCCGTACCCAAAAATAACTGCCCGAAGGCCGGGGCGCCACATTCGTCCAGCGGAAAAAGGCCACAAAAACGGGTGGCCTATAGCCTTGGGGGGTGGTGGTGGCCCACTTCGTCAGCCTGACTCGGAATGCCGCGAGACTTTGTGAGCGGCCTCCGTGTGCCAAAAATAGGACGCGGACAAAGCCGCGCCCAAAAATAACAGCCCGAAGGCCGGGGTGCCAAGTTCGTCCAGCGGAAAAAGGCCACAAAAACGGGTGGGCTACAGCCTTGGGGGGTGGGGCTGGCCCACTTCGTCAGCCTGACTCGGAATGCCGCGAGACTTTGCAAGCGGCCTCCGTGTGCCAAAAATAGGCCGCGGGCACAGCCGTACCCAAAAATAACTGCCCGAAGGCCGGGGCGCCACGTTCGTCCAGCGGAAAAAGGCCACAAAAACGGGTGGGCTATAGCCTTGGGGGGTGGGGGTGGCCCACTTCGTCAGCCTGACTCGGAATGCCGCGAGACTTTGTGAGCGGCCTCCGTGTGCCAAAAATAGGATGCGGACAAAGCCGCGCCCAAAAATAACAGCCCGAAGGCCGGGGTGCCAAGTTCGTCCAGCGGAAAAAGGCCACAAAAACGGGTGGGCTACAGCCTTGGGGGGTGGGGCTGGCCCACTTCGTCAGCCTGACTCGGAATGCCGCGAGACTTTGCAAGCGGCCTCCGTGTGCCAAAAATAGGCCGCGGGCACAGCCGTACCCAAAAATAACTGCCCGAAGGCCGGGGCGCCACGTTCGTCCAGCGGAAAAAGGCCACAAAAACGGGTGGGCTATAGCCTTGCGGGGTGGGGGTGGCCCACTTCGTCAGCCTGACTCGGAATGCCGCGAGACTTTGTGAGCGGCCTCCGTGTACCAAAAATAGGACGCGGACAAAGCCGCGCCCAAAAATAACAGCCCGAAGGCCGGGGTGCCAAGTTCGTCCAGCGGAAAAAGGCCACAAACACGGGTGGGCTATAGCATTGGGGGGTGGGGCTGGCCCACTTCGTCAGCCTGACTCGGAATGCCGCGAGACTTTGCGAGCGGCCTCCGTGTGCCAAAAATAGGACGGGGACAAAGCCGCACCCAAAAATAACCGCCCGCAGGCCGGGGTGCCAAGTTCGTCCAGCGGAAAAAGGCCACAAAAACGGGTGGGCTATAGCCTTGGGGGGTGGGGTTAGCCAACTTCGTCCGCCGGACTCGGAATGCCGCGAGATTTTGCGAGGGGCCTCCGTGTGCCAAAAATAGGCTGTGGGCAAAGCCGTGCCCACAAATAACCGTCCGAAGGCCGGGGAGCCAAGTTCGTCCAATGGAAAAAGGCCACAAAAACGGGTGGGCTATAGCCTTGGGGGGTGGGGCTGGCCAACTTCGTCCGCTGGACTCGGAATGCCACGAGACTTTGCGAGGGGCCTCCGTGTGCCAAAAATAGGCCGCGGGCAAAGCCGCGCCCAAAAATAACCGCCCGAAGGCCGGGGCGCCAAGTTCGTCCAGCGGAAAAAGGCCACAAAAACGGGTGGGCTATAGCCTTGGGGGGTGGGGCTGGCCAACTTCGACCGCCGGACTCGGAATGGCGCGAGACTTTGCGAGGCGCCTCCGTGTGCCAAAAATATGCCGCGGGCACAGCCTCGCCCAAAAATAACCGCCCCAAGACCGGGGCGCCAAGTTCGTCCAGCGGAAAAAGGCCACAAAAACGGGTGGGCTATAGCCTTGGGGGGTGGGGCTGGCCCACTTCGTCAGCCTGACTCGGAATGCCGCGAGAATTTGCGAGCGGCCTCCGTGTGCCAAAAATAGGCCGCGGGCACAGCCGTACCCAAAAATAACCGCCCGAAGGCCGGGGCGCCACGTTCGTCCAGCGGAAAAATCCCACAAAAACGGGTGGGCTATAGCCTTGGGGGGTGGGGCTGGCCCACTTCGTCAGCCTGACTCGGAATTCCGCGACAATTTGCGAGGGGCCTCCATGTGCCAAAAATAGGCCACGGGCAAAGCCGCACCCAAAAATAACCGCCCGAAGTCCGGGGCGCCAAGTTCGTCCGTCGGACCCGGAATGTCACGAGACTTTGCGAGGTGCTTCCGTGTCCCAAAAATAGGCCGCGGGCAAGGCCGCGCCCAAAAATAACCGCCCGAAAGCCGGGGCGCCAAGTTCGTACAGCGGAAAAAGGCCACAAAAACGGGTTGGCTATAGCCTTGGGGGGTGGGGCTGGCCAACTTCGTCCGCCGGACTCGCAATGCCGCGAGACTTTGCAAGGGGCCTCTGTGTGCCAAACATAGGCCACGGACAAAGCCGAGCACACAAATAACCGCCCGAAGGCCGGGGCGCCAAGTTCGTCCAGCGGAAAAAGGCCACAAAAACGTGTCGGCTATAGCCTTGGGGGGTGGGCTGGCCAACTTCGTCCGCCGGAGTCGGAATGCCACGAGACTTCGCGAGGGGCCTCCGTGTGCCAAATATAGGCCGCGGGCAAAGCCTCGCCCAAAAATAACCGCCCCAAGACCGGGGCGCCAAGTTCGTCCAGCGGAAAAAGGCCACAAAAACGGGTGGGCTATAGCCTTGGGGGGTGGGGCTGGCCCACTTCGTCAGCCTGACTCGGAATGCCGCGAGAATTTGCGAGCGGCCTCCGTGTGCCAAAAATAGGCCGCGGGCACAGCCGTACCCAAAAATAACCGCCCGAAGGCCGGGGCGCCACGTTCGTCTAGCGGAAAAAGGCCACAAAAACGGGTGGGCTATAGCCTTGGGGGGTGGGGCTGGCCAAATTCGTCCGCTGGACTCGGAATGCCACGAGACTTTGCGAGGGGCCTCCTTGTGCCAAAAATAGGCCGCGGGCAAAGCTGCGCCCAAAAATAACCGCCCGAAGGCCGGGGCGCCAAGTTCGTCCAGCGGAAACAGGCCACAAAAACGGGTGGGCTATAGCCTTGGGGGGTGGGGCTGGCCGACTTCGTCCGCCGGACTCGGAATGGCACGAGACTTTGCGAGGCGCCTCCGTGTGCCAAAAATAGGCAGCGGGCACAGCCGCGCCCAAAAATAACCGCCCGAAGGCCGGTGCGCCAAGTTCGTCCAGCGGAAAAATCCCACAAAAATGGGTGGGCTATAGCCTTGGGGGGTGGGGCTGGCCAACTTCGTCCGCCGGACTCGGAATGCCGCGAGACTTTGCAAGGGGCCTCTGTGTGCCAAACATAGGCCACGGACAAAGCCAAGCACACAAATAACCGCCCGAAGGCTGGGGTGCCAAGTTCGTCCAGCGGAAAAAGGCCACAAAAACGTGTGGGCTATAGCCTTGGGGGGTGGGCTGGCCAACTTCATCCGCCGGACTCGGAATGCCACGAGACTTCGCGAGGGGCCTCCGTGTGCCAAATATAGGCCGCGGGCAAAGCCTCGCCCAAAAATAACCACCCCAAGACCGGTGCGCCAAGTTCGTCCAGCGGAAAAAGGCCACAAAAACGGGTGGGCTATAGCCTTGGGGGGTGGGGCTGGCTCACTTCGTCAGCCTGACTCGGAATGCCGCGAGACTTTGCGAGCGGCCTCCGTGTGCCAAAAATAGGCCGCGGGCAAAGCCTCGCCCAAAAATAACCGCCCCAAGACCGGGGCGCCAAGTTCGTCCAGCGGAAAAAGGCCACAAAAACGGGTGGGCTATAGCCTTGGGGGGTGGGGCTGGCCCACTTCGTCAGCCTGACTCGGAATTCCGCGACAATTTGCGAGGGGCCTCCATGTGCCAAAAATAGGCCACGGGCAAAGCCGCACCCAAAAATAACCGCCCGAAGGCCGGGGCGCCAAGTTCGTCCAGCGGAAAAAGGCCACAAAAACGGGTGCGCTATAGCCTTGGGGGGTGGGGCTGGCCAACTTTGTCCGCCGGACTCGGAATGCCGCGAGACGTTGCGAGGGGCCTCCGTGTGCCAAAAATAGGCCGCGGGCAAAGCCGCGCCCAAAAAAAACTGCCCGAAGGCCGGGGCGCCAAGTTCGTCCAGCGGAAAAAGGCCACAAAAATGGGTGGGCTATAGCCTTGGGGGGTGGGGCTGGCCCACTTCGTCCGCCGTTCTTGGAATGCCGTGAGACTTTGCGAGGGGTCTCCATGTTCCAAATATCGGCCGCGGGCAAAGCCGCGCCCAAAAATAACCGCCCCAAGACCGGGGCGCCAAGTTCGTCCAGCCGAAAAAGGCCACAAAAATGGGTGGGCTATAGCCTTGGGGGGTGGGGCTGGCCAACTTCATCCGCCGGACTCGGAATGCCGTGCGAGACTTTGCGAGGGGCCTCCATGTGCTAAAAATATGCCGTGGGCAAAGCCGCGCCCAAAAATAACCGCCCGAAAGCCGGGGCGCTAAGTTCGTACAGCGGAAAAAGGCCAAAAAAACGGGTTGGCTATAGCCTTGGGGGGTGGGGCTGGCCAACTTCGTCCGCCGGACTCGGAATGCCGCGAGACTTTGCAAGGCACCTCTGTGTGCCAAACATAGGCCATGGACAAAGCCGAGCACACAAATAACCGGCCGAAGGCCGGGGCGCCAAGTTTGTCCAGCGGAAAAAGGCCACAAAAACGTGTCGGCTATAGCCTTGGGGGGTGGGCTGGCCGACTTCGTCCGCCGGACTCGGAATGCCGCGACACTTTGCATGGGGCCTCTGTGTGCCAAAAATAGGCCGTGGGCACAGCCGCATCCAAAAATAACCTCCCGAAGGCCAGGGCGCCAAGTTCGTCCAGCGGAAAAAGGCCACAAAAACGGGTGGGCATAGCCTTGGGGGGTGGGGCTGGCCAACTTCGTCCGCCGGACTCGGAATGCCGCGACACTTTGCGAGGGGCCTCCGTGTCTCAAAAATATGCCGCGGGCAAAGCCGCGACCAAAAATAACCGTCCGAAGGCCGGGGCGCCAAGTTCGTCCAGTGGAAAAAGGCCACAAAAACGGGTGGGCTATAGCCTTGGGGGGTGGGGCTGGCCCACTTCGTCCGCCGGACTCGGAATGCCGCGACACTTTGCGAGGGGCCTCCGTGTCTCAAAAACATGCCGCGGGCAAAGCCGCGACCAAAAATAACCGCCCGAAGGCCGGGGCGCCAAGTTCGTCCAGCGGAAACAGGCCACAAAAACGGGTGGGCTATAGCCTTGGGGGGTGGGGCTGGCCGACTTCGTCCGCCGGACTCGGAATGGCACAAGACTTTGTGAGGCGCCTCCGTGTGCCAAAAATAGGCAGCGGGCACAGCCGCGCCCAAAAATAACCGCCCGAAGGCCGGTGCGCCAAGTTCGTCCAGCGGAAAAATCCCACAAAAACGGGTGGGCTATAGCCTTGGGGGGTGGGGCTGGCCAACTTCGTCCGCCGGACTCGGCATGCCGCGACACTTTGCGAGGGGCCTCCGTGTCTCAAAAATATGCCGCGGGCAAAGCCGCGACCAAAAATAACCGTCCGAAGGCCGGGGCGCCAAGTTCGTCCAGCGGAAAAAGGCCACAAAAACGGGTGGGCTATAGCCTTGGGGGGTGGGGCTGGCCCACTTCGGCCGCCGGACTCGGAATGCCGCGACACTTTGCGAGGGGCCTCCGTGTCTCAAAAATATGCCGTGGGCAAAGCCGCGACCAAAAATAACCGCCCGAAGGCCGGGGCGCCAAGTTCGTCCAGCGGAAAAAGGCCACGAAAACGGGTGGGCTATAGCCTTGGGGGGTGGGGCTGGCCAACTTCGTCCGCCGGACTCGGAATGGCACGAGACTTTGCGACCTCCGTGGTTCAAAAATAGGCAGCGGGCACAGCCGCGCCCAAAAATAACCGCCCGAAGGCCGGTGCGCCAAGTTCGTCCAGCGGAAAAATCCCACAAAAACGGGTGGGCTATAGCCTTGGGGGGTGGGGCAGGCCCACTTCGTCCGCCGGACTCGGAATGGCGTGAGACTTTGCGAGGTTCCTCCATGTACCAAAAAAAGGGCGCGGGCACAGCCGCGCCCAAAAATAACTGCCCGAACGCCGGGGCGCCAAGTTCGTCCAGCGGAAAAAGGCCACAAAAACGGGTGGGCTATAGCCTTGGGGGGTGGGGCTGGCCAACTTCGTCCGCCGGACTCGGAATGGCACGAGATTTTGTTAGGCGCCTCCGTGTGTGAAAAATAGGCCACGGGCACAGCCCCGTCCAAAAATAACCACCCGAAGGCAGGGCGCCAAGTTCATCCAGCGGAAAAAGAACGCAAAAACGGGTGGGCTATAGCCTCGGGGGGTGGGGCTGGCCAACTTCGTCCGCCGGACTCGGAATGGCGCGAGACTTTGCGAGGCACCTCCGTGTGCCAAGAATAGGCTGCGGGCACAGCCGCGCCCAAAAATAACCGCCCGAAGGCCGGGGCGCCAAGTTCGTCCAGCGGAAAAAGGCCACAAAAACGGGTGTGCTATAGCCTTGGGGTGTGGGGCTGGCCGACTTCGTCCGCCGGACTCGGACTGGCGCGAGACGTTGCGAGGCTCCTCCATGTGCCAAAAATAGGCCGCGGGCGAAGCCGCGCCCAAAAATAACCGCCTGAAGGCCGGGGCGCCAAGTTCGTCCAGCGGAGAACGGCCACAAAAACGGGTGGGATATAGCCTTGGGAGGTGGGGCTGGCCAACTTCGTCCGCCGGACTCGGAATGGTGCCAGAGTTTGCGAGGCGCCTCCGTGTGCCAAAAATAGGCCGTGGGCACAGCCGCACCAAAAAATAACTGCCCGAAGGCCGGGGCGCCAAGTTCATCCATCGGAAAAAGGCCACAAAAACGGGTGGGCTATAGCCTTGGGGGGTGGGGCTGGCCAACTTCGTCCACCGGACTCGGAATGGCGCGAGACTTTGCGAGGAACCTCCGTGTACCAAAAATATGCCGCCGGCAAAGCCGAGCCCAAAAATAACCTCCCGAAGGCCGGGGCGCCAAGTTCGTCCAGCGGAAAAAGGCCACAAAAACGGGTGGGCTATAGCCTTGGGGGGTGGGGCTGGCCCACTTCGTCCGCCGGACTCGGAATGGCGCGAGTCTTTGCGAGGGGCCTCCGTGTGCCAAAAATAGGCCGCGGGCATAGCCGCGCCCAAAAATAACCGCCCGAAGGCCGGGGCGCCAAGTTCGTCCAGCGGAGAAAGGCTACAAAAACGGGTGGGCTATAGCCTTGGGGGGTGGGGCTGGCCAACTTCGTCCGCCGGACTCGGAATGGTGCCAGAGTTTGTGAGGTGCCTCCGTGTACCAAAAATAGGCCGCGGCACAGCCGCGCCCAAAAATAACTGCCCGAAGGCCGGGGCGCCAAGTTCGTCCAGCGGAAAAAGGCCACAAAAACGGGTGGGCTATAGGCTTGGGGGGTGGGGCTGGCCAACTTCGTCCGCCGGACTCGGAATGGTGCGAGACTTTACGAGGCACCTCCGCGTGCCAAATATAGGTCGGGCACACAGCCGCGCCCAATAATAACCGCCCAAAGGCCGGGACGCCATGTTCGTCCAGCGGAAAAAGCCCACAAAAACGGGTAGGCTATAGCCTTGGGGGGTGGGGCTGGCCAACTTCGTCCGCCGGACTCAGAATGGCGCGTGACTTTGTGAGGCACCTCCATGTGCAAAAAATAGGCCATGGGGACAGCCGCGCCCAAAAATAACCGGCCGAAAGCCGGTGCGCCAAGTTCGTGCAGCGGAAAAAGCCCACAAAAACGGGTGGGGTATAGCCTTGGGGGGTGGGGCTAGCCAACTTCGTCCGCCGGACTCGGAATGGTGCGAGACTTTACGAGGCACCTCCGCGTGCCAAATATAGGTCGGGGAGACAGCCGCGCCCAAAAAAAACCGCCCGAAGGCCAGGACGCCATTTTCGTCCAGCGGAAAAAGCCCACAAAAACGGGTAGGCTATAGCCTTGGGGGGTGGGGCTGGCCAACTTCGTCCGCCGGACTCGGAATAGCGCGAGACATTGCGAGGCACCTCCGTGTGCCAAAAATAGCCCGCGGGCAAAGCCGTACCCAAAAATAACCGGCCGAAGGCCGGGGCGCCAAGTTCGTCCAGAGGAAAAATGCCACAAAAACGGGTGGGCTATAGCCTTGGGGGGTGGGGCTGGCCAACTTCGTCCGCCGGACTCGGAATGGCGCGAGACTTTGCGAGGCACCTCCTCGTGCCAAAAATAGGCCGCGGGCACAGCCGCGCACAAAAATAACCACCCGAAGGCTGGGGCGCCATGTTCGTCCAGCGTAAAAAGGCCACAAAACGGGTGGGCTATAGCCTTGGGGGGTGGGGCTGGCCAACTTCATCCGCCGGACTCGGAATGCCGCGAGACTTTGCGAGGGGCCTCCGTGTGCCAAAAATAGGCCACGGGCAAAGCCACGCCCAAACATAACCGCCCGAAGGCCGTGGCGCCAAGTTCGTCCAACGGAAAAAGGCCAAAAAAACGGGTGGGCTATAGCCTTGGGTGGTGGGGCTGGCCAACTTCGTCCGCCGGACTCGGAATGCCATGAGTCTTTGCGAGGGGCCTCCGTGTGCCAAAAATAGGCCGCGGCCAAAGCTGCGCCCAAAAATAACCGCCCGAAGGCCGGGGCGCAAAGTTCGTCCAGCGGAAAAAGGCCACAAACACGGGTGGACTATAGCCTTGGGGGGTGGGGCTGGCCAACTTCGTCCGCCGGACTCGGAATGGTGCCAGAGTTTGCGAGGCGCCCCCGTGTGCCAGAAATAGGCCACGGGCGCAGCAGCACCCAAAAATAACCGCCCGAAGGCCGGGTTGCCAAGTTCGTCCAGCGGTAAAAGGCCACAAAAACGGGCGGGCTATAGCCTTGGGCGGTGGGGCTGGCCAACTTCGTCCGCCGGACTCGGAATGCCGCGAGACTTTGCGAGGGGCCTCCGTGTGCCAAAAATAGGCTGTGGGCAACGCCGTATCCAAAAATAACCTCCCGAAGGCCGGGGCGCCAAGTTCATCCAGCGGAAAAAGGGGACAAAAACGGGTGGACTATAGCCTTGGGGGGTGGGGCTCGCCAACTTCGTCCAGCGGAAAAAGCCCACAAAAACGGGTGGGTTATAGGCTTGGGGGGTGGGGCTGGCCAACTTCGTCCGCCGGACTCGGAATGGCGCGAGGCTTTGCGAGGCGCCTCCGTGTGCCAAAAATAGGCCGCGGGCACAGCCGCTCCCAGAAATAACTGCCCGAAGGCCGGGGCGCCAAGTTCATCCAGCGGAAAAAGGCCACAAAAACGGGTGGGCTATAGCCTTGGGGGGTGGGGCTGGCCAACTTCGTTCACCGGACTCGGAATTCCGCGAGACTTTGCGAGGGGCCTCCGTGTGCCAAAAATAGGCCGCGGGCACAGCCGCGCCCAAAAATAACCGCCAGAAGGCCGGGGCGCCAAGTTCGTCCAGCGGAAAAATGCCACAAAAACTGGTGGGCTATAGCCTTGGGGGGTGGGGCTGGCCCACTTCGTCCGCCAGGCTAGGAATGGCGCGAGACTTTGCGAGGCACCTCCGTGTGCCAAAAATTGGCCGCGGGCACAGCCGCGCCCAAAAATAACCGCCCGAAGGCCGGGGCGCCAACTTCGTCCAGCGGAAAAAGACCCCAAAAACGGGTGGGCTATAGCCTTGGGGGGTGGGGCTGGCCAACTTCGTCTTCCGGACTCGGAATGGCGCCAGACTTTGCAAGATACCTCCGTGTGCCAAAAATACACCGCGGGCACAGGCGCGCCCAAAAATAACCGGCCGAAAGCCGGTGCGCCAAGTTCGTCCAGCGGAAAAAGCCCACAAAAACGGGTGGGCTATAGCCTTGGGGGGTGGGGCTGACCAACTTCGTCCGCCGGACTCGGATTGGCGCGAAACTTTGTGAGGCAACTCCGTGTGCCAAAAATAGGCCGCGGGAAGAGCCGCGCCCAAAATTAACCGCGCGAAGGCCGGGTCGCCGAGTTCGTCCAGCGGAAAAAGGCCACAAAAACGGGTGGGCTATAGCCTTGGGGGGTGGGGCCGGCCAACTTCGTCCGCCGGACTCGGATTGGCGGGATACTTTGCGAGCCGTGTCCGTGTAGTAAAAATAGGCCGCGGGCAAAGCCGCGCCCAAAAATAACTGACCGAAGGCCGGGGCGCCAAGTTCGTCCAGCGGAAAAAGCCCACAAAAACGGGTGGGCTATAGCCTTGGGGGGTGGGGCTGGCCAACTTCGTCCGCCGGACTCGGATTGGCGGGATACTTTGCGAGGCGTGTCCGTGTAGTAAAAATAGGCCGCGGGCAAAGCCGCGCCCAAAAATAACTGCCCGAAGGCCGGGGCGCCAAGTTCGTCCAGCGGAAAAAGGCCCCAAAAACGGGTGGGCTATAGCCTTGGGGGGTGGGGCTGGCCAACTTCGTCCGCCGGACTCGGATTGGCGGGATACTTTGCGAGGCGTGTCCGTGTAGTAAAAATAGGCCGCGGGCAAAGCCGCGCCCAAAAATAACTGCCCGAAGGCCGGGGCGCCAAGTTCGTCCAGCGGAAAAAGGCCCCAAAAACGGGTGGGCTATAGCCTTGGGGGGTGGGGCTGGCCAACTTCATCCGCTGGACTCGGAATGGCGTAAAACTTTGCGAGGCGCCTCCGTGTGCCAAAAATAGGCCGCGGGTACAGCCGCGCCCAAAAATAACCACCCGAAGGCCGGGGCGCCAAGTTCGTCCAGCGGAAAAAGGCCCCAAAAACGGGTGGGCTATAGCCTTGGGGGGTGGGGCTGGCCAACTTCATCCGCTGGACTCGGAATGGCGTGAAATTTTGCGAGGCGCCTCCGTGTGCCAAGAATAGGCCGCGGGCTCAGACGCACTAAAAAATAACCACCCGAAGGCCGGGGCTCCATGTTCGTCCAACGGAAAAAGGCCACAAAAACGGGTGGGCTATAGCCTTGGGGGTGGGGCTGGCCAACTTCATCCGCTGGACTCGGAATGGCGTGAAATTTGGCGAGGCACCTCCGTGTGCCAAAAATAGACCGCGGGCACAGCCGCGCGTAAAAATAACAGCCAGAAGGCCGGGGCGCCAAGTTCGTCCAGCGGAAAAAGCCCACAGAAACGGGTGGGCTATAGCCTTGGGGGGTGGGGCTGGCCAACTTCGTCCGCCGGACTTGGATTGGCGCGATACTTTACGAGGTGACTCTGTGTTCCAAAAATAGGCCGCGGGCACAGCCGCGCCCAAAAATAACTGCCCGAAGGCCGGGGCGCCAAGTTCGTCCAGCGGAAAAAGGCCCCAAAAACGGGTGGGCTATAGCCTTGGGGGGTGGGGCTGGCCAACTTCATCCGCTGGACTCGGAATGGCGTGAAATTTTGCGAGGCGCCTCCGTGTGCCAAGAATAGGCCGCGGGCTCAGCCGCACTAAAAAATAACCACCCGAAGGCCGGGGCTCCATGTTCGTCCAACGGAAAAAGGCCACAAAAACGGGTGGGCTATAGCTTTGGGGGTGGGGCTGGCCAACTTCGTCCGCCGGACTCGGAATGGCGCGAGACTTTGTGAGGCGCGTCCGTGTGCCAAAAATAGGCTGCGGGCACAGCCGCGCCCAAAAATAACCGGCCGAAGGCCGGGGCGCCAAGTTCGTCCAGCGGAAAAAGCCCACAAAAACGGGTGGGCTATAGCCTTGGGGGGTGGGGCTGACCAACTTCGTCCGCCGGACTCGGATTGGCGCGAAACTTTGTGAGGCAACTCCGTGTGCCAAAAATAGGCCGCGGGAAGAGCCGCGCCCAAAATTAACCGCGCGAAGGCCGGGTCGCCGAGTTCGTCCAGCGGAAAAAGGCCACAAAAACGGGTGGGCTATAGCCTTGGGGGGTGGGGCCGGCCAACTTCGTCCGCCGGACTCGGATTGGCGGGATACTTTGCGAGCCGTGTCCGTGTAGTAAAAATAGGCCGCGGGCAAAGCCGCGCCCAAAAATAACTGCCCGAAGGCCGGGGCGCCAAGTTCGTCCAGCGGAAAAAGCCCACAAAAACGGGTGGGCTATAGCCTTGGGGGGTGGGGCTGGCCAACTTCGTCCGCCGGACTCGGATTGGCGGGATACTTTGCGAGGCGTGTCCGTGTAGTAAAAATAGGCCGCGGGCAAAGCCGCGCCCAAAAATAACTGCCCGAAGGCCGGGGCGCCAAGTTCGTCCAGCGGAAAAAGGCCCCAAAAACGGGTGGGCTATAGCCTTGGGGGGTGGGGCTGGCCAACTTCGTCCGCCGGACTCGGATTGGCGGGATACTTTGCGAGGCGTGTCCGTGTAGTAAAAATAGGCCGCGGGCAAAGCCGCGCCCAAAAATAACTGCCCGAAGGCCGGGGCGCCAAGTTCGTCCAGCGGAAAAAGCCTACAAAAACGGGTTGGCTATAGCCTTGGGGGGTGGGGCCGGCCAACTTCGTCTGCCGGACTCGGATTGGCGCGATACTTTGCGAGGCGACTCCGTGTGCCAAAAATAGGCCGCGGGAAGAGCCGCGCCCGAAATTAACCGCCCGAAGGCCGGGCCGCCAAGTTCGTCCTGCGGAAAAAGGCCACAAAAACGGGTGGGCTATAGCCTTGGGGGTGGGGCTGGCCAACTTCGTCCGCCGGACTCGGATTGGCGCGATACTTTGCGAGGCGACTCCGTGTGCAAAAAATAGGCCGCGGGAACAGCCGCGCCCAAAAATAACCGCCCGAAGGCCGGGGCGCCAAGTTCGTCCAGCGGAAAAAGGCCCCAAAAACGGGTGGGCTATAGCCTTGGGGGGTGGGGCTAGCCTATTTCATCCGCTGGACTCGGAATGGCGTGAAATTTTGCGAGGCAGCTCCGTGTGCCAAGAATAGGCCGCGGTCTCAGCCGCGCTAAAAAATAACCACCCGAAGGCCGGGGCTCCATGTTCGTCCAACGGAAAAAGGCCACAAAAACGGGTGGGCTATAGCCTTGGGGGTGGGGCTGGCCGACTTCGTCCGCCGGACTCGGAATGGCGCGAGAATTTGCAAGGTGCCTCCGTGTGCCAAAAATAGGGCGCGGGCACAGCCGCGCCGAAAAATAACTGCCCGAAGGCCGGGGCGCCAAGTTCGTCCAGCGGAAAAAGGCCACAAAAACGGGTGGGCTATAGCCTTGGGGGGTGGGGCTGGCCAACGTCATCCGCCGGACTCGGAATGGCGCGAGACTTTGTGAGGCGCCTCCCTGTGCCAAAAATAGGCCGCAGGCACAGTCGCGCCCAAAAATAACTGCCCGAAGGCCGGGGTGCCAAGTTCGTCCAGCGGAAAAAGGCCCCAAAAACGGGTGGGCTATAGCCTTGGGGGGTGGGGCTGGCCAACTTCGTCCGCCGGACTCGGAATGCCGCGAGATTTTGCGAGGCTCCTCCGTGTGCCAAAATAGGCCGCGGGCACAGCCACACCCAAAAATAACCGCCCGAAGGCCGGGGTGCCAAGTTCGTCCAGCGGAAAAATGCCCCAAAAACGGGTGGGCTATAGCCTTGGGTGGTGGGGCTGGCCAACTTCGTCCGCCGGACTCGGATTGGCGTGATACTTTGCGAGGCATCTCCGTGTACCAAAAATAGGCCGCGGGCACAGCCACACCCAAAAATAACCGGCCGAAGGCCGGGGCGCCAAGTTCGTCCAGCGGAAAAAGCCCACAAAAACGGGTGGGCTATAGCCTTGGGGGGTGGGGCTGGCCAACTTCATCCGCCGGACTCGGAATGGCGCGAGACTTTGCGAGGGGCATCCGTGTGCAAAAAATCGGCCACGGACAAAGCCGCACCCAAAAATAACCGCCCGAAGGCCGGGGCGCCAAGTTCGTCCAGCGGAAAAAGCCCACAAAAACGGGTGGGCTATAGCCTTGGGGGGTGGGGCTGGCCAACTTCGTCCGCCGGACTCGGAATTGCGCGAGACTTTGCGAGGGGCCTCCGTGTGCCAAAAATAGGTCGCGGGCAAAGCTGCGCCCAAAAATAACCGCCCGAAGGCCGGGGCGCCAAGTTCGTCCAGCGGAAAAAGGCTACAAAAACGGGTGGGCTATAGCCTTGGGGGGTGGGGCTGGCCAACTTCGTCCGCCGGACTCGGAATGCCGCGAGACTTTGCGAGGGGCCTCCGTGTGCCAAAAATAGGTCGCGGGCAAAGCCGCGCCCTAAAATAACTGCCCGAAGGCCGGGGCGCCAAGTTCGTCCAGCGGAAAAAGGCTACAAAAACGGGTGGGCTATAGCCTTGGGGGGTGGGGCTGGCCGACTTCGTCCGCCGGACTCGGAATGGCGCGAGACTTTGCGAGGCACCTCCGTGTGCCAAAAATAAGCCGCGGGCACAGCCGCGCCCAAAATAACTGCCCGAAGGCCGGGGCGCCAAGTTCGTCCAGCGGAAAAAGACCACAAAAACGGGTGGACTATAGCCTTGGGGGGTGGGGCTGGCCAACTTCGTCCGCCGGACTCGGAATGCCGCGAGACTTTTCGAGGGGCCTCCGTGTGCAAAAAATCGGCCGCGGACAAAGCCGCGCCCAAAAATAACCGACCGAAGGCCGGGGCGCCAAGTTCGTCCAGCGGAAAAAGCCCACAAAAACGGGTGGGTTATAGCCTTGGGGGGTGGGGCTGGCCGACTTCGTCCACCGGACTCAGAATGGCGCGAGACTTTGCGAGGCACCTCCGTGTGCCAAAAAAAGGCCGCGGGCACAGCCGCGCCCAAAAATAACTTCCCGAAGGCCGGGGCGCCAAGTTCGTCCAGCGGAAAAAGCCCACAAAAACGGGTGGGCTATAGCCTTGGGGGGTGGGGCTGGCCGACTTCGTCCGCCGGACTCGGAATGGCGCGAGACTTTGCGAGGGGCCTCCGTGTGCCAAAAATAGGCCGCGGGCAAAGCCGCGCCCAAAAATAACCGCCCGAAGGCCGGGGCGCCAAGTTCGTCCAGCGGAAAAAGGCCACAAAAACTGGTGGGCTGTAGCCTCGGGGTGTGGGGCTGGCCAACTTCATCAGCCGGACTCGGAAAGCCGCAAGACCTTGCGAGGGGCTTGCGTGTGCCAAAAATCGGCCGCGGGCAAAGCCCCGCCCAAAAATAACCGCCCGAAGGCCGGGTCGCCAAATTCGTCCATCGGAAAAAGGCCACAAAAACGGGTGGGCTATAGCCTTTGGGGGAGGGGCTGGCCAACTTCGTCCGCCGGACTCGGTATGGCGCGAGACTTTGCGAGGCGCCTCCGTGCGCCAAAAATAGGCCGCGCGCACAGCCGAACCCAAAAATAACCGCCCGAAGGCCGGGTCGCCAAATTCGTCCATCGGAAAAAGGCCACAAAAACGGGTGGGCTATAGCCTTTGGGGGAGGGGCTGGCCAACTTCGTCCGCCGGACTCGGAATGGCGCGAGACTTTGCCAGGTGCGTCTGTGCGCCAAAAATAGGCCGCGGGCACAGCCGACCTCAAAAATAACCGCCCGAAGGCTGGGGCGCCAAGTTCGTCCAGCGGAAAAAAGCCACAAAAACGGGTGGGCTATAGCCTTGGGGGGTGGGGCTGGCCAACTTCGTCCGCCGGACTCGGAATGGCGCGAGACTTTGCGAGGTGCCTCCGTGTGCCAAAAATATGCCGCGGGCACAGCTACGCCCAAAAATAACCGCCCGAAGGCCGGAGCGCCAAGTTCGTCCAGCGGAAAAAGGCCACAAAAACGGGTGGGCTATAGCCTTCGAGGGTGGGGCTGGCTAACTTCGTCCGCCGGACTCGGAATGGCGCGAGACTTTGCAAGGTGCCTCCGTGTGCAAAACATAACCCGCGGGCACAGCCGCCCCCAAAAATAACCGCCCGAAGGCCGGGGCGCCAAGTTCGTCCAGCGGAAAAAGGCCCAAAAAACGGGTGGGCTATAGCCTTGGGGGGTGGGGCTGGCCCACTTCGTCCGCCGGACTCGGAATGGCGCGAGACTTTGCGAGGCACCTCCGTGTGCTAAAAATAGGCCACGGGCACAGCCGCGCCCAAAAATAACTGCACGAAGCCCGGGGCGCCAAGTTCGTCCCGCCGAAAAAGACCACAAAAACGGGTGGGCTATATCCTTCGGGGGTCGGGCTGGCCAACTTCGTCTGCCGGACTCGGAATGGCGCGAGACTTTGCGAGGCGTCTCCGTGTGCCAAAAATAGGCCGCGGGCACAGCCGCGCCCAAAAATAACCGCCCGAAGGCCGGGGCGCCAAGTTCGTCCAGCAGAAAAAGGCCACAAAAACGGGTGGGCTATAGCCTTGGGGGGTGGGGTTGGCCCACTTCGTCCGCCGGACTCGGAATGGCGCGAGACATTGCGAGGCGCTTCCGTGTGCCAAAAATAGGCCGCGGGCACAGCTGCGCCCAAAAATAACCGCCGAAGGCCGGGGCGCCAAGTTCGTCCAGCGGAAAAAGGCCACAAAAACGGGTGGGCTATAGCCTTGGGGGGTCGGGCTGGCCAACTTCGTCCGCCGGACTCGGAATGGCGCGAGACTTTGGGAGGCGCCTCCGTGTGCCAAAAATAGGCTGCGGCCGCAGCCGCACCCAAAAATAATCGCCCCAAGGCCGGGGCGCCAAGTTCGTCCAGCGGAAAAAGGCCACAAAAACGGTGGGCTATAGCCTTGGGGGGTGGGGCTGGCCAACCTCGTCCGCCGGACTCGGAATGGCGCGAGACTTTGCGAGGCGCCTTTGTGTGCCAAAAATAGGCCGCGGGCACAGCCGCGCCCAAATATAACCTCCCGAAGGCCGGGGCGCAAAGTTCGTCCTGCGGAAGAAGGCCACAAAAACGGGTGGGCTATAGCCTTGGGCGGTGGGGCTGGCCCACTTCGTCCGCCGGACTCGAAATGGCGCGAGACTTTGCGGGGCGCCTCCATGTGCCAAAAATAGGCTGCGGGCACAGCTGCGCCCAAAAATAACGGCCTGAAGGCCGGGGTGCCAAGTTTGTCCAGCGGAAAAAGGCCACAAAAACGGGTGGGCTATAGCCTTGGGGGGTGGGGCTGGCCAATTTCGTCCGCCGGACGCGGAATGGCGCGAGACTTTGCGAGGCGCCACCGTGTGCCAAAAATAGGCCGCGGGCACAGCCGCGCCCAAAAATAACCACCCGAAGCCCGGGGCGCCAAGTTCGTCCAGCGGAAAAAGGCCACCAAAACGGGTGGGCTATAGCCTTGGGGGGTGGGGCTGGGCAACTTCGTCCGCCGGACTCGGAATTGCGCGAGACTTTACGAGGTGCCTCCGTGTGCCAAAAATAGGCCGCGGGCACAGCCGCGCCCAAAAATAACCGCCCGAAGGCCGGGGCGCCAAGTTCGTCCAGCGGAAAAAGCCCACAAAAACGGATGGGCTATAGCCTTGGGGGGTCGGGCTGGCCAACTTCGTGCGCCGGACTCGGAATAGCGCGAGACTTTGCGAGGCACCTCCGTGTGCCAAAAATAGGATGAGGACACAGCCGCGCCTAAAAATAACCGCCCGAAGGCCGGGGCGCCAAGTTCGTCCAGCGGAAAAAGGCCCAAAAAACGGGTGGGCTATAGCCTTGGGGGGTGGGGCTGGCCAACTTCGTCCGCCGGACTCGGAATGGCGCGAGACTTTCCGAGGTGCCTCCGTGTGCCAAAAATAGGCCGCGGGCACAGCTGCGCCCAAAAATAACTGCCCGAAGGCCGGGGCGGCAAGTTCGTCCAGTGGCAAAAGGCCACAAAAACGGGTGGGCTATAGCCTTCGGGGGTGGGGCTGGCCAACTTCGTCCGCCGGACTCGGAATGGCGCGAGACTTTGCGAGGTGCCTCCGTGTGCCAAAAATATGCCGCGGGCACAGCTACGCCCAAAAATAACCGCCCGAAGGCCGGAGCGCCAAGTTCGTCCAGCGGAAAAAGGCCACAAAAACGGGTGGGCTATAGCCTTCGAGGGTGGGGCTGGCTAACTTCGTCCGCCGGACTCGGAATGGCGCGAGACTTTGCAAGGTGCCTCCGTGTGCAAAACATAACCCGCGGGCACAGCCGCCCCCAAAAATAACCGCCCGAAGGCCGGGGCGCCAAGTTCGTCCAGCGGAAAAAGGCCCAAAAAACGGGTGGGCTATAGCCTTGGGGGGTGGGGCTGGCCCACTTCGTCCGCCGGACTCGGAATGGCGTGAGACTTTGCGAGGCACCTCCGTGTGCTAAAAATAGGCCACGGGCACAGCCGCGCCCAAAAATAACTGCACGAAGCCCGGGGCGCCAAGTTCGTCCCGCCGAAAAAGACCACAAAAACGGGTGGGCTATATCCTTCGGGGGTCGGGCTGGCCAACTTCGTCTGCCGGACTCGGAATGGCGCGAGACTTTGCGAGGCGTCTCCGTGTGCCAAAAATAGGCCGCGGGCACAGCCGCGCCCAAAAATAACCGCCCGAAGGCCGGGGCGCCAAGTTCGTCCAGCAGAAAAAGGCCACAAAAACGGGTGGGCTATAGCCTTGGGGGGTGGGGTTGGCCCACTTCGTCCGCCGGACTCGGAATGGCGCGAGACATTGCGAGGCGCTTCCGTGTGCCAAAAATAGGCCGCGGGCACAGCTGCGCCCAAAAATAACCGCCGAAGGCCGGGGCGCCAAGTTCGTCCAGCGGAAAAAGGCCACAAAAACGGGTGGGCTATAGCCTTGGGGGGTCGGGCTGGCCAACTTCGTCCGCCGGACTCGGAATGGCGCGAGACTTTGGGAGGCGCCTCCGTGTGCCAAAAATAGGCTGCGGCCGCAGCCGCACCCAAAAATAATCGCCCCAAGGCCGGGGCGCCAAGTTCGTCCAGCGGAAAAAGGCCACAAAAACGGTGGGCTATAGCCTTGGGGGGTGGGGCTGGCCAACCTCGTCCGCCGGACTCGGAATGGCGCGAGACTTTGCGAGGCGCCTTTGTGTGCCAAAAATAGGCCGCGGGCACAGCCGCGCCCAAATATAACCTCCCGAAGGCCGGGGCGCAAAGTTCGTCCTGCGGAAGAAGGCCACAAAAACGGGTGGGCTATAGCCTTGGGCGGTGGGGCTGGCCCACTTCGTCCGCCGGACTCGGAATGGCGCGAGACTTTGCGGGGCGCCTCCATGTGCCAAAAATAGGCTGCGGGCACAGCCGCGCCCAAAAATAACGGCCTGAAGGCCGGGGTACCAAGTTTGTCCAGCGGAAAAAGGCCACAAAAACGGGTGGGCTATAGCCTTGGGGGGTGGGGCTGGCCAATTTCGTCCGCCGGACGCGGAATGGCGCGAGACTTTGCGAGGCGCCACCGTGTGCCAAAAATAGGCCGCGGGCACAGCCGCGCCCAAAAATAACCACCCGAAGCCCGGGGCGCCAAGTTCGTCCAGCGGAAAAAGGCCACCAAAACGGGTGGGCTATAGCCTTGGGGGGTGGGGCTGGGCAACTTCGTCCGCCGGATTCGGAATTGTGCGAGACTTTACGAGGTGCCTCCGTGTGCCAAAAATAGGCCGCGGGCACAGCCGCGCCCAAAAATAACCGCCCGAAGGCCGGGGCGCCAAGTTCGTCCAGCGGAAAAAGCCCACAAAAACGGATGGGCTATAGCCTTGGGGGGTCGGGCTGGCCAACTTCGTGCGCCGGACTCGGAATAGCGCGAGACTTTGCGAGGCACCTCCGTGTGCCAAAAATAGGATGAGGACACAGCCGCGCCTAAAAATAACCGCCCGAAGGCCGGGGCGCCAAGTTCGTCCAGCGGAAAAAGGCCCAAAAAACGGGTGGGCTATAGCCTTGGGGGGTGGGGCTGGCCAACTTCGTCCGCCGGACTCGGAATGGCGCGAGACTTTCCGAGGTGCCTCCGTGTGCCAAAAATAGGCCGCGGGCACAGCTGCGCCCAAAAATAACTGCCCGAAGGCCGGGGCGGCAAGTTCGTCCAGTGGCAAAAGGCCACAAAAACGGGTGGGCTATAGCCTTCGGGGGTGGGGCTGGCCAACTTCGTCCGCCGGACTCGGAATGGCGCGAGACTTTGCGAGGTGCCTCCGTGTGCCAAAAATATGCCGCGGGCACAGCTACGCCCAAAAATAACCACCCGAAGGCCGGAGCGCCAAGTTCGTCCAGCGGAAAAAGGCCACAAAAACGGGTGGGCTATAGCCTTCGAGGGTGGGGCTGGCTAACTTCGTCCGCCGGACTCGGAATGGCGCGAGACTTTGCAAGGTGCCTCCGTGTGCAAAACATAACCCGCGGGCACAGCCGCCCCCAAAAATAACCGCCCGAAGGCCGGGGCGCCAAGTTCGTCCAGCGGAAAAAGGCCCAAAAAACGGGTGGGCTATAGCCTTGGGGGGTGGGGTTGGCCCACTTCGTCCGCCGGACTCGGAATGGCGCGAGACTTTGCGAGGCACCTCCGTGTGCTAAAAATAGGCCACGGGCACAGCCGCGCCCAAAAATAACTGCACGAAGCCCGGGGCGCCAAGTTCGTCCCGCCGAAAAAGACCACAAAAACGGGTGGGCTATATCCTTCGGGGGTCGGGCTGGCCAACTTCGTCTGCCGGACTCGGAATGGCGCGAGACTTTGCGGGGCGTCTCCGTGTGCCAAAAATAGGCCGCGGGCACAGCCGCGCCCAAAAATAACCGCCCGAAGGCCGGGGCGCCAAATTCGTCCAGCAGAAAAAGGCCACAAAAACGGGTGGGCTATAGCCTTGGGGGGTGGGGTTGGCCCACTTCGTCCGCCGGACTCGGAATGGCGTGAGACATTGCGAGGCGCTTCCGTGTGCCAAAAATAGGCCGCGGGCACAGCTGCGCCCAAAAATAACCGCCGAAGGCCGGGGCGCCAAGTTCGTCCAGCGGAAAAAGGCCACAAAAACGGGTGGGCTATAGCCTTCGGGGGTGGGGCTGGCCGACTTCGTCCGCCGGACTGGGAATGGCACGAGACTTTGCAAGGTACCACCGTGTGCAAAAAATATCCCGCGGGCACAGCTGCCCCCAAAAATAACCCCCCGAAGGCCGTGGCGCCAAGTTCGTCCAGCGGAAAAAGGCCCAAAAAACGGGTGGGCTATAGCCTTGGGGGGTGGGGCTGGCCAATTTCGTCCGCCGGACGCGGAATGGCGCGAGACTTTGCGAGGCGCCACCGTGTGCCAAAAATAGGCCGCGGGCACAGCCGCGCCCAAAAATAACCACCCGAAGCCCGGGGCGCCAAGTTCGTCCAGCGGAAAAAGGCCACCAAAACGGGTGGGCTATAGCCTTGGGGGGTGGGGCTGGGCAACTTCGTCCGCCGGACTCGGAATTGCGCGAGACTTTACGAGGTGCCTCCGTGTGCCAAAAATAGGCCGCGGGCACAGCCGCGCCCAAAAATAACTGCCCAAGCCCGGGGCGCCAAGTTCGTCCAGCAGAAAAAGGCCACAAAAACGGGTGGGCTATATCCTTCGGGGGTCGGGCTGGCCAACTTCGTCTGCCGGACTCGGCATGCCGCGAGACTTTGCGAAGGGCCTCCGTGTGCCAAAAATAGGCCGCGGGCTAACCGCGCCCAAAAATAACCGCCCGAAGGCCGGGGCGTCAAGTTCGTCCAGCGGAAAAAGGCCACAAAAACGGGTGGGCTATAGCCTTGGGGGGTGCGGCTGGCCCACTTCGTCCGCCGGACTCGGAATGCCGCGAGACTTTGCGAGGGGCCTCCGTGTCCCAAAAATAGGCCGCGGGAGAAGCCGTACCCAAAAATAAGCGCCTGAAGGCCGGGTCGCCATGTTCGTCCAGCGGAAAAAGGCCACAAAAACGGGTGGGCTATAGGCTTGGGGGGTGGGGCTGGCCGACTTCGTCCGCCGGACTCAGAATGCCGCGAGACTTTGCGACGGGCCTCCGTGCGCCAAAAATAATCCGTGGGCAAAGCCGCGCCTAAAAATAACCCCCCGAAGGCCGGGGCGCCAAGTTCGTCCATCGGTAAAAGGCCACAAAAACGGGTGGGCTATAATCTTGGGGGGTGGGGCTGGCCCACATCGTCCGCCGGACTCGGCATGCCGCGAGACTTTGCGAGGGGCTTCCGTGTGCCAAAAATAGGCCGCGGGTGAAGCCGCACCCAAAAATTACTGCCCGAAGGCCGGGGCGCCAAGTTCGTCCAGCGGAAAAAGGCCACAAAAACGGGTGGGCTATTGCCTTGGGGGGTGGGGCTGGCCGACTTCGTCCGCCGGACTCAGAATGCCGCGAGACTTTGCGACGGGCCTCCGTGTGCCAAAAATAGGCCGCGGGCAAAGGCGCGGCCAAAAATAACAGCCCGAAGGCCGGGGCGCCAAGTTCGTACGGCGGAAAAAGGCCACAAAAACGGGTGGGCTATAGCCTTGGGGGGTGGGGCTGGCCATCTTCGTCCGCCGGACTCGGAATGCCGTGAGACTTTGCGAGGGATCTCCGTGTGCCATAAATAATCCGTGGGCAAAGCCGCGCCTAGAAATAACCACCCGAAGGCCGGGGCGCCAAGTTCGTCCAGCGGAAAAAGGCCACAAAAACGGGTGGGCTATAGCCTTGGGGGGTGGGGCTGGCCCACATCGTCCGCCGGACTCGGCATACCGTGAGACTTTGCGAGGGGCCTCCGTGTGCCAAAAATAGGCCGCGGGCAAACCGCGCCCAAAAATAACCGCCCGAAGGCCGGGGCGCCAAGTTCGTCCGGCGGAAAAAGGCCACAAAAACGGGTGGGCTATAGCCTTGGGGGGTGGGGCTGGCCATCTTCGTCCGCCGGACTCGGAATGCCGTGAGACTTTGTGAGGGAACTCCGTGTGCCATAAATAATCCACGGGAAAAGCCGTGCCTAAAAATAACCACCCGAAGGCCGGGGCGCCAAGTTCGTCCAGCGGTAAAAGGCCACAAAAACGGGTAGGCTATAGCCTTGGGGGGTGGGGCAAGCCGACTTCGTCCGCCGGACTCAGAATGCCGCGAGACTTTGTAAGGGGCCTCCGTGTGCCAAAAATAGGCCGTGGGCAAAGCCGCGCCCAAAAATAACCGCCCGAAGTCCGGGGCGCCAAGTTCGTCCAGCGGAAAAAGGCCACAAAAACGGGTGGGCTATAGCCTTGGGGGTGGGGCGGGCCGACTTCGTCCGCCGGACTCGGAATGCCGCGAGACTTTGCGAGGGGCCTCCGTGTGCCAAAAATAAGACACGGGCAAAGCCGCGCCAAAAAATAACCGCACGAACGCCGGGGCGCCAAGTTCGTCCAGCGGAAAAAGGCCACAAAAACGGGTGGGCTATAGCCTTGGGGGGTGGGGCGGGCCGACTTCGTCTGCCGGACTCGGACTGCTGCGAGACTTTGCGAGGGGCCTCCGTGTGCCAAAAATAGGCAGCGGACAAAGCTGCGCCAAAAAATAACCGCCCGAAGGCTGGGGCTCCAAGTTCGTCCAGCGGAAAAAGGCCACAAAAACGGGTGGACTATAGCCTTGGGGGGTGGGTCTGGCCCACTTCGTCCGCCGGACTCGGAATGCCGCGAGACTTTGCGAGGGGCCTCCGTGTGCCAAAAATAGGCCGCGGACAAAGGCGCCCCAAAAAATAACCGCCCGAAGGCCGGGGCGCCAAGTTCGTCCGGCGGAAAAAGGCCACAAAAACGGGTGGGCTATAGCCTTGGGGGGTGGGGCTGGCCATCTTCGTCCGCCGGACTCGGAATGCGGTGAGACTTTGCGAGGGAACTCCGTCTGCCATAAATAATCCGTGGGCAAAGCCGCGCCTAAAAATAACCACCTGAGGGCCGGGGCACCAAGTTCGTCCAGCGGAAAAAGGCCACAAACACGGGAGGGCTATAGCCTTGGGGGGTGGGGCAAGCCGACTTCGTCCGCCGGACTCAGAATGCCGCGACACTTTGTAAGGGGCCTCCGTGTGCCAAAAATAGGCCGCGGACAAAGCCGCGCCCAAAAATAACCGCCCGAAGTCCGGGGCGCCAAGTTCGTCCAGCGGAAAAAGGCCACAAAAACGGGTGGGCTATAGCCTTGGGGGTTGGGGCTGGCCAACTTCGTCCGCCGGACTCAGAATGCCGCGAGACTTTGCGAAGGGCCTCCTTGTACCAAAAATAGGCCGCGGGAAAGCCGTGTCGAAAAATAAACGCCCGAAGGCCGGGGAGCCAAGTTCGTCCCGCGGAAAAAGGCCACAAAAACGGGTGGGCTATAGCCTTGGGGGGTGCGGCTGGCCCACTTCGTCCGCCGGACAAGGAATGCCGCGAGACTTTGCGAGGGGCCTCCGTGTGCCAAAAATAAGCCACGGGCAAAGCCGCGCCAAAAAGTAACCGCCTGAACGCCGGGGCGCCAAGTTCGTCCAGCGGAAAAAGGCCACAAAAACGGGTGGGCTATAGCCTTGGGGGGTGGGGCAAGCCGACTTCGTCCGCCGGACTCAGAATGCCGCGAGACTTTGTAAGGGGCCTCCATGTGCCAAAAATAGGCCGCGGGAAAGCCGCGTCCAAAAATAAACGCCCGAAGGCCGGGGCCCCAAGTTCGTACAGCGGAAAAAGGCCACAAAAACGGGTGGGATACAGCCTTGGGGGGTGGGGCTGGCCAACTTCGTCCGACGGACTCGGAATGCCGCGAGACTTCGCGAGGCACCTCCGTGTGCCGAAAAAAGGCCACGGGCAAAGCTGCACCCAAAAATAACCACCCGAAGGCCAGGGCTCCAAGTTCGTCCAGCGGAAAAAGGCCACAAAAACGAGTGGGCTATAGCCTTGGGGGGTGGGGCTGGCCAACTACGTCCGCCGGACTCGGAATGGCGCGAGACTTTGCGAGGCGCCTCCATGTGCCAAAAATAGGCCGCGGGCACAGCCGCGCCAAAAAATAACCGCCCAAAGGCCGGGGCGCCAAGTTCGTCCAGCGGAAAAAGGCCACAAAAACGGGTGGGATACAGCCTTGGGGGGTGGGGCTGGCCAACTTCGTCCGACGGACTCGGAATGCCGCGAGACTTCGCGAGGCACCTCCGTGTGCCGAAAAAAGGCCACGGGCAAAGCTGCACCCAAAAATAACCGCCCGAAGGCCAGGGCTCCAAGTTCCTCCAGCGGAAAAAGGCCACAAAAACGAGTGGGCTATAGCCTTGGGGGGTGGGGCTGGCCAACTACGTCCGCCGGACTCGGAATGGCGCGAGACTTTGCGAGGCGCCTCCATGTGCCAAAAATAGGCCGCGGGCACAGCCGCGCCAAAAAATAACCGCCCAAAGGCCGGGGCGCCAAGTTCGTCCAGCGGAAAAAGGCCACAAACACGGGTGGGCTACAGCCTTGGGGGGTGGGGCAGGCCAACTTCGTCCGCCGGACTCGGAATGCCGCGAGACTTTGCGAGGGGTCTCCTTGTGCCACAAATAGGCCGCGGGCAAACCCGCGCCCAAAAATAACCGCCCAAAGACCGGGGCCCCAAGTTCGTACAGCGGAAAAAGGCCACAAAAACGGGTGGGCTACAGCCTTGGGGGGTGGGGCTGGCCAACTTCGTCCGACGGACTCGGAATGCCGCGAGAGTTTGCGAGGGGCCTCTGTGTGCCAAAAATAGGCCGCGGGCAAAGCCACGCCCGCAAATAACTGCCCGAAGGGCCGGGGCGCCAAGTTCGTCCAGCGGAAAAAGGCCACAAAAACGGGTGGGCTATAGCCTTGGGGGGTGGGGCTGGCCATCTTCGTCCGCCGGACTCGGAATGCGGTGAGACTTTGCGAGGGAACTCCGTGTGCCATAAATAATCCGTGGGCAAAGCCGCGCCTAAAAATAACCACCTGAGGGCCGGGGCACCAAGTTCGTCCAGCGGAAAAAGGCCACAAACACGGGTGGGCTATAGCCTTGGGGGGTGGGGCAAGCCGACTTCGTCCGCCGGACTCAGAATGCCGCGACACTTTGTAAGGGGCCTCCGTGTGTGAAAAATAGGCCGCGGGCAAAGCCGCGCCCAAAAATAACTACCCGAAGGCCGGGGCGCCAAGTTCGTCCAGCGGAAAAAGGCCACAAAAACGGGTGGGCTATACCTTGGGGGGTGGGGCTGGCCCACTTCGTCCGCCGGACTGGGAATGCCGCGAGACCTTGCGAAGGGCCTCCGTGTCTGAAAAATAGGCCGCGGGCAAAGCCACGCCCAAAAATAACCGCCCGAAGGCCGGGGCGCCAAGTTCGTCCAGCGGAAAAAGGCCACAAACACGGGTGGGCTACAGCCTTGGGGGGTGGGGCAGGCCAACTTCGTCCGCCGGACTCGGAATGCCGCGAGACTTTGCGAGGGGCCTCCGTGTGCCAACACTAGGCCGCGGGCAAAGCCTCACCCAAAAATAATCGCCCGAATGCCGGAGCGCCAAGTTCGTCCAGCGGAAAAAGGCCACAAAAACGGGTGGGCTATAGCCTTGGGGGGTGGGGCTGGCCAACTTCGTCCGCCGGACTCGGAATGCCGCGAGACTTTGCGAGGGGCCTCCGTGTGCCAAAAATAGGCCGCGGACAAAGCTGCGCCCGAAAATAACCGCACGAAGGCCGGGGCGCCAAGTTCGTGCAGCGGAAAAAGTCCACAAAAACGGGTGGGCTATAGCCCTGGGGGGTGGGGCTGGCCAACTTCGTCCGCCGGACTCAGTATGCCGCGAGACTTTGCGAGGGGCCTCCGTGGTCAAAAATAGGCCGTGGACAAAGCCGCGCGTAAAAATAACTGCCCGAAGGCCGGGGCGCCAAGTTCATCCAGCGGAAAAAGGCCACAAAAACGGGTGGGCTACAGCCTTGGGGGTGAGGCTGGCCCACTTCGTCCGCCGGACTCGGAATGCCGCGAGACTTTGCAAGGGGCCTCCATGTGCGAAAAATAGGCCGCATGCAATGCCGTGCCCAAAAATAACCTCCCAATGTCTGCGGCGCCAAGTTCGTCCAGCGGAAAAAGTACACAAAAACGGGTGGGCTATAGCATTGGGGGGTGGGGCTGGCCTACTTCGTCCGCCGGACTCGGAATGCCGCGAGAATTTGCGAGGGGCCTCCGTGTGCTAAAAATAGGCTGCGGGCAAAGCCGCGCCCAAAAATAACCGCCCGATGGCCGGGGCGCCAAGTTCGTCCAGCGGAAAAAGGCCACAAAAACGGGTGGGCTATAGCCTTGGGGGGTGGGGCTGGCCTACTTCGTCCGCCGGACTCGGAATGCCGCGAGACTTTGCGACGGGCCTCCGTGTGTGAAAAATAGGCCGCGGGCATAGCTATGTCCAGAAATAACAGCCCGAAGGCCGGGGCGGCAAATTCGTCCAGCAGAAAAAGGCCACAAAAACGGGTGGGCTATAGCCTTGGGGGGTGGGGCTGGCCAACTTCGTCCGCCGGACACGGAATGGCGCGAGACTTTGCGAGGTGCCTCCGTGGTCCAAAAATAGGCCGCAGGCGCAGCCGCGCACAAAAATAACCGCCCGAAGGCTGGGGCGCCAAGTTCGTCCAGCGGAAAAAGGCCACAAAAACGGGTGGGCTATAGCCTTGGGGAGTGGGGCTGGCAAACTTCGTCCGCCGGACTCGGAATGGCGCGAGACTTTGCGAGGCACCTCCGTGTGCCAAAACTAGGCCATGGACACAGCCGCGGACAAAAATAACCACCCGAAGGCCGGGGTGCCAAGTTCGTCCATCAGAAAAAGGCCACAAAAACGGGTGGGCTATAGCCTTGGGGGGTGGTTGCTGGCCAACTTCGTCCGCCGGACTCGGAATGCCGCGAGACTTTGCGACGGGCCTCCGTGTGTGAAAAATAGGCCGCGGGCATAGCTATGTCCAGAAATAACAGCCCGAAGGCCGGGGCGGCAAATTCGTCCAGCAGAAAAAGGCCACAAAAACGGGTGGGCTATAGCCTTGGGGGGTGGGGCTGGCCAACTTCGTCCGCCGGACACGGAATGGCGCGAGACTTTGCGAGGTGCCTCCGTGGTCCAAAAATAGGCCGCAGGCGCAGCCGCGCACAAAAATAACCGCCCGAAGGCTGGGGCGCCAAGTTCGTCCAGCGGAAAAAGGCCACAAAAACGGGTGGGCTATAGCCTTGGGGAGTGGGGCTGGCAAACTTCGTCCGCCGGACTCGGAATGGCGCGAGACTTTGCGAGGCACCT
Organism: Citrus x changshan-huyou; assembly: GCA_039657385.1. Taxonomy (NCBI): domain Eukaryota; kingdom Viridiplantae; phylum Streptophyta; class Magnoliopsida; order Sapindales; family Rutaceae; genus Citrus; species Citrus x changshan-huyou. The sequence goes on from JBCGBO010000015.1 coordinate 1,000,572, forward strand.
CCGTGTGCCAAAACTAGGCCATGGGCACAGCCGCGGACAAAAATAACCACCCGAAGGCCGGGGTGCCAAGTTCGTCCATCAGAAAAAGGCCACAAAAACGGGTGGGCTATAGCCTTGGGGGGTGGTTGCTGGCCAACTTCGTCCGCCGGACTCGGAATGGCGCGAGAGTTTACGAGGTGCCTCCGTGTGCCAAAAATAAGCCGCGGGCACAGCCGCTCCCAAAAATAACCGCCCGAAGGCCGGGGCGCCATGTTCGTCCAGCGGAAAAAGGCCACAAAAACGGGTGGCCTATAGCCTTGGGGGCTGGGGCTGGCCAACTTCATCCGCCGGACTCGGAATGCCGCCAGACTTTGTAAGGCGCCTCCATGTGCCAAAAATAGGCCGTGGGCAAAGCCGCGCCCAAAAATAACCGCCCGAAGCCCGGGGTGCCAAGTTCGTCCAGCGGAAAAAGGCCACAAAAACGGGTGCGCTATAGCCTTGGGGAGTGGGGCTGGCCAACTTCGTCAGCCGGACTCGGAATGGCGCGAGACTTTGCGAGGCACCTCCATGTGCCAAAAATACGCGGGCACAGCCGCTTCCAAAAATAACAGCCCGAAGGCCGGGGCACCAAGTTCGTCCAGCGGAAAAAGGCCACAAAAACGGGTAGGCTATAGCCTTGGGGTGTGGGGCTGGCCCACTTCGTCCGCCGGACTCGGAATGGCGCGGTACTTTGCGAGGTGCCTCCGTGTGGCAAAAATAGGCTGCGGGCACAGCCGCGCCCAATAATAACCGCACGAAGGTCGGGGCGCCAAGTTCGTCCAGCGGAAAAAGGCCACAAAAAAGGGTGGGCTATAGCCTTGGGGGGTGGGGCTGGCCAACTTCGTCCACCGGACTCGGAATGCCGCGAGACTTTGCGAGGCACCTCCGTGTGCCAAAACTAGGCCGTGGGCACAGCCGCGCACAAAAATAACCACCCGAAGGCCGGGGCGCCAAGTTCGTCCAGCGGAAAAAGGCCAGAAAAACGGGTGGGCTACAGCCTTGAGGGGTGGGGCTGGCCAACTTCGTCCGCCGGACTCGGAATGGAGCGAGACTTTGCGAGGCACCTCCGTGTGCCAAAAATAGGCCGCGTGCATAGCCACGCCCAAAAATAACTGCCCGAACGCCGGGGTGCCAAGTTCGTCCGGCGGAAAAAGCCCAAAAAAACGGGTGGGCTATAGCCTTGGGGGGTGGGGCTGGCCGACTTCCTTCGCCGGACTCGGAATGGCGCGAGACTTTGCGAGGCGCCTCCGTGTGCCAAAAATAGGCCGCGGACAAAGCCGCACCCAAAAATAACCGCCCGAAGGCCGGGGCGCCAAGTTCGTCCAGCAGAAAAAGGCCACAAAAACGGGTGGGCTATAGCCTTGGGGGGTGGGGCTGGCCAACTTCGTCCGCCGGACTCGGAATGGCGCGAGACTTTGCAAGGCGCCTCCGTGTGCCAAAAATAGGCCATGGGCAAAGCCGCGCCCAAAAATAACTGCCCGAAGGCCGGGGCGCCAAGTTCGTCCATCAGAAAAAGGACACAAAAACGGGTGGGCTATAGCCTTGGGGGGTGTGGCTGGCCAACTTCGTCCGCCGGACTCGGAATGGCGCGAGACTTTGCGAGGCACCTCCGTGTGCCAAAACTAGGCCGTGGGTACAGCCGCGCACAAAAATAACCACCCGAAGGCTGGGGCGCCAAGTTCGTCCAGCGGAAAAAGGCCACAAAAACGAGTGGGCTATAGCCTTGGGGGGTGGGGCTGGCCAACTTCGTCCGCCGGACACTGAATTGCACGAGGCTTTGCGAGGCGCCTCCATTTGCCAAAAATAGGCCGCGGGTACAGCCGCGCCCAAAAATAACCAGCCGAAGGCTGGGGCGACAAGTTTGTCCAGCGGAAAAAGCCCACAAAAACGGGTGCGCTATAGCCTTGGGGGGTGGGGCTGGCCAACTTCGTCCGCCGGACACGGAATGGCGCGAGACTTTGCGAGGTGCCTCCGTGGTCCAAAAATAGGCCGCAGGCGCAGCCGCGCACAAAAATAACCGCCCGAAGGCTGGGGCGCCAAGTTCGTCCAACGGAAAAAGGCCACAAAAACGGGTGGGCTATAGCCTTGGGGAGTGGGGCTGGCAAACTTCGTCCGCCGGACTCGGAATGGCGCGAGACTTTGCGAGGCGCCTCCGTGTGCCAAAAGTAGGCCGCGGGCACAGCCGCGCCCAAAAATAACCGCCCGAGGGCCGGGGCGCCAAGTTCGTCCAGCGGAAAAAGACCACAAAAACGGGTGGGCTATAGCCTTGGGGGGTGGGGCTGGCCGACATCATCCGCCGGATTCGGAATTGTGCGAGACTTTGCGAGTCGCCTCCGTGTTCCAAAAATGGGCCGCGGGCACAGCCGCACCCAAAACTTAACGCCCGAAGGCTGGGGCGCCAAGTTCGTCCAGCGGAAATAGGGCACAAAAACGGGTGGGCTATAGCCTTGGGGGGTTGGGCTGGCCAACTTCGTCCGCCGGACTCGGAATGGCGCGAGACTTTGCGAGGCACCTTCGTGTGCCAAAAATAGGCCGCGGGTACAGCCGCGCCCAAAAATAACCAGCCGAAGGCCGGGGCGACAAGTTCGTCCAGCGGAAAAAGGCCCAAAAAACGGGTGGGCTATATCCTTCGGGGGTGGGGCTGGCCGACTTCGTCCGCCGGACTCGGAATGGCGCGAGACTTTGCGAGGCGCGTTTGTGAGCCAAAAATAGGCCGTGGGCACAGCCGCGCCCAAAAATAACAGCCCGAAGCCCGGGGCGCTAAGTTCGTCCAGCGGAAAAAGACCACAAAAACGGGTGGGCTATATCCTTCGGGGGTCGGGCTGGCCGACTTCGTCCGCCGGACTCGGAATGGCGTGAGACTTTGCGAGGCTCCTCTGTGTGCTAAAAATAGGCCGCGGGCACAGCCGCGCCCCAAAATTAACGCCCGGATCCCGGGGCGCCAATTTCGTCAAGCGGAAAAAGACCACAAAAACGGGTGGGCTATATCCTTCGGGGGTGGGGCTCGCCAACTTTGTCCGCCGGACTCGGAATGGCGCGAGAGTTTACGAGGTGCCTCCGTGTGCCAAAAATAAGCCGTGGGCACAGCCGCTCCCAAAAATAACCGCCCGAAGGCCGGGGCGCCAAGTTCGTCCTGCGGAAAAAGGCCACAAAAACGGGTGGGCTATAGCCTTGGGGGGTGGGGCTGCCCGACTTCCTCCGCCGGACCCGGAATGGCGCGAGACTTTGCGAGCGGCCTCCGTGTGCCAAAAATAGGCCGCGGGCACAGCCGCTCCCAAAAATAACTGCCCGAAGGCCGGGGCGCCAAGTTCGTCCAGCGGAAAAAAGCCACAAAAACGGGTGGACTATAGCCTTGGGGGCTGGGGCTGGCCAACTTCGTCCGCCGGACTTGGAATTGCACGAGCCTTTACGAGGCGCCTCCGTGTGCCAAAAATAGGCCGTGGACACAGTCGCGCCCAAAAATAACCGCCCGAAGGCCGGGGCGCCAAGTTCGTCCAGCGGAAAAAGCCCACAAAAACGGGTGGGCTATAGCCTTGGGGGGTGGGGATGGCCAACTTCGTCCGCCGGACTCGGAATGGTGCAAGACTTTGCGAGGCGCCTCCGTGTGACAAAAATAGGTCGCGGAGACAGCCGCGCCCAAAAATAACAGCCCGAAGGCCGGAGCGCCAAGTTCGTCCAGCGGAAAAAGCCCACAAAAACGGGTGGGCTATAGCCTTGGGGGGTGGGGCTGGCCAACTTCGTCCGGCGGACTCGGAATGACGCGACACTTTACGAGGCGCCTCCTTGTGCCAAAAATAGGCCGCGGACAAAACCACGCCCAAAAATAACTTCCTGAAGGCCGGGGCGCCAAGTTCGTCCAGCGGAAAAAGGCCACAAAAACGGGTGGGCTATAGCCTTGGGGGCTGGGGCTGGCCCACTTCGTCCGCCGGACTCGGAATGCCGCCAGACTTTGCAAGGCGCCTCCGTGTGCCAAAAATAGGCCGCGGGCACAGCCGCTCCCAAAAATAACTACCCGAAGGCCGGGGCGCCAAGTTCGTCCAGCGGAAAATGGCCACAAAAATGGGTGGGCTATAGCCTTGGGGGGTGGGGCTGGCCAACTTCGTCCGCCGGACTCGGAATGGCGCGAGACTTTGCGAGGCGCCTCCGTGTGCCAAAAATAGGCCGCGGGTACAGCCGCGCCCAAAAATAACCGGCCGAAGGCCGGGGCGCCAGGTTCATCCAGCGTAAAAAGCCCACAAAAACGGGCGGGCTATAGCCTTGGGATGTGGGGCTGGCCAACTTCGTCCGCCGGACTCGGAATGGAGCGAGACTTTGCGAGGCGCCTCCGTGTGCCAAAAATAGGCCGCGGGCACAGCCGAGCCCAAAAATAACCGCCCGAAGGCCGGGGCGCCAAGTTCGTCCAGCGGAAAAAGCCCAAAAAAACGGGTGGACTATAGCCTTGGGGGCTGGGGCTGGCCAACTTCGTCCACCGGACTTGGAATTGCGCGAGCCTTTACGAGGCGCCTCCGTGTGCCAAAAATAGGCCGCGGACACAGCCGCGCCTAAAAATAACCGCCCGAAGGCCGGGGCGCCAAGTTCGTCCAGCGGAAAAAGCCCACAAAAACGGGTGGGCTATGACCTTGGGGGGTGGGGCGGGCCGACTTCGTCCGCCGGACTTGGAATGGCGCGAACCTTTGTGAGGCACCTCCGTGTGCCAAAAATAGGCCGTGGGAACAGCCGCGCCCAAAAATCACCGCCTGAAGGCCGGGGCGCCAAGTTCCTCCAGCGGAAAAAGCCCACAAAAACGGGTGGGCTATAGCCTTTGGGGGTGGGGCTGGCCAACTTCGTCCGCCGGACTCGGAATGGTGCGAGACTTTGCGAGGCGCCTCCGTGTGACAAAAATAGGGCGCGGGCACAGCCGAGCCCAAAAATAACCGCCCCAAGGCCGGGGCGCCATGTTCGTCCAGCGGAAAAAGCCCAAAAAAACGGGTGGACTATAGCCTTGGGGGCTGTGGCTGGCCAACTTCTTCCGCCGGACTTGGAATTGCACGAGCCTTTATGAGGCGCCTCCGTGTGCCAAAAATAGGCCGCAGACACAGCCGCGCCCAAAAATAACCGCCCGAAGGCCGGGGCGCCAAGTTCGTCCAGCGGAAAAAGCCCACAAAAACGGGTGGGCTATAGCCTTGGGGGGTGGGGATGGCCAACTTCGTCCGCCGGACTCGGAATGCCGCCAGACTTTGTGAGGCACTTCCGTGTGCCAAAATTAGGCCGCGGGCACAGCCGCGCCCAAACATAACCGCCCAAAGGCCGGCGCGCCAAGTTCCTCCAGCGGAAAAAGCCCACAAAAACGGGTGGTCTATAGCCTTTGGGGGTGGGGCTGGCCAACTTCGTCCGCCGGACTCGGAATGGTGCGAGACTTTGCGAGGCGCCTCCGTGTGACAAAAATAGGTCGCGGACACAGCCGCGCCCAAAAATAACAGCCCGAAGGCCGGAGCGCCAAGTTCGTCCAGCGGAAAAAGCCCACAAAAACGGGTGGGCTATAGCCTTGGCGGGTGGGGCTGGCCCACTTCGTCCGCCGGACTCGGAATGGCGTGAGACTTTGCGAGGCACCTCCATGTGCCAAAATTAGGACGCGTGCACAGCCGCCGCGAAAAATAACCGCCCGAAGGCCGGGGCGCCATGTTCATCCAGCGGAAAAAGCCCACAAAAACGGGTGGGCTATAGCCTTGGGGGGTGGGGCTGGCCAACTTCGTCCGCCGGACACGGAATGGCGCGAGGCTTTGCGAGACACCTCCGTGTGCCAAAAATAGGCCGCGGGCGCAGCCGCGTATAAAAATAACCACCCGAAGGCCGGGGCGCCAAGTTCGTCCAGCGGAAAAAGGCCACAAAAACGGGTGGGCTATAGCCTTGGGGTGTGGGGCTGGCCAACTTCGTCCGCCGGACTCGGAATGGCGCGGTACTTTGCGAGGTGCCTCCGTGTGGCAAAAATAGGCCACGGGAACAGCCGCGCCAAAAGATAACCGCCCGAAGGCCGGGGCGCCAAGTTCGTCCAGCGGAAAAAGACCACAAAAACGGGTGCGCTATAGCCTTGGGGAGTGCGGCTGGGCAACTTCGTCAGCTGGACTCGGAATGGTACGAGACTTTGCGAGGGGCCTCCTTGTGCCAAATATAGGCAGCGGACAAAGCCGCGCCCAAAAATAACTGCCCGAAGGCCGGGGCGCCAAGTTCGTCCAGCGGAAAAAGGCCAGAAAAACGGGTGGGCCATAGCCTCGGGGGGTGGGGCTGGCCAACTTCATCCGCCGGACTCGGAATGCCGCGAGACTTTTCAAGGGGCCTCCGTGTGCCAAAAATAGACCTCGGGCAAAGCCGCGCCCAAAAATAACCACCCGAAGGCCGGGGCGCCAAGTTCGTCCAGCGCAAAAAGGCCACAAAAACGGGTGGGCTATAGCCTTGGGGGGTGGCGCTGGCCCACTTCGTCCGCCGGACTCGGAATGCCGCGAGACTTTACGAGGGGCCTCCGTGTGCCAAAAATAGGCCGCAGGAGAAGCCGTACCCAAAAATAAGCGCCTGAAGGCCGGGTCGCCATGTTCGTCCAGCGGAAAAAGGCCACAAAAACGGGTGGGCTATAGGCTTGGGGGGTGGGGCTGGCCGACTTCGTCCGCCGGACTCAGAATGCCGCGAGACTTTGCAAGGGGCCTCCGTGTGCCAAAAATAGGCTGCGGGACAAGCCGTACCCAAAAATAAGCGCCTGAAGGCCGGGTCGCCATGTTCGTCCATCGGAAAAAGGCCACAAAAACGGGTGGGCTATAGCCTTGGGGGGTGGGGCTGCCCAACTTCGTCCGCCGGACTCGGAATGGCGCAAGACTTTGCGAGCGGCCTCCGTGCGCCAAAAATAGGCCGCGGACACAGCCGCGCCCAAAAATAACAGCCCGAAGGCCGGGGCGCCAAGTTCGTCCAGCGGAAAAAGGCCACACAAAACGGGTGGGCTATAGCCTTGGGGGGTGGGGCTGGCCGACTTCGTCCGCCGGACTCGGAATGGCGCGAGACTTTGCGAGCGGCCTCCGTGTGCCAAAAATAGACCGCGGGCAAAGCCGCGCCCAAAAATAACCGCCCGAAGGCCGGGGCGCCAAGTTCGCCCAGCGGAAAAAGGCCACAAAAATGGGTGGGCTATAGCCTTGGGGGGTGGGGCTGGCCAACTTCGACCGCCGGACTCGTAATGGTGCGAGACTTTTCGATCCGCCTCCATGTGCAAAAAATAGGCCGCGGGCACAGCCGCACCGAAAAATAACCGCCCGAAGGCCGGGGCGCCAAGTTCGTCCAGCGGAAAAAGGCCACAAAAACGGGTGGGCTATAGCCTTGGGGGGTGGGGCTGGCCAACTTCGTCCGCAGGACTCGGAATGGCGTGAGACTTTGCGAGCGGCCTCCGTGTACCAAAAATAGGCCGCGGGCACAGCCGCGCCCAAAAATAACCGCCCGTAGACCGGGGCGCCAATTCGTCCAGCGGAAAAAGGCCACAAAAACGGGTGGGCTATAGCCTTGGGGGGTGGGGCTGGCCAACTTCGTCCGCCGGACTCGGAATGCCGCAAGATTTTGTGAGGGGCCTCCGTGTGCCAAAAATAGGCCGCGGGCAAAGCCGCGCCCAAAAATAACAGCCCGAAGGCCGGGGCGCCAAGTTCGTCCAGCGGAAAAAGGCCACACAAAACGGGCGGGCTATAGCCTTGGGGGGTGGGGCTGGCCAACTTCGTCCGCAGGACTCGGAATGGCGTGAGACTTTGCGAGCGGCCTCCGTGTGCCAAAAATAGGCCGCGGGCACAGCCGCGCCCAAAAATAACCGCCCGTAGACCGGGGCGCCAATTCGTCCAGCGGAAAAAGGCCACAAAAACGGGTGGGCTATAGCCTTGGGGGGTGGGGCTGGCCAACTTCGTCCGCCGGACTCGGAATAGCGCGAGACTTTGCGAGCGGCCTCCGTGTGCCAAAAATAGGCCGCGGACACAGCCGAGCCCAAAAATAACCGCCCGAAGGCCGGGGCGCCAAGTTCGTCCAGCGGAAAAAGGCCACAAAAACCGGTGGGCTATAGGTTTGGGGGGTGGGGCGGGCCGACTTTGTCCGCCGGACTCGGAATGGCGCGAGACTTTGCGAGGGGCCTCCGTGTGCCAAAAATAGGCCGCGGGCAAAGCCGCGCCCAAAAATAACAGCCCGAAGGCCGGGGCGCCAAGTTCGTCCAGCGGAAAAAGGCCACAAAAACGGGTGGGCTATAGCCTTGGGGGGTGGGGCTGGCCGACTTCGTCCGCCGGACTCGGAATGGCTCGAGACTTTACGAGCGGCCTCCGTGTGCCAAAAATAGGCCGCGGGCACAGCCGCGCCCAAAAATAACCACCCGAAGGCCAGGGCGCCAAGTTCGTCCAGCGGAAAAAGGCCACAAAAACGGGTGGGCTATAGCCTTGGGGGGTGGGGCTGGCCGACTTTGTCCGCCGGACTCGGAATGGCGCGAGACTTTGCGAGCGGCCTCCGTGTGCCTAAAATAGACCGCGGGCACAGCCGCGCCCAAAAATAACCGCTCGAAGGCCGGGGCGCAGAGTTCATCCAGCGGAAAAAGGCCACAAAAACGGGTGGGCTATTGCCTTGGGGGCTGGGGCTGCCAACTTCGTCCGCCGGACTCGGAATGGCGCGAGACTTTGCGAACGGCCTCCGTGTGCCAAAAATAGGCCACGGGCACAGCCGCGCCCAAAAATAAACGCCCGAAGGCCGGGGCACCAAGTTCGTCCAGCGGAAAAAGGCCACAAAAACGGATGGGCTATAGCCTTGGGGGGTGGGGCTGGCCAACTTCGTCCGCCGGACTCGGAATAGCGCGAGACTTTGCGAGCGGCCTTCGTGTGCCAAAAATAGGCCGCGGGCACAGCCGCGCCCAAAAATAACTGCCCGGAGGCCGGGGCGCCAAGTTCGTCCAGCGGAAAAAGGCCACAAAAACGGGTGGGCTATAGCCTTGGGGGGTGGGGCTGGCCGACTTCGTCCGCCGGACTCGGAATGGCGCGAAACTTTGCGAGCGGCCTCCGTGTGCCAAAAATAGGCCGCGGACACAGCCGCGCCAATAAATAACCGCCCGAAGGCCGGGGCGCTTTGTTCGTCCAGCGGAAAAAGGCCACAAAAACGGGTGGGCTATAGCCTTGGGGGTGGGGCTGGCCAACTTCGTCCGCCGGACTCGGAATAGCGCGAGACTTTGCGAGCGGCCTCCGTGTGCCAAAAATAGGCCGCGGGCAAAGCCGCGCCCAAAAATAACCACCCGAAGGCCGGGCCGCCTAGTTCGTCCAGCGGAAAAAGGCCACAAAAACGGGTGGGCTATAGCCTTGGTGGGTGGGGCTGGCCGACTTCGTCCGCCGGACTCGGAATGGCGCGGGACTTTGCGAGCAGCGTCCATGTGCCACACATAGGCCACGGGCACAGCAGCACCCAAAAATAACCGCCCGAAGGCCGGGGCGCCAAGTTCGTCCAGCGGAAAAAGGCCACAAAAACGGGTGGGCTATAGCCTTGGGGGGTGGGGGTGGCCAACTTCGTCCGCCGGACTCGGAATGGCGGGAGACTTTGCGAGGGCCTCCGTGTGCCAAAAATAGACCGCGGGCACAGCCGCGCCCAAAAATAACCGCCCGAAGGCCGGGGCGCAGAGTTCGTCCAGCGGAAAAAGGCCACAAAAACGGGTGGGCTATTGCCTTGGGGGCTGGGGCTGCCAACTTCGTCCGCCGGACTCGGAATGGCGCGAGACTTTGCGAGCGGCCTCCGTGTGCTAAAAATAGGGCACGGGCACAGCCGCGTCCAAAAATAAATGCCCGAAGGCCGGGGCACCAAGTTCGTCCAGCGGAAAAAGGCCACAAAAACGGATGGGCTATAGCCTTGGGGGGTGGGGCTGGCCAACTTCGTCCGCCGGACTCGGAATGGCGCGAGACTTTGCGAGCGGCCTCCGTGTGCCAAAAATTGGGCGTGGGCACAGCCGCGCCTAAAAATAACCACCCGAAGGCCGGGGCGCCAAGTTCGTCCAGCGGAAAAAGGCCACAAAAACGGGTGGGCTATAGCCTTGGGGGGTGGGGCTGGCCGACTTCGTCCGCCGGACTCGGAATGGCGCGAAACTTTGCGAGCGGCCTCCGTGTGCCAAAAATAGGCCGCGGGCACAGCCGCGCCAATAAATAACCGCCCGAAGGCCGGGGCGCCAAGTTCGTCCAGCGGAAAAAGTCCACAAAAATGGGTGGCCTATAGCCTTGGGGGGTGGGGCAGGCCAACTTCGTCCGCTGGACTCGGAATGGCGCGAGACTTTGCGAGGCACCTCCGTGTGCCAAAAATAGGCCGCGGACACAGCCGTGCCCAAAAATTAACGGCCCGAAGGCCGGGGCGCCAAGTTCGTCCGGCGGAAAAAGGCCACAAAACCGGGTGGGTGATAGCCTTGGGGGGTGGGGCTGGCCAACTTCGTCCGCCGGACTCGGAATGGCGCGAGACTTTGCGAGGTGCCTCCGTGTGCCAAAAATAGGCCACGGGCACAGCCGCGCCCAAAAATAAACGCCCGAAGGCCGGGGCACCAAGTTCGTCCAGCGGAAAAAGGCCACAAAAACGGATGGGCTATAGCCTTGGTGGGTGGGGCTGGCCAACTTCGTCCGCCGGACTCTGAATAGCGCGAGACTTTGCGAGCGGCCTTCGTGTGCCAAAAATAGGCCGCGGGCACAGCCGAGCCCAAAAATAACTGCCCGGAGGCCGGGGCGCCAAGTTCGTCCAGCGGAAAAAGGCCACAAAAACGGGTGGGCTATAGCCTTGGGGGGTGGGGTTGGCCGACTTCGTCCGCCGGACTCTGAATGGCGCGAAACTTTGCGAGCGGCCTCCGTGTGCCAAAAATAGGCCGCGGACACAGCCGCGCCAATAAATAACCGCCCGAAGGCCGGGGCGCTTTGTTCGTCCAGCGGAAAAAGGCCACAAAAACGGTTGGGCTATAGCCTTGGGGGGTGGGGCTGGCCAACTTCGTCCGCCGGACTCGGAATAGCGCGAGACTTTGCGAGCGGCCTCCGTGTGCCAAAAATAGGCCGCGGACACAGCCGAGCCCAAAAATAACCGCCCGAAGGCCGGGGCACCAAGTTCGTCCAGCGGAAAAAGGCCACAAAAACCGGTGGGCTATAGGCTTGGGGGGTGGGGCTGGCCGACTTTGTCCGCCGGACTCGGAATGGCGCGAGACTTTGCGAGGGGCCTCCATGTGCCAAAAATAGGCCGCGGGCAAAGCCGCGCCCAAAAATAACAGCCCGAAGGCCGGGGCGCCAAGTTCGTCCAGCGGAAAAAGGCCACAAAAACGGGTGGGCTATAGCCTTGGGGGGTGGGGCTGGCCAACATCGTCCTCCGGACTCGGAATGCTGCGAGAATTTGCGAGGGGCCTCCGTGTACCCAAAATAGGCCGCGGACAAAGCCGCACCCAAAAATAACAGCCCGAAGGCCGGGGCGCCAAGTTCGTCCAGCGGAAAAAGGCCACAAAAACGGGTGGGCTATAGCCTTGGGGGGTGGGGCTGGCCAACTTCGTCCGCCGGACTCGGAATACCGCGAGACTTTGCGAGGGGCCTCCGTGAGCCAAAACTAGGCCGCCGGCAAAGCCGCACCCAAAAATAACCGCCCGAAGGCCGGGGCGCCAAGTTCGTCCAGCGGAACAAGGCCACAAAAACGGGTGGGCTATAGCCTTGGGGGGTGGGGCTGGCCAACTTCGTCCGCCGGACTCGGAATCCCGCGAGACTTTGTGAGGGGCCTCCTTGAGCCAAGAATAGGCCGCGGGCAAAGCCGCACACAAACATAACCGCCCGAAGGCCAGGGCGCCAAGTTCGTCCAGCGGAAAAAGGCCACAAAAACGGGTGGGCTATAGCCTTGCGGGGTGGGGACGGCCTACTTCGTCCGCCGGACTCGGAATGCCGCGAGACTTTGTGAGGGTCCTCCATGAGCCAAGAATAGGCCGCGGTCGAAGCCGCACCCAAAAATAACCACCCGAAGGCCGGGGCGCCAAGTTCGTCCAGCGGAAAAAGGCCACAAAAACGGGTGGGCTATAGCCTTGGGGGGTGGGGCTGGCCAACTTCGTCCGCCGTACTCGGAATGGCACGAGACTTTGCGAGCGGCCTCCGTGTGCCAAAAATAGGCCACGGGCACAGCCGCGGCAAAAAATAACCACCCGAACGTCGGGGCGCCAAGTTCGTCCAGCGGAAAAAGGCCACAAAAACGGGTGGGCTATAGCCTTGGGGGGTGGGGCTGGCCAACTTCGTCCGCCGGACTCGGAATGCCGCGAGACTTTGCGAGGGTCCTCCGTGAGCCAAGAATAGGCCGCGGTCGAAGCCGCACCCAAAAATAACCGCCCGAAGGCCGGGACGGCAAGTTCGTCCAGCGGAAAAAGGCCATAAAAACGGGTGGGCTATAGCCTTGGGGGGTGGGGCTGGCCGACTTCGTCCGCCGGACTCGGAATGCCGCGAGACTTTGCGAGGGGCCTCCGTGAGCCAAAAATAAGCCGCGGGCATAGTCGCACCCAAAAACAACCGCCCGAAGGCCGGGGCGCCAAGTTCGTCCAGCGGAACAAGGCCACAAAAACGGGTGGGCTATAGCCTTGGGGGGTGGGGCTGGCCAACTTCGTCCGCCGGACTCGGAATCCCGCGAGACTTTGCGAGGGGCCTCCTTGAGCAAAGAATAGGCCGCAGGCAAAGCCGCACACAAAAATAACCGCCCGAAGGCCGGGGGCCAAGTTCGTCCAGCGGAAAAAGGCCAGAAAAACGGGTGGGCTATTGCCTTGGGGGGTGGGGCTGGTCTACTTTGTCCGCCCGACTCGGAATGCCGCGAGACTTTGTGAGGGGCCTCCGTAAGCCAAAACTAGGCCGCGGACAAAGCCGGGCCCAAAAATAACCGCCCGAAGGCCGGGGCGCCAAGTTCGTCCAGCGGAAAAAGGCCACAAAAACGGGTGGGCTATAGCCTTGGGGGGTGGGGCTTGCCAACTTCGTCCGCCGGACTCAGAATGCCGCGAGACTTTGTGAGGGTCCTCCATGAGCCAAGAATAGGCCGCGGTCGAAGCCGCACCCAAAAATAACCGCCCGAAGGCCGGGGCGCCAAGTTCGACCAGCGGAAAAAGGCAACAAAAACGGGTGGGTTAGCCTTGGGGGGTGGGGCTGGCCGACTTCGTCCGCCGGACTCGGAATGGCTCGAGACTTTGCGAGCGGCCTCCGTGTACCAAAAATAGGCCGCGGCCACAGCCGCGCCCAAAAATAACCACCCGAAGGCCGGGGCGCCAATTCGTCCGGCGGAGAAAGGCCACAAAAACGGGTGGGCTATAGCCTTGGGGGGTGGGGCTGGCCAACTTCGTCCGCCGGACTCGGAATGCCGTAAGATTTTGCGAGGGGCCTCCGTGTGCCAAAAATAGGCCGCGGGAAAAGCCGCGCCCAAAAATAACAGCCCGAAGGCCGGGGCGCCAAGTTCGTCCAGCGGAAAAAGGCCACAAAAACGGGTGGGCTATAGCCTTGGGGGGTGGGGCTGGCCAACATCGTCCTCCGGACTCAGAATGCTGCGAGAATTTGCGAGGGGCCTCCGTGTACCCAAAATAGGCCGCGGACAAAGCCGCACCCAAAAATAACAGCCCGAAGGCCGGGGCGCCAAGTTCGTCCAGCGGAAAAAGGCCACAAAAACGGGTGGGCTATAGCCTTGGGGGGTGGGGCTGGCCAACTTCGTCCGCCGGACTCGGAATACCGCAAGACTTTGCGAGGGGCCTCCGTGAGCCAAAACTAGGCCGCCGGCAAAGCCGCACCCAAAAATAACCGCCCGAAGGCCGGGGCGCCAAGTTCGTCCAGCGGAACAAGGCCACAAAAACGGGTGGGCTATAGCCTTGGGGGGTGGGGCTGGCCAACTTCGTCCGCCGGACTCGGAATCCCGCGAGACTTTGCGAGGGGCCTCCTTGAGCCAAGAATAGGCCGCGGGCAAAGCCGCACACAAACATAACCGCCCGAAGGCCAGGGCGCCAAGTTCGTCCAGCGGAAAAAGGCCACAAAAACGGGTGGGCTATAGCCTTGCGGGGTGGGGACGGCCTACTTCGTCCGCCGGACTCGGAATGCCGCGAGACTTTGTGAGGGGCCTCCATGAGCCAAGAATAGGCCGCGGTCGAAGCCACACCCAAAAATAACCACCCGAAGGCCGGGGCGCCAAGTTCGTCCAGCGGAAAAAGGCCACAAAAACGGGTGGGCTATAGCCTTGGGGGGTGGGGCTGGCCAACTTCGTCCGCCGTACTCGGAATGGCACGAGACTTTGCGAGCGGCCTCCGTGTGCCAAAAATAGGCCGCGGGCACAGCCGCGGCAAAAAATAACCACCCGAAGGTCGGGGCGCCAAGTTCGTCCAGCGGAAAAAGGCCACAAAAACGGGTGGGCTATAGCCTTGGGGGGTGGGGCTGGCCAACTTCGTCCGCCGGACTCGGAATGCCGCGAGACTTTGCGAGGGTCCTCCATGAGCCAAGAATAGGCCGCGGTCGAAGCCGCACCCAAAAATAACCGCCCGAAGGCCGGGACGGCAAGTTCGTCCAGCGGAAAAAGGCCATAAAAACGGGTGGGCTATAGCCTTGGGGGGTGGGGCTGGCCGACTTCGTCCGCCGGACTCGGAATGCCGCGAGACTTTGCGAGGGGCCTCCGTGAGCCAAAAATAAGCCGCGGGCATAGTCGCACCCAAAAACAACCGCCCGAAGGCCGGGGCGCCAAGTTCGTCCAGCGGAACAAGGCCACAAAAACGGGTGGGCTATAGCCTTGGGGGGTGGGGCTGGCCAACTTCGTCCGCCGGACTCGGAATCCCGCGAGACTTTGCGAGGGGCCTCCTTGAGCAAAGAATAGGACGCGGGCAAAGCCACACACAAAAATAACCGCCCGAAGGCCGGGGGCCAAGTTCGTCCAGCGGAAAAAGGCCAGAAAAACGGGTGGGCTATTGCCTTGGGGGGTGGGGCTGGTCTACTTTGTCCGCCCGACTCGGAATGCCGCGAGACTTTGTGAGGGGCCTCCGTAAGCCAAAACTAGGCCGCGGACAAAGCCGCGCCCAAAAATAACCGCCCGAAGGCCGGGGCGCCAAGTTCGTCCAGCGGAGAAAGGCCACAAAAACGGGTGGGCTATAGCCTTGGGGGGTGGGGCTGGCCAACTTCGTCCGCCGGACTCGGAATGCCGTAAGATTTTGCGAGGGGCCTCCGTGTGCCAAAAATAGGCCGCGGGCAAAGCCGTGCCCAAAAATAACAGCCCGAAGGCCGGGGCGCCAAGTTCGTCCAGCGGAAAAAGGCCACAAAAACGGGTGGGCTATAGCCTTGGGGGGTGGGGCTGGCCAACTTCGTCCGCCGGACTCGGAATGCCGTAAGATTTTGCGAGGGGCCTCCGTGTGCCAAAAATAGGCCGTGGGCAAAGCCGCGCCCAAAAATAACAGCCCGAAGGCCGGGGCGCCAAGTTCGTCCAGCGGAAAAAGGCCACAAAAACGGGTGGGCTATAGCCTTGGGGGATGGGGCTGGCCGACTTCGTCCGCCGGACTCGGAATGCCGCGAGACTTTGCGAGGGGCCTCCGTGAGCCAAAACTAGGCCACGGGCAAGGCCGTACCCAAAAATAACCGCCCGAAGGCCGGGGCGCCAAGTTCGTCCAGCGGAACAAGGCCACAAAAACGGGTGGGCTATAGCCTTGGGGGGTGGGGCTGGCCAACTTCGTCCGCCGGACTCAGAATGCCGCAAGACTTTGTGAGGGTCCTCCATGAGCCAAGAATAGGCCGCGGTCGAAGCCGCACCCAAAAATAACCGCCCGAAGGCCGGGGCGCCAAGTTCGTCCAGCGGAAAAAGGAAACAAAAACGGGTGGGTTAGCCTTGGGGGGTGGGGCTGGCCGACTTCGTCCGCCGGACTCGGAATGGCTCGAGACTTTGCGAGCGGCCTCCGTGTACCAAAAATAGGCCGCGGCCACAGCCGCGCCCAAAAATAACCACCCGAAGGCCGGGGCGCCAATTCGTCCAGCGGAGAAAGGCCACAAAAACGGGTGGGCTATAGCCTTGGGGGGTGGGGCTGGCCAACTTCGTCCGCCGGACTCGGAATGCCGTAAGATTTTGCGAGGGGCCTCCGTGTGCCAAAAATAGGCCGCGGGCAAAGCCGTGCCCAAAAATAACAGCCCGAAGGCCGGGGCGCCAAGTTCGTCCAGCGGAAAAAGGCCACAAAAACGGGTGGGCTATAGCCTTGGGGGATGGGGCTGGCCGACTTCGTCCGCCGGACTCGGAATGCCGCGAGACTTTGCGAGGGGCCTCCGTGAGCCAAAACTAGGCCGTGGGCAAAGCCGTACCCAAAAATAACCGCCCGAAGGCCGGGGCGCAAAGTTCGTCCAGCGGAACAAGGCCACAAAAACGGGTGGGCTATAGCCTTGGGGGGTGGGGCTGGCCAACTTCGTCCGCCGGACTCGGAATCCCGCGAGACTTTGGGATGGGCCTCCTTGAGCCAAGAATAGGCCGCGGCCAAAGCCGCACACAAAAATAACCGCCCGAAGGCCAGAGCGCCAAGTTCGTCCAGCGGAAAGAGGCCACAAAAACGGGTGGGCTATAGCCTTGCGGGGTGGGGACGGCCTACTTCGTCCGCCGGACTCGGAATGCCGCGAGACTTTGTGAGGGTCCTCCATGAGCCAAGAATAGGCCGCGGTCAAAGCCGCACCCAAAAATAACCACCTGAAGGCCGGGGCGCCAAGTTCGTCCAGCGGAAAAAGGCCACAAAAACGGGTGGGCTATAGCCTTGGGGGGTGGGGCTGGCCGACTTCGTCCGCCGGACTCGGAATGCCGCGAGACTTTGCGAGGGGCCTCCGTGAGCCAAAACTAGGCCGTGGGCAAAGCCGTACCCAAAAATAACCGCCCGAAGGCCGGGGCGCAAAGTTCGTCCAGCGGAACAAGGCCACAAAAACGGGTGGGCTATAGCCTTGGGGGGTGGGGCTGGCCAACTTCGTACGCCGTACTCGGAATGGCACGAGACTTTGCGAGCGGCCTCCATGTGCCAAAAATAGGCAGCGGGCACAGCTGCGCCCAAAAATAACTGCCCGAAGGCCGGGGCGCCAATTTCGTCCAGCGGAAAAAGGCCACACAAAACGGGTGGGCTAGAGCCTTGGGGGGCGGTGCTGGCCGACTTCGTCCGCCGGACTCGGAATGGCTCGAGACTTTGCGAGCGGCCTCCGTGTGCCAAAAATAGGCCGCGGTCACAGCAGTGCCAAAAAATAACCACCCGAAGGCCGGGGCGCCAAGTTCGTCCAGCGGAAAAAGGCCACAAAAACGGGTGGGCTATAGCCTTGGGGGGTGGGGCTGCCCAACTTCGTCCGCCGGACTCGGAATGGCGCGAGACTTTGCGAACGGCCTCCGTGTGCCAAAAATAGGCCGCGGGGACAGCCGCGCCCAAAAATAACCGCCCGAAGGCCGGGGCGCCAAGTTCGTCCAGCGGAAAAAGGCCACAAAAACGGGTGGGCTATAGCCTTGGGGGGTGGGGCCGGCCGACTTCGTCCGCCGGACTCGGAATGGCGCGAGACTTTGAGAGGCGCCTCCGTGTGCCAAAAATTGGCCGCGGGCACAGCCGCGCGTAAAAATAACCGCCCGAAGGCCGGGGCGCCAAGTTCGTCCAGTGGAAAAAGGCCACAAAAACGGGTGTTCTATAGCCTTGGGGGGTGGGGCTGGACGACTTCGTCCGCCGGACTCGGAATGGCGCGAGACTTTGTGAGGCGCCTCCGTGTGACAAAAAATAGGCCGCGGGCACAGCCGTGCCCAAAAATAACCGCCCGAAGGTTGGGGTGCCAAGTTCGTCCAGCGGAAAAAGGCCCAAAAAACAGGTGGGCTATTATAGCCTTGGGGGGTGGGGCTGGCCAACTTCGTCCGCCGGACTCGGAATGGCGCGAGACATTGCGAGGCGCCTCTGTGTGCCAAAAGTAGGCCGCGGGTACAGCCGCGCCCAAAAATAACGGCCCGAAGCCCGGGGCGCCAAGTTCATCTAGCGGAAAAAGGCCACAAAAACGGGTGGGCTATAGCCTTGGGGGGTGTGGCTGGCCAACTTCGTCCGCCGGACTCGGAATGGCGCGAGACTTTGCGAGGCACCTCCGTGTGCCAAAACTAGGCCGTGGGTACAGCCGCGCACAAAAATAACCATCGAAGGCTGGGGCGCCAAGTTCGTCCAGCGGCAAAAGGCCACAAAAACGAGTGGGCTATAGCCTTGGGGGGTGGGGCTGGCCAACTTCGTCTGCCGGACTCTGAATTGCGCGAGGCTTTGCGAGGCGCCTCCATTTGCCAAAAATAGGCCGCGGGTACAGCCGGGCCCAAAAATAACCACCCGAAGGCCGGGGCGACAAGTTCGTCCAGCGGAAAAAGCCCACAAAAACGGGTGGGCTATAGCCATGGGGGGTTGGGCTGGCGAACTTCGTCCGCCGGACTCGGAATGGCGCGAGCGTTTACGAGGTGCCTCCGTGTGCCAAAATTAAGCCGCGGGCACAGCCGCTCCAAAAAATAACCGCCCGAAGGCCGGGGCGCCAAGTTCGTCCAGCGGAAAAAGTCCACAAAAACGGGTGGGCTATAGCCTTGGGGGCTGGGGCTGGCCAACTTCATCCGCCGGACTCGGAATGCCGCCAGACTTTGCAAGGCGCCTCCGTGTACCAAAAATAGGCCGCGGGCACAGCTGCGCCCAAAAATTAACGCCCGAAGCCCGGGGCGCCAAGTTCGTCCAGCGGAAAAAGACCACAAAAACGGGTGGGCTAAATCCTTCGGGGGTGGGGCTCGCCAACTTCGTCCGCCGGACTCGGAATGGCGCGAGACTTTGCGAGGTGCGTTTGTGTGCCAAAAATAGGCCGTGAGCACAGCCGCGCCCAAAAATAACCGCCCGAAGCCCGGGACGCTAAGTTCGTCCAGCGGAAAAAGACCACAAAAACGGGTGGGCTATATCCTTCGGGGGTGGGGCTGGCCGACTTCGTCCGCCGGACTCGGAATGGCGTGAGACTTTACGAGGCTCCTCTGTGTGCTAAAAATAGGCCGCGGGCACAGCCGCGCCCCAAAATTAACGCCCGAAGCCCGGGGCGCCAAGTTCGTCCAGCGGAAAAAGACCACAAAAACGGGTGGGCTATATCCTTCGGGGGTGGGGCTCGCCAACTTCGTCCGCCGGACTCGGAATGGCGCGAGAGTTTACGAGGCGCCTCCATGTGCCAAAAATAAGCCGTGGGCACAGCCGCTCCCAAAAATAACCGCCCGAAGGCCGGGGCGCCAAGTTCGTCCTGCGGAAAAAGGCCACAAAAACGGGTGGGCTATAGCCTTGGGGGCTGGGGCCGGCCAACTTCATCCGCCAGACTTTGTAAGGCGCCTCCGTGTGCCAAAAATAGGCCGCGGGCACAGCCGCGCCCAAAAATAACGGCCCGAAGCCCGGGGCACCAAGTTCGTCTAGCGGAAAAAGGCCACAAAAACGGGTGGGCTATAGCCTTGGGGGGTGGGGCTGGCCAACTTCGTCCGCCGGACTCGGAATGCCGCGAGACATTGCGAGGCGCCTCTGTGTGCCAAAAATAGGCCGCGGGTACAGCCGCGCCCAAAAATAACCAACCGAAGGCCGGGGCCCCAAGTTCGTCCAGCGGAAAAAGGCCACAAAAACGGGTGGGATATAGCCTTGGGGGGTGGGGCTGGCAGACATCATCCGCTGGACTCGGAATTGTGCGAGACTTTGCGAGGTGCCTCCATGTTCCAAAAATAGGCCGCGGGCACAGCCGGGCCCAAAAATAACCACCCGAAGGCCGGGGCGCCAAGTTCGTGCAGCGGAAAAAGCCCACAAAAACGGGTGGGCTATAGCCGTGGGGGGTTGGGCTGGCGAACTTCGTCCGCCGGACTCGGAATGGCGCGAGCGTTTACGAGGTGCCTCCGTGTGCCAAAATTAAGCCGCGGGCACAGCCGCTCCAAAAAATAACCGCCCGAAGGCCGGGGCGCCAAGTTCGTCCAGCGGAAAAAGGCCACAAAAACGGGTGGGCTATAGCCTTGGGGGCTGGGGCTGGCCAACTTCATCCGCCGGACTCGGAATGCCGCCAGACTTTGCAAGGCGCCTCCGTGTGCCAAAAATAGGCCGCGGGCACAGCCGCGCCCAAAAATTAACGCCCGAAGCCCGGGGCGCCAAGTTCGTCCAGCGGAAAAAGACCACAAAAACGGGTGGGCTAAATCCTTCGGGGGTGGGGCTCGCCAATTCGTCCGCCGGACTCGGAATGGCACGAGATTTTGCGGGTGCCTCCGTGTGCCAAAAATAGGCCGCGGGCACAGCCGTACCCAAAAATAACCGCCCGAAGGCCGGGGCGCCAAGTTCGTCCAGCGGAAAAAGCCCACAAAAACGGGTGGGCTATAGCCTTGGGGGGTGGGGCTGGCCGACTTCCTCCGCCGGACTCGGAATGGCGCGAGACTATGTGAGGCGCCTCCGTGTGCCAAAAATAGGCCGTGGGCACAGCCGCGCCCAAAAATAACTGCCCGAAGGCCGGGTTGCAAAGTTCGTCCAGCGGAAAAAGCCCACAAAAACGGGTGGGCTATAGTCTTGGGGGGTGGGGCTGGCCAACTTCGTCCGCCGGACTCAAAATGGCGCGAGACTTTGCGAGGCACCTCCGTGTGCCAAAAATAGGCCGCGGGCAGAGCCGCGCCCAAATATAACCGCCCGAAGGCCGGGGCGCCATGTTCGTCCAGCGGAAAAAGGCCACAAAAACGGGTGGGCTATAGCCTTGGGGGGTGGGGCTGGCCAACTTCGTCCGCCGGACTCGGAATGGCGCGAGACTTTGCGAGGTGCCTCCCTGTGCCAAAAATAGGCCGCGGACACAGCCTTGCCCAAAAATAACCGCCCGAAGGCCGGGGCGCCAAGTTCGTCCAGCGGAAAAAGCCCACAAAAACGGGTGGGCTATAGCCTTGGGGGGTGGGGCTGGCCAACTTCGTCCGCTGGACTCGGAATGGCGCGAGACTTTGCGAGGTGCCTCCGTGTGCAAAAAATAGGCCGCGGGCACAGCCACTCCCAAAATAACCGCCCGAAGGCCGGGGCGCCAAGTTCGTCCAGCGGAAAAAGCCCACAAAAACGGGTGGGCTATAGCCTTGGGGGGTGGGGCTGGCCCATTTCGTCCGCCGGACTCGGAATGGCGCGAGACTTTGCGAGGTGCCTCCGTGTGCCAAAAATAGGCCAGGGCACAGCCGCACCCAAAAATAACCGCCCGAAGGCGGGGGCGCCAAGTTCGTCCAGCGGAAAAAGCTTGCAAAAACGGGTGGGCTATAGCCTGGGGGAATGGCGCTGGCCCACTTCGTCCGCCGGACTCCGAATGGCGCGAGACTTTGCGAGCCTCCTCCGTGGGCCAAAAATAGGCCGCGGGCACAGCCGCGCCCAAAAATAACGGCCCGAAGCCCGGGGCGCCAAGTTCGTCTAGCGGAAAAAGGCCCCAAAAACGGGTGGGCTATAGCCTTGGGGGGTGGGGCTGGCCAACTTCGTCCGCCGGACTCAAAATGGCGCGAGACTTTGCGAGGCACCTCCGTGTGCCAAAAATAGGCCGCGGGCAGAGCCGCGCCCAAATATAACCGCCCGAAGGCCGGGGCGCCATGTTCGTCCAGCGGAAAAAGGCCACAAAAACGGGTGGGCTATAGCCTTGGGGGGTGGGGCTGGCCAACTTCGTCCGCCGGACTCGGAATGGCGCGAGACTTTGCGAGGTGCCTCCCTGTGCCAAAAATAGGCCGCGGACACAGCCTTGCCCAAAAATAACCGCCCGAAGGCCGGGGCGCCAAGTTCGTCCAGCGGAAAAAGCCCACAAAAACGGGTGGGCTATAGCCTTGGGGGGTGGGGCTGGCCAACTTCGTCCGCCGGACTCGGAATGGCGCGAGACTTTGCGAGGTGCCTCCATGTGCCAAAAATAGGCCGCGGACACAGCCTTGCCCAAAAATAACCGCCCGAAGGCCGGGGCGCCAAGTTCGTCCAGCGGAAAAAGCCCACAAAAACGGGTGGGCTATAGCATTGGGGGGTGGGGCTGGCCAACTTCGTCCGCCGGACTCGGAATGGCCCGAGACTTTGCGAGGCACCTCCGTGTGCCAAAAATAGGCCGTGTGCATAGCCGCGCCCAAAAATAACTGCCCGAAGGCTGGGGCGCCAAGTTCGTCCAGCGGAAAAAGGCCACAAAAACGGGTGGGCTATAGCCTTGGGGTGTGGGGCTGGCCCACTTCGTCCGCCGGACTCGGAATGGCGCGGTACTTTGCGAGGTGCCTCCGTGTGGCAAAAATAGGCTGCGGGCACAGCCGTGCCCAATAATAACCGCACGAAGGCCGGGACGCCAAGTTCGTCCAGCGGAAAAAGCCCACAAAAACGGGTGGGCTATAGCCTTAGGGGGTGGGGCTGGCCCATTTCGTCCGCCGGACTCGGAATGGCGCGAGACTTTGCGAGGTGCCTCCGTGTGCCAAAAATAGGCCAGGGCACAGCCGCACCCAAAAATAACCGCCCGAAGGCGGGGGCGCCAAGTTCGCCCAGCGGAAAAAGCTTGCAAAAACGGGTGGGCTATAGCCTGGGGGAATGGCGCTGGCCCACTTCGTCCGCCGGACTCCGAATGGCGCGAGACTTTGCGAGGCTCCTCCGTGTGCCAAAAATAGGCCGCGAGCAGAGCCGCGCCCAAATATAACCGCCCGAAGGCCGGGGCGCCATGTTCGTCCAGTGGAAAAAGGCCACAAAAACGGGTGGGCTATAGGCTTGGGGGGTGGGGCTGGCCAACTTCGTCCGCCGGACTCGGAATGCCGTGAGACATTGCGAGGTGCCTCCGTGTGCCAAAAATAGGCCGCGGGCAAGGCCGCGCACAAAAATAACCGCCCGAAGGCCGGGGCGCCAAGTTCGTCCAGCGGAAAAAGCCCACAAAAACGGGTAGGCTATAGCCTTGGGGGGTGGGGCTGGCCGACTTCCTCCGCCGGACTCGGAATGGCGCGAGACTTTGTGAGGCGCCTCCGTTTGCCAAAAATAGGCCGTGGGCACAGCCGCACCCAAAAATAACTGCACGAAGGCCGGGTTGCAAAGTTCGTCCAGCGGAAAAAGCCCACAAAAACGGGTGGGCTATAGCCTTGGGGGGTGGGGCTGGCCAACTTCGTCCGCCGGACTCAGAATGGCGCGAGACTTTGCGAGGCACCTCCGTGTGCCAAAAATAGGCCGCGGGCAGAGCCGCGCCCAAATATAACCGCCCGAAGGCCGGGGCGCCATGTTCGTCCAGCGGAAAAAGGCCACAAAAACGGGTGGGCTATAGCCTTGGGGGATGGGGCTGGCCAACTTCGTCCGCTGGACTCGGAATGGCGCGAGACTTTGTGAGGCGCCTCCGTGTGCCAAAAATAGGCCGGGGCACAGCCGCACCCAAAAATAACCGCCCGAAGGCCGGGGCGCCAAGTTCGTCCAGCGGAAAAAGCCCGCAAAAACGGGTGGGCTATAGCCTTGGGGAGTGGGGCTGGCCCACTTCGTCCGCCGGACTCCGAATGGCGCGAGACTTTGCGAGGCTCCTCCGTGTGCCAAAAATAGGCCGCGAGCAGAGCCGCACCCAAATATAACCGCCCGAAGGCCGGGGCGCCATGTTCGTCCAGCGGAAAAAGGCCACAAAAACGGGTGGGCTATAGGCTTGGGGGGTGGGGCTCGCCAACTTCGTCTGCCGGACTCGGAATGGCGCGAGGCTTTGCGAGGCGCCTCCGTGTGCCAAAAATAGGCCGCGGGCACAGCCACGCCCAAAAATAACCGCCCGAAGGCCGGGGAGCCAAGTTTGTCCAGCGGAAAAAGGCCACAAAAACGGGTGGGTTATAGCCTTGGGGGGTGGGGCTGGCAAACTTCGTCTGCCGGACTCGGAATGGCGCGAGACTTTGTGAGGCGCCTCCGTGTGCCAAAAATAGGCCGCGGGCACAGCCGCGCCAAAAATAACCGCCCGAAGTCCGGGGCGCCATGTTCGTCCAGCGGAAAAAGCCCACAAAAACGGGTGGGCTATAGCCTTCGGGGGTGGGGCTGGCCGACTTCCTCCGCCGGACTCGGAATGGCGCGAGACTTTGCGAGGCACCTCTGTGTGCCACAAATAGGCCGTGGGCACAGCCGCGCCCAAAAATAACTGCCCGAAGGCCGGGTTGCAAAGTTCGTCCAGCGGAAAAAGCCCACAAAAACGGGTGGGCTATAGCCTTGGGGGGTGGGGCTGGCCAACTTCGTCCGCCGGACTCGGAATGGCGCGAGACTTTGCGAGGCGCCTCCCTGTGCCAAAAATAGGCCGCAGACACAGCCTTGCCCAAAAATAACAGCCCGAAGGCCGGGGCGCCAAGTTCGTCCAGCGGAAAAAGCCCACAAAAACGGGTGGGCTATAGCCTTGGGGGGTGGGGCTGGCCGACTTCGTCCGCCGGACTCGGAATGGCGCGAGACTTTGCGAGGCGCCTCCATGTGCCAAAAATAGGCCGCGGGCACAGCCGCGCCAAAAAATAACCACCCGAAGTCCGGGGCGCCATGTTCGTCCAGCGGAAAAAGCCCACAAAAACGGGAGGGCTATAGCCTTGGGGGGTGGGGCTGGCCCACTTCGTCCGCCGGACTCGAAATGGCGCGAGACTTTGCGAGGCGCCTCCGTGTGCCAAAAATAGGCCACGGGCACAGCCGCACCCAAAAATAACCGCCCGAAGGCCGGGGCGCCAAGTTCGTCCCGCGGAAAAAGGCCACAAAAACGGGTGGGCTACAGCCTTGGGGGGTGGGGCTGGCCAACTTCGTCCGCCGGACTCGGAATGGCGCGATACTTTGCGAGGCACCTCTGTGTGCCAAAAATAGGCCGCGGGCACAGCCGCGCCCGAAAATAACCGTCCGAAGGCCGGGCGCCAAGTTCGTCCAGCGGAAAAAGCCCGCAAAAACGGGTGGGCTATAGCCTTGGGGGGTGGTGCTGGCCAACTTCGTCCGCCGGACTCGGAATGGCGCGAGAGTTTACGAGGCACCTCCGTGTGCCAAAATTAAGCCGTGGGCTCAGCCGCTCCCAAAAATAACCGCCCGAAAGCCGGGGCGCCAAGTTCGTCCAGCGGAAAAAGGCCACAAAAACGGGTGGGCTATAACCTTGGGGGCTGGGGCTGGCCACCTTCATCCGCCGGACTCGGAATGCCGCCAGACTTTGCAAGGCACCTCCGTGTGCCAAAAATAGGCCGCGGGCACAGCCACGCCCAAAAATTAACGCCCGAAGCCCGGGGCGCCAAGTTCGTCCAGCGGAAAAAGACTACAAAAACGGGTGGGCTATATCCTTCGGGGGTGGGGCTCGCCAACTTCGTCCGCCGGACTCGGAATGGCGCGAGACTTTGCGAGGTGCCTCCGTGTGCCAAAAATAGGCCACGGGCACAGCCGCACCCAAAAATAACCGCCCGAAGGCCGGGGCGCCAAGTTCGTCCAACGGAAAAAGCCCACAAAAACGGGTGGGCTATAGCCTTGGGGGGTGGGGCTGGCCCATTTCGTCCGCCGGACTCGGAATGGCGTGAGACTTTGCGAGGTGCCTCCGTGTTCCAAAAATAGGCCGGGGCACAGCCGCACCCAAAAATAACTACCCGAAGGCCGGGGCGCCAAGTTCGCCCCGCGGAAAAAGGCCACAAAAACGGGTGGGCTACAGCCTTGGGGGGTGGGGCCGGCCCACTTCGTCCGCCGGACTCGGAATGGCGCGAGCCTTTGCGAGGCACCTCCGTGTGCCAAAAATAGGCTGCGGGCACAGCCGCGCCCAAAAATAACCGCCCGAAGGCCGGGCGCCAAGTTCGTCCAGCGGAAAAAGCCCGCAAAAACGGGTGGGCTATAGCCTTGGGGGGTGGGGCTGGCCAACTTCGTCCGGCGGACTCGGAATGACGTGACACTTTACGAGGCGCCTCCTTGTGCCAAAAATAGGCCGCGGACAAAACCGCGCCCAAAAATAACTTCCTGAAGGCCGGGGCGCCAAGTTCGTCCAGCGGAAAAAGGCCACAAAAACGGGTGGGCTATAGCCTTGGGGGCTGGGGCTGGCCCACTTCGTCCGCCGGACTCGGAATGCCGCCAGACTTTGCAAGGCGCCTCCGTGTGCCAAAACTAGGCCGCGGGCACAGCCGCTCCCAAAAATAACTACCCGAAGGCCGGGGCGCCAAGTTCGTCCAGCGGAAAATGGCCACAAAAATGGGTGGGCTATAGCCTTGGGTGGTGGGGCTGGCAAACTTCGTCCGCCGGACTCGGAATGGCGCGAGACTTTGCGAGGCGCGTCCGTGTGCCAAAAATAGGCCGCGGGTACAGCCGCGCCCAAAAATAACCGGCCGAAGGCCGTGGCGCCAGGTTCATCCAGCGGAAAAAGCCCACAAAAACGGGCGGGCTATAGCCTTGGGAGGTGGGGCTGGCCAACTTCGTCCGCCGGACTCGGAATGGAGCGAGACTTTGCGAGGCGCCTCCGTGTGCCAAAAATAGGCCGTGGGCACAGCCGAGCCCAAAAATAACCGGCCAAAGGCCGGGGCGCCAAGTTCGTCCAGCGGAAAAAGCCCAAAAAAACGGGTGGACTATAGCCTTGGGGGCTGGGGCTGGTCAACTTCGTCCACCGGACTTGGAATTGCGCGAGCCTTTACGAGGTGCCTCCGTGTGCCAAAAATAGGCCGCGGACACAGCCGCGCCCAAAAATAACCGTCCGAAGGCCGGGGCGCCAAGTTCGTCCAGCGGAAAAAGCCCACAAAAACGGGTGGGCTATGACCTTGGGGGGTGGGGCTGGCCGACTTCGTCCGCCGGACTCGGAATGGCGCGAACCTTTGTGAGGCACCTCCGTGTGCCAAAAATAGGCCGTGGGAACAGCCGCGCCCAAAAATCACCGCCTGAAGGCCGGGGCGCCAAGTTCGTCCAGCGGAAAAAGGCCACAAAAACGGGTGGGCTATAGCCTTGGGGTGTGGGGCTGGCCAAATTCGTCCGCCGGACTCGGAATGGCGCGGTACTTTGCGAGGTGCCTCCGTGTGGCAAAAATAGGCCGCGGGAACAGCCGCGCCAAAAAATAACCGCCCGAAGGCCGGGGCGCCAAGTTCGTCCAGCGGAAAAAGACCACAAAAACGGGTGCGCTATAGCCTTGGGGAGTGGGGCTGGCCAACTTCGTCAGCCGGACTCGGAATGGTGCGAGACTTTGCGAGTCACCTCCATGTGCCAAAAATAGGTCGCGGGCACAGCCGCGCCCAAAAATAACAGCCCGAAGGCTGGAGCGCCAATTTCGTCCAGCGGAAAAAGCCCACAAAAACGGGTGGGCTATAGCCTTGGGGGGTGGCGTTGGCCGACTTCGTCCGCCGGACTCGGAATGGCGCGAGACTTTGCGAAGCACCTCCGTGTGCCAAAAATAGGTCGCGGGCACAGCCGCGTCCAAAAATAACCGCCCGATGGCGGGGGGGCCAAGTTCGTCCAGCGGAAAAAGCCCACAAAAACGGGTGGGCTATAGCCTTGGCGGGTGGGGCTGGCCCACTTCATCCGCCGGACTCGGAATGGCGTGAGACTTTGCAAGGCGCCTCCGTGTGCCAAAAATAGGCCATGGGCAAAGCCGCGCCAAAAAATAACTACCCGAAGGCCGGGGCGCCAAGTTCGTCCATCAGAAAAAGGCCACAAAAACGGGTGGGCTATAGCCTTGGGGGGTGTGGCTGGCCAACTTCGTCCGCCGGACTCGGAATGGCGCGAGACTTTGCGACGCACCTCCGTGTGCCAAAACTAGGCCGTGGGTACAGCCGCGCACAAAAATAACCACCCGAAGGCTGGGGCGCCAAGTTCGTCCAGCGGAAAAAGGCCACAAAAACGGGTGGCCTATAGCCTTGGGGGGTGGGGCTGGCCAACTTCGTCCGCCGGACTCGGAATGGTGCGAGGCTTTGCGAGATGACGCCGTGTGCCAAAAATAGGCCGCGGGCGCAGCCGCGCACAAAAATAACCACCCGAAGTCCGGGGCCCCAAGTTCGTCCTGCGGAAAAAGGCCACAAAAACGGGTGGGCTATAGCCTTGGGGTGTGGGGCTGGCCAACTTCGCCCGCCGGACTCGGAATGGCGCGGGACTTTGTGAGGTGCCTCCGTGTGGCAAAAATAGGCCGCGGGCACAGCCGCGCCAAAAACTAACCGCCCGAAGGCCGGGGCGCCAAGTTCGTCCAGCGGAAAAAGACCACAAAAACGGGTGAGCTATAGCCTTGGGGAGTGGGGCTGGCCAACTTCGTCAGCCGGACTCGGAATGGTGCGACACTTTGCGAGGCACCTCCATGTGCCAAAAATAGGTCGGGGGCACAGCCGCGCCCAAAAATAACAGCCCGAAGGCTGGAGCGCCAATTTCGTCCAGCGGAAAAAGCTCACAAAAATGGGTGGGCTATAGCCTTGAGGGGTGGGGCTGGCCAACTTCGTCCGCCGGACTCGGAATGGCGCGAGACTTTGCAAGGCGCCTCCGTGTGCCCAAAATAGGCCATGGGCAAAGCCGAGCCCAAAAATAACTACCCGAAGGCCGGGGCGCCAAGTTCGTCCATCAGAAAAAGGCCACAAAAACGGGTGGGCTATAGCCTTGGGGGGTGTGGCTGGCCAACTTCGTCCGCCGGACTCGGAATGGCGCGAGACTTTGCGAGGCACCTCCGTGTGCCAAAACTAGGCCGTGGGTACAGCCGCGCACAAAAATAACCACCCGAAGGCTGGAGCGCCAAGTTCGTCCAGCGGAAAAAGGCCACAAAAACGGGTGGGCTATAGCCTTGGGGGGTGGGGCTAGCCAACTTCGTCCGCCGGACTCTGAATGGCGCGAGGATTTGCGAGGCGCCTCCATGTGCCAAAAATAGGCCGCGGGTACAGCCGCGCCCAAAAATAACCAGCCGAAGGCTGGGGCGACAAGTTTGTCCAGCGGAAAAAGCCCACAAAAACGGGTGGGCTATAGCCTTGGGGGGTGGGGCTGGCCAACTTCGTCCGCCGGACTCGGAATGGCGCGAGACTTTGTGAGGTGCCTCCGTGGTCCAAAAATAGGCCGCAGGCGCGGCCGCGCTCAAAAATAACCGCCCGAAGACTGGGGCGCCAAGTTCGTCCAGCGGAAAAAGGCCACAAAAACGGGTGGGCTATAGCCTTGGGGGGTGGGGCTGGCAAACTTCGTCCGCCGGACTCGGAATGGCGCGAGACTTTACGAGGCACCTCCGTGTGCCAAAACTAGGCCGTGGGCACAGCCGCGCACAAAAATAACCACCCGAAGGCCGGGGCGCCAAGTTCGTCCAGCAGAAAAAGGCCATAAAAACGGGTGGGCTATAGCCTTGGGGGGTGGGGCTGGCCAACTTCGTCCGCCGGACTCGGAATGGAGCGAGGCTTTGCGAGGCGCCTCTGTGTGCCAAAAATAGGCCGCGGGCACAGCCGCGTCCAAAAATAACCGCCCGAAGGCCGGGGCGCCAAGTTCGTCCGCCGGAAAAAGCCCAAAAAAACGGGTGGGCTATAGGCTTGGGGGGTGGGGCTGGCCAACTTCCTTCGCCGGACTCGGAATGGCGCGAGACTTTACGAGGCGCCTCCGTGTGCCAAAAATAGGCCGCAGACAAAACCGCGCCGAAAAATAACCGCCCGAAGGCCGGGGTGCCATGTTCGTCCAGCTGAAAAAGGCCACAAAAATGGGTGGGCTATAGCCTTCGGGGGTGGGGCTGGCCAACTTCGTCCGCCGGACTCGGAATGGCGCGAGACTTTGCAAGGCGCCTCCGTGTGCCAAAAATAGGCCATGGACACAGCCGCGCCCAAAAATAACTGCCCGAAGACCGGGGCGCCAAGTTCGTCCATCAGAAAAAGGCCACAAAAACGGGTGGGCTATAGCCTTGGGGGGTGTGGCTGGCCAACTTCGTCCGCCGGACTCGGAATAGCGGTAGACTTTGCGAGGCACCTCCGTGTGCCAAAACTAGGCCGTGGGCACAGCCGCGCACAAAAATAACCTCCCGAAGGCCGGGGCGCCAAGTTCGTCCAGCGGAAAAAGGCCACAAAAACGGGTGGGCTATAGCCTTGGGGGGTGGGGCTGGCCGACTTCGTCCGCCGGACTCGGAATGGCGCGAGACTTTGCGAGGCGCCTCCATGTGGCAAAAATAGACCGTGGGTACAGTTGCGCCCAAAAATAACCAGCCGAAGGCCGGGGCGCCAAGTTCGTCCAGCGGAAAAAGGCCACAAAAACGGGTGGGCTATAGCCTTGGGGGGTGGGGCTGGCAAACTTCGTCCGCCGGACTCGGAATGGCGCGAGACTTTACGAGGCACCTCCGTGTGCCAAAACTAGGCCGTGGGCACAGCCGCGCATAAAAATAACCACCCGAAGGCCGGGGCGCCAAGTTCGTCCAGCAGAAAAAGGCCATAAAAACGGGTGGGCTATAGCCTTGGGGGGTGGGGCTGGCCAACTTCGTCCGCCGGACTCGGAATGGAGCAAGGCTTTGCGAGGCGCCTCTGTGTGCCAAAAATAGGCCGCGGGCACAGCCGCGTCCAAAAATAACCGCCCGAAGGCCGGGGCGCCAAGTTCGTCCGCCGGAAAAAGCCCAAAAAAACGGGTGGGCTATAGCCTTGGGGGGTGGGGCTGGCCAACTTCCTTCGCCGGACTCGGAATGGCGCGAGACTTTACGAGGCGCCTCCGTGTGCCAAAAATAGGCCGCAGACAAAACCGCGCCGAAAAATAACCGCCCGAAGGCCGGGGCGCCATGTTCGTCCAGCGGAAAAAGGCCACAAAAATGGGTGGGCTATAGCCTTCGGGGGTGGGGCTGGCCAACTTCGTCCGCCGGACTCGGAATGGCGCGAGACTTTGCAAGGCGCCTCCGTGTGCCAAAAATAGGCCATGGACACAGCCGCGCCCAAAAATAACTGCCCGAAGACCGGGGCGCCAAGTTCGTCCATCAGAAAAAGGCCACAAAAACGGGTGGGCTATAGCCTTGGGGGGTGGGGCTGGCCAACTTCGTCCGCCGGACTCGGAATGGAGCGAGACTTTGCGAGGCGCCTCCGTGTGCCAAAAATAGGCCGCGGGCACAGCCACGCCCAAAAATAACCGCCCGAAGGCCGGGGCGCCAAGTTCGTCCGCCGGAAAAAGCCCAAAAAAAAGGGTGGGCTATAGCCTTGGGGGGTGGGGCTAGCCGACTTCCTTTGCCGGACTCGGAATGGCGCGAGACTTTACGAGGCACCTCCGTGTGCCAAAAATAGGCCGCGGACAAAACCGCGCCGAAAAATAACCCCCCGAAGGCCGGGGCGCCAAGTTCGTCCAGCGGAAAAAGGCCACAAAAATGGGTGGGCTATAGCCTTCGGGGGTGGGGCTGGCCAACTTCGTCCGCCGGACTCGGAATGGCGCGAGACTTTGCAAGGCGCCTCCGTGTGCCAAAAATAGGCCATGGGCACAGGCGCGCCCAAAAATAACCGCCCGAAGGCGGGGGCGCCAAGTTCGTCCATCGGAAAAAGGCCACAAAAACGGGTGGGCTATAGCCTTGGGGGTGGGGCTGGCCAACTTCGTCCGCCGGACTCGGAATGCCGCGAGACTTTACGAGGGGCCTCCGTGTGCCAAAAATAGGCCACGGTCAAGGCCGCGCCAGAAAATAACCGCCCGAAGGCCGCGGCGCCAAGTTCGTCCAGCGGAAAAAGGCCACAAAAACGGGTGGGCTATAGCCTTGGGCGGTGGGGCTGGCCCACTTCGTCTGCCGGACTCGGAATGCCGCGAGACATTGCGAGGGGCCTCCGTGTGCCAAAAATAGGCCTCGGGCAATGACGCGCCCAAAATTAAACGCCCGAAGGCCGGGGCGCCATGTGCGTCCAGCGGAAAAAAGCCACAAAAACGGGTGGGCTATAGCCTTGGGGGGTGGGGCTGGCCAACTTCGTCCGCCGGACTCGGAATGCCGCGAGACTTTGCGAGGGGCCTCCGTGTGCCAAAAATAGGCCACGGGCAAAGCCGCGCCCAAAAATAACCGCGCGAAGGCCGGCGCGCCAAGTTCGTCCAGCGGAAAAAGGCCACAAAAACGGGTGGGCTATAGCCTTGGGGGGTGGGGCTGGCCCACTTCGTCCGCCGGACTCGGAATGCCACGAGACTTTTCGAGGGGCCTTCGTGTGCCAAAATTAGACCTCGGGCAAAGCCGCGCCAAAAAATAACAGCCCGAAGGCTGGGGCGCCAAGTTCGTCCAGCGGAAAAAGGCCACAAAAACGAGTGGGCTATAGCCTTGGGGGGTGGGGCTGGCCCACTTCGTCCGCCGGACTCGGAATGCCGCGAGACTTTGCGAGGGGCCTCCGTGTGCCAAAAATATGCTGCGGGCAAAGCCGCGCCCAAAAATAACCGCGCGAAGGCCGGCGCGCCAAGTTCGTCCAGCGGAAAAAGGCCACAAAAACGGGTGGGCTATAGCCTTGGGGGGTGGGGCTGGCCAACTTCGTCCGCAGGATTCGGAATGCCACGAGACTTTGCGAGGAGCCTCCGTGTGCCAAAAGTAGGCCGCGGGCAAAGCCGCGCCCAAACATAACCGCCCGAAGGCCGGGGCGCCAAGTTCGTCCAGCGGAAAAAGGCCACAAAAACGGGTGGGCTATAGCCTTGGGGGGTGGGGCTGGCCAACATCGTCCGCCGGACTCGGAATGCCGCGAGACTTTGCGAGGGGCCTCCATGTGCCAAAAATAGGCCACGGGCAAAGCCGCGCCCAAAAATAACCACCCGAAGGCCGGGGCGCCAAGTTCGTCCAGAGGAAAAAGGCCACAAAAACGGGTGGGCTATAGCTTTGGGGGGTGGGGCTGGCCAACTTCGTCTGCCGGACTCGGAATGCTGCGAGACTTTGCGAGGGGCCTCCTTGTGCCAAATATAGGCAGCGGGCAAAGCCGCGCCAAAAAATAACCGCCCGAAGGCCGGGGCACCAAGTTCGTCCAGCGGAAAAAGGCCACAAAAACGGGTGGGCTATAGCATCGGGGGGTGGGGCTGGCCAACTTCATCCGCCGGACTCGGAATGCCGCGAGACTTTTCGAGGGGCCTCCGTGTGCCAAAAATAGACCTCAGGCAAAGCCGCGCCCAAAAATAACCACCCGAAGGCCGGGACGCCAAGTTCGTCCAGCGCAAAAAGGCCACAAAAATGGGTGGGCTATAGCCTTGGGGGGTGGCGCTGGCCCACTTCGTCCGCCGGACTCGGAATTCCGCGAGACTTTACGAGGGGCCTCCGTGTGCCAAAAATAGGCCGCGGGCAGAGCCGCGCCCAAAAATAACCACCCGAAGGCCGGGGCGCCAAGTTCGTCCAGCGGAAAAAGGCCACAAAAACGGGTGGGCTATAGCCTTGGGGGGTGGGGCTGGCCCACTTCGTCCGCCGGACTCGAAATGCCGCGAGACTTTGCGAGGGGCCTCCGTGTGCCAAAAATAGGCCGCGGAAAGAGCCGTGCCCAAAAAAAACCTCCCGAAGGCCGGGGCGCCAAGTTCGTCCAGCGGAAAAAGGCCACAAAAACGGGTGGGCTATAGCCTTGGGGGGTGGGGCTGGCCAACTTCGTCTGCCGGACTCGGAATGCCGCGAGACTTTACGAGGTGCCTCCTTGTGCCAAAAATAGGCAGCGGGCAAAGCCGCGCACAAAAATAACAGCCCGGAGGCCGGGGCGCCAAGTTCGTCCAGCGGAAAAAGGCCACAAAAACGGGTGGGCTATAGCCTTGGGGGGTGGGGCTGGCCAACTTCATCCGCCGGACTCGGAATGCCGCGAGACTTTTCGAGGGGCCTCCGTGTGCCAAAATTAGACCTCGGGCAAAGCCGCGCCAAAAAATAACAGCCCGAAGGCTGGGGCGCCAAGTTCGTCCAGCGGAAAAAGGCCACAAAAACGGGTGGGCTATAGCCTTGGGGGGTGGGGCTGGCCAACTTCATCCGCCGGACTCGGAATGCCGCGAGACTTTTCGAGGGGCCTCCGTGTGCCAAAATTAGACCTCGGGCAAAGCCGCGCTAAAAAATAACAGCCCGAAGGCCGGGGCGCCAAGTTCGTCCAGCGGAAAAAGGCCACAAAAACGGGTGGGCTATAGCCTTGGGGGGTGGGGCTGGCCCACTTCGTCCGCCGGACTCGGAATGCCGCGAGACTTTGCGAGGGGCCTCCGTGTGCCAAAAATATGCTGCGGGCAAAGCCGCGCCCAAAAATAACCGCGCGAAGGCCGGCGCGCCAAGTTCGTCCAGCGGAAAAAGGCCACAAAAACGGGTGGGCTATAGCCTTGGGGGGTGGGGCTGGCCAACTTCGTCCGCAGTGTTCGGAATGCCGCAAGACTTTGCGAGGAGCCTCCGTGTGCCAAAAGTAGGCCGCGGGCAAAGCCGCGCCCAAACATAACCGCCCGAAGGCCGGGGCGCCAAGTTCGTCCAGCGGAAAAAGGCCACAAAAACGGGTGGGCTATAGCCTTGGGGGGTGGGGCTGGCCCACTTCGTCCGCCGGACTCGGAATGCCGCGAGACTTTAAGAGGGGCCTCCGTGTGCCAAAAATAGGCCGCGGTCAAAGCCGAGCCCAAAAATAACCACCCGAAGGCTGGGGCGCCAAGTTCGTCCAGCGGAAAAAGTCCACAAAAACGGGTGGGCTATAGCCTTGGGGGGTTGGGCTGGCCAACTTCGTCCGCCGGACTCGGAATGCCGCGACACTTTGAGAGGGGCCTCTGTGTGCCAAAAATAGGCCGTGGGCAGAGCCGCGCCCAAAAATAACCGCCCGAAGGCCTGGGCGCCAAGTTTGTCCAGCGGAAAAAGGCCACAAAAATTGGTGGGCTATAGCCTTGGGGGGTGGGGCTGACCAACTTCGTCCGCCGGACTCGGAATGCCGCGAGATATTGCGAGGGGCCTCCGTGTGCCCAAAATAAGCCGCGGGCAGAGCCGCGCCCAAAAATAACCTCCCGAAGGCCGGGGCGCCAAGTTCGTCCAGCGGAAAAAGGCCACAAAAACGGGTGGGCTATAGCCTTGGGGGGTGGGGCTGGCCCACTTCCTCCGCCGGACTCGGAATGCCGCGAGATTTTGCGAGGGGCCTCCGTGTGCCAAAAATAGGCCGCGGCCAAAGCCGCGCCCAAAAATAAACGCCCGAAGGCCGGGGCGCCAAGTGCGTCCAGCGGAAAAAGGCCACAAAAACGGGTGGGCTATAGCCTTGGGGGGTGGGGCTGGGCAACTTCGTCCGCCGGACTCGGAATGCCGCGAGACTTTGCGAGCGGCCTCCGTGTGCCAAAAATAGGCCGTAGCCAAAGCCGCACCCAAACATAACCGCCCGAAGGCCGGGGCGCCAAGTTCGTCCAGCGGAAAAAGGCCACAAAAACGGGTGGGCTATAGCCTTGGGGGGTGGGGCTGGCCAACTTCGTCCGCCGGACTCGGAATGCCGTGAGATTTTGCGAGGGGCCTCCGTGTGCCAAAAATAGGCCATGGGCAAAGCCACGTCCAAAAATAACCGCCCGAAGGCTGGGGCGCCAAGTTCGTCCAGAGCAAAACGGCCACAAAAACGGGTGGGCTATAGCTTTGGGGGGTGGGGCTGGCCAACTTCGTCTGCCGGACTCGGAATGCCGCGAGACTTTGCGAGGGGCCTCGTTGTGCCAAATATAGGCAGCGGGCAAAGCCGCGCCCAAAAATAACTGCCCGAAGGCCGGGGCGCCAAGTTCGTCCAGCGGAAAAAGGCCACAAAAACGGATGGGCTATAGCCTCGGGGGGTGGGGCTGGCCAACTTCATCCGCCGGACTCGGAATGCCGCGAGACTTTTCGAGGGGCCTCCGTGTGCTAAAAATAGACCTCGGGCAACGCCGCGCCCAAAAATAACCACCCGAAGGCCGGGGCGCCAAGTTCGTCCAGCGCAAAAAGGCCACAAAAACGGGTGGGCTATAGCCTCGGGGGGTGGCGCTGGCCCACTTCGTCCGCCGGACTCGGAATGCCGCGAGACTTTAGGAGGGGCCTCCGTGTGCCAAAAATAGGCCGCGGGCAGAGCCGCGCCCAAAAATAACCACCCGAAGGCCGGGGCGCCAAGTTCGTCCAGCGGAAA
Source organism: Citrus x changshan-huyou (assembly GCA_039657385.1). Taxonomy (NCBI): domain Eukaryota; kingdom Viridiplantae; phylum Streptophyta; class Magnoliopsida; order Sapindales; family Rutaceae; genus Citrus; species Citrus x changshan-huyou. Next base: position 1,036,458 of record JBCGBO010000015.1, read on the forward strand.
AAGGCCACAAAAACGGGTGGGCTATAGCCTTGGGGGGTGGGGCTGGCCCACTTCGTCCGCCGGACTCGAAATGCCGCGAGACTTTGCGAGGGGCCTCCATGTGCAAAAAATAGGCCGCGGAAAGAGCCGCGCCCAAAAATAACCTCCCGAAGGCCGGCGCGCCAAGTTCGTCCAGCGGAAAAAGGCCACAAAAACGGGTGGGCTATAGCCTTGGGGGGTGGGGCTGGCCAACTTCGTCTGCCGGACTCGGAATGCCGCGAGACTTTACGAGGTGCCTCCTTGTGCCAAAAATAGGCAGCGGGCAAAGCCGCGCACAAAAATAACAGCCCGAAGGCCGGGGCGCCAAGTTCGTCCAGCGGAAAAAGGCCACAAAAACGGGTGGGCTATAGCCTTGGGGGGTGGGGCTGGCCAACTTCATCCGCCGGACTCGGAATGCCGCGAGACCTTTCGAGGGGCCTCCGTGTGCGAAAAATAGGCAGCGGGCAAAGCCGCGCCCAAAAATAACAGCCCAAAGACCGGGGCGCGCCAAGTTCGTGCAGCGGAAAAAGGCCACAAAAACGGGTGGGCTATAGCCTTGGGGGGTGGGGCTGGCCAACTTCATCCGCCGGACTCGGAATGCCGCGAGACTTTTCGAGGGGCCTCCGTGTGCCAAAATTAGACCTCGGGCAAAGCCGCGCCAAAAAATAACGGCCTGAAGGCCGGGGCGCCAAGTTCGTCCAGCGGAAAAAGGCCACAAAAACGGGTGGGCTATAGCCTTGGGGGGTGGGGCTGGCCCACTTTGTCCGCCGGACTCGGAATGCCGCGAGACTTTGCGAGGGGCCTCCGTGTGCCAAAAATATGCTGCGGGCAAAGCCGCGCCCAAAAATAACCGCGCGAAGGCCGGCGCGCCAAGTTCGTCCAGCGGAAAAAGGCCACAAAAACGGGTGGGCTATAGCCTTGGGGGGTGGGGCTGGCCTACTTCGTCCGCAGGATTCGGAATGCCGCGAGACTTTGCGAGGAGCCTCCGTGTGCCAAAAGTAGGCCGCGGGCAAAGCCGCGCCCAAACATAACCGCCCGAAGGCCGGGGCGCCAAGTTCGTCCAGCGGAAAAAGGCCACAAAAACGGGTGGGCTATAGCCTTGGGGGGTTGGGCTGGCCAACTTCGTCCGCCGGACTCGGAATGCCGCGACACTTTGAGAGGGGCCTCCGTGTGCCAAAAATAGGCCGTGGGCACAGCCGCGCCCAAAAGTAACCGCCCGAAGGCCCGGGCGCCATGTTCGTCCAGCGGAAAAAGGCCACAAAAACGGGTGGGCTATAGCCTTGGGGGGTGGGGCTGGCCCACTTCGTCCGCCGGAATCCGAATGCCGCGAGACTTTGCGAGGGGCCTCCGTGTGCAAAAAATAGGCTGCGGGCAAAGCCGCGCCCAAAAATAACCGCGCGAAGGCCGGGGCGCCAAGTTCGTCCAGCGGAAAAAGGCCACAAAAACGGGTGGGCTATAGCCTTGGGGGGTGGGGCTGGCCAACTTCGTCCGCATGACTCGGAATGCCGCGAGACTTTGCGAGGGGCCTCCGTGTGTCAAAAGTAGGCCGCGGGCGAAGCCGCGCCTAAACATAACCGCCCGAAGGCCGGGGCGCCAAGTTTGTCCAGCGGAAAAAGGCCACAAAAACGGGTGGGCTATAGCCTTGGGGGGTGGGGCTGGCCAACTTCGTCCGCCGGACTCGGAATGCAGCGAGACTTTGCGAGGGGGCTCCGTGTGCCAAAAATAGGCCGCAGGCAGAGCCGTGCCAACAAATAAGCGCCCGACGGCCGGGGTGCCAAGTTCGTCCAGCGGAAAAAGGCCACAAAAACGGTGGGCTATAGCCTTGGGGGGTGGGGCTGGCCAACTTCGTCTGCCGGACTCGGAATGCCGCGAGACTTTGCGAGGGGCCTCCTTGTGCCAAAAATAGGCAGCGGGCAAAGCCGCGCCAAAAAATAACAGCCCGAAGGCCGTGAACCCAAGTTCGTCCAGCGGAAAAAGGCCACAAAAACGGGTGGGCTATAGCCTTGGGGGGTGGGGCTGGCCCACTTCGTCCGCCGGACTCCGAATGCCGTGAGACTTTGCGAGGGGCCTCCGTGTGCCAAAAATAGGCTGCAGGCAGACCCGTGCCCAAAAATAATGACCCGAAGGCCGGGGCGCTAAGTTCGTCCAGCGGAAAAAGGCCACAAAAACGGGTGGGCTATAGCCTTGGGGGGTGGGGCTGGCCAACTTCGTCTGCCGGACTCGGAATGAGGCGAGACTTTGCGAGGGGCCTCCTTGTGCCAAAAATAGACGGCGGGCAAAGCCGCCCCCAAAAATAACAGCCCGAAGGCCGGGTCGCCAAGTTCGTCCAGCGGAAAAAGGCCACAAAAACGGGCGGGCTATAGCCTTGGGGGGTGGGGCTGGCCAACTTCGTCTGCCGGACTCGGAATGCCGCGAGACTTTGCGAGGGGCCTCCTTGTGCCAAAAATAGGCAGCGGACAAAGCCGCGTCCAAAAATAACAGCCCGAAGGCCGGGGCGCCAAGTTCGTCCAGCGGAAAAAAGGCCACAAAAACGGGTGGGCTATAGCCTTGGGGGGTGGGGCTGGCCAACTTCGTCCGCCGGACTCGGAATGCCGCGAGACTTTGTGAGGGGCCTCCGTGTGATAAAAATAGGCAGCGGGCAAAGCCGCGCCCAAAAATAACAGCCCGAAGGCCGGGGCGCCAAGTTCGTCCAGCGGAAAAAGGCCACAAAAACGGGTGGGCTATAGCCTTGGGGGGTGGGCCTGGGCAACTTCGTCCGCCGGACTCGGAATGCCGCGAGACTTTGCGAGCGGCCTCCGTGTGCCAAAAATAGCCCGCGGACAAAACCGCGCCCAAAAATAACCGCCCGAAGGCCGGGGCGCCAAGTTCGTCCAGCGGAAAAAGGCCACAAAAACGGGTGGGCTATAGCCTTGGGGGGTGGGGCTAGCCAACTTCGTCCGCATGACTCGGAATGCCGCGAGACTTTGTGAGGGGCCTCCGTGTGCCAAAAGTAGGCCGCGGGCGAAGCCGCGCCCAAACATAACCGCCCGAAGGCCGGGGCGCCAAGTTCGTCCAGCGGAAAAAGGCCACAAAAACGGGTGGGCTATAGCCTTGGGGGGTGGGGGTGGGGCTGGGCAACTTCGTCCGCCGGACTCGGAATGCCGCGAGACTTTGCGAGCGGCCTCCGTCTGCCAAAAATAGCCCGCGGACAAAACCACGCCCAAAAATAACCGCCCGAAGGCCGGGGCGCCAAGTTCGTCCAGCGGAAAAAGGCCACAAAAACGGGTGGGCTATAGCCTTGGGGGGTGGGGCTAGCCAACTTCGTCCGCATGACTCGGAATGCCGCGAGACTTTGCGAGGGGCCTCCGTGTGCCAAAAGTAGGCCGCGGGCGAAACCGCGCCCAAAAATAACCGCCCGAAGGCCGGGGCGCCAAGTTCGTCCAGCGGAAAAAGGCCACAAAAACGGGTGGGCTATAGCCTTGGGGGGTGGGGCTAGCCAACTTCGTCCGCATGACTCGGAATGCAGCGAGACTTTGCGAGGAGCCTCCATGTGCCAAAAATAGGCCGCGGGCAAAGCCGCGCCCAAAAATAACCGCGCGAAGGCCGGGGCGCCAAGTTCGTCCAGCGGAAAAAGGCCACAAAAACGGGTGGGCTATAGCCTTGGGGGGTGGGGCTGGCCAACTTCGTCCGCCGGACTCGGAATGCCGCGAGACTTTACGAGGGGCCTCCGTGTACAAAAATAGGCCGCAGGCAGAGCCGTTCCAAAAAATAACCGCCCGAAGGCCGGGGCGCCAAGTTCGTCCATCGGAAAAAGGCCACAAAAACGGGTGGGCTATAGCCTTGGGGGGTGGGGCTGGCCAACTTCGTCTGCCGGACTCGGAATGCCGCGAGACTTTGCGAGGGGCCTCCTTGTGCCAAAAATAGGCAGCGGGCAAAGCCGCGCCCAAAAATAACAGCCCGAAGGCCGTGAACCCAAGTTCGTCCAGCGGAAAAAGGCCACAAAAATGGGTGGGCTATAGCCTTGGGGGGTGGGGCTGGCCCACTTCGTCCGCCGGACTCGGAATGCCGCGAGACTTTGCGAGGGGTCTCCGTGTGCCAAAAATAGGCCGCGGACAAAGCCGCACCCAAAAATAACTGCCTGAAGGCCGGGGCGCCAAGTTCGTCCAGCGGAAAAAGGCCACAAAAACGGGTGGGCTATAGACTTGGCGGCTAGGGCTGGCCGACTTCGTCCGCCGGACTCGGAACGCTGCGAGACTTTGCGAGGGGCCTCCGTGTGGAAAAAATAGGCCATGGGCAAAGCCGCGCCCAAAAATAACCACCCGAAGGCCGGGGCGCCAAGTTCGTCCAGCGGAAAAAGGCCACAAAAACGGGTGGGCTATAGCCTTGGGGGGTGGGGCTGGCCAACTTCGTCCGCCGGACTCGGAATGCCGCGAGACATTGCGAGGGGCCTCAGTGTGCCAAAAATAGGCCGTGGACAAAGCCGCACGCAAAAATAACTGCCCGAAGCCCGGGGCGCCAAGTTCGTCCAGCGGAAAAAGGCCAGAAAAACGGTTGGGCTATAGACTTGGGGGGTGGGGCTGGCCAACTTCGTCCGCCGGACTCGGAATGCCGCGAGACTTTGCGAAGGGCCTCCGTGTGCCAAAACTAGGTCACGGGCAAAGCCGCGCCCAAAAATAACCGCCCGAAGGCCGGGTCGCCAAGTTCGACCAGCGGAAAATGGCCACAAAAACGGGTGGGCTATAGCCTTGGGGGGTGGGGCTGGTCTACTTTGTCCGCCGGACTCGGAATGCCGCGAGACTTTGTGAGGGTCCTCCATGAGCCAAGAATAGGCCGTGGTCGAAGCCGCACCCAAATATAACCGCCCGATGGCCGGGGCGCCAAGTTCGTCCAGCGGAAAAAGGCCACAAAAACGAGTGGGTTATAGCCTTGGGGGGTGGGGCTGGCCGACTTCGTCCGCCGGACTCGCAATGCCGCGAGACTTTGCGAGGGGCCTCCGTGAGCCAAAACTAGGCCGCGGGCAAAACCGCACCCAAAAATAACCGCCCGAAGGCTGGGGCGCCAACTTCGTCCAGCGGAACAAGGCCACAAAAACGGGTGGGCTATAGCCTTGGGGGGTGGGGCTGGACAACTTCATCCGCCGGACTCGGAATCCCGCGAGACTTTGCGAGGGGCCTCCTTGAGCCAAGAATAGGCCGCGGGCAAAGCCGCACACAAAAATAACCGCCCGAAGGCCGGGGCGCCAAGTTCGTCCTGCGGAAAAAGGCCACAAAAACGGGTGGGCTATAGCCTTGGGGGGTGGGGCTGGCCAACTTCGTCCGCCGGACTCGGAATGCTGCAAGATTTTGCGTGGGGCCTCCGTGTGCCAAAAATAGGCCACGGGCATAGCCGCGCCCAAAAATAAAAGCCCGAAGGCCGGTGCGCCATGTTCGTCCAGCGGAAAAAGGCCACAAAAACGGGTGGGCTATAGACTTGGCGGCTGGGGCTGGCCAACTTCATCCGCCGGACTCGGAACGCTGCGAGACTTTGCGAGGGGCCTCCGTGTGGCAAAAATAGGCCACGGGCAAAGCCGCGCCCAAAAATAACCGCCCGAAGGCCGGAGCGCCAAGTTCGTCCAGCGGAAAAAGGCGACAAAAACGGGTGGGCTATAGCCTTGGGGGGTGGGGACGGCCTACTTCGTCCGCCGGACTCGGAATGCCGCGAGACTTTGTGAGGGTCCTCCTTGAGCCAAGAATAGGCCGTGGTCGAAGCCGCACCCAAATATAAGCGCCCGATGGCCGGGGCGCGAAGTTCGTCCAGCGGAAAAAGGCCACAAAAACGAGTGGGTTATAGCCTTGGGGGGTGGGGCTGGCCGACTTCGTCTGCCGGACTCGCAATGCCGCAAGACTTTGCGAGGGGCCTCCGTGAGCCAAAACTAGGCCGCGGGCAAAGCCGCACCCAAAAATAACCGCCCGAAGGCCGGGGCGCCAAGTTCGTCCAGCGGAACAATGCCACAAAAACGGGTGGGCTATAGCCTTGGGGGGTGGGGCTGGCCGACTTCGTCCGCCGGACTCGCAATGCCGTGAGACTTTGCGAGGGGCCTCCGTGAGGCAAAACTAGGCCGCGGGCAAAGCCGCACCCAAAAATAACCGCCCGAAGGCCGGGGCGCCAAGTTCGTCCAGCGGAACAAGGCAACAAAAACGGGTGGGCTATTGCCTTGGGGGGTGGGGCTGGCCAACTTCATCCGCCGGACTCGGAATCCCGCGAGACTTTGCGAGGGGCCTCCTTGAGCCAAGAATAGGCCGCGGGCAAAGCCGCACACAAAAATAACCGCCCGAAGGCCGGGACGCCAAGTTCGTCCAGCGGAAAAAGGCCACAAAAATGGGTGGGCTATAGCCTTGGGGGGTGGGGCTGGCCTACTTCGTCCGCCGGACTCGGAATGCCGGAAGATTTTGCGAGGGGCCGCCGTGTGCCAAAAATAGGCCGCGGGCAAAGCCGCGCCCACAAATAACAGCCCGAAGGCCGGTGCGCCAAGTTCGTCCAGCGGAAAAAGGCCACAAAAACGGGTGGGCTATAGCCTTGGGGGGTTGGGCTGGCCAACTTTGTCCGCCGGACTCGGAATGCCGCGAGACATTGTGAGGGGCCTCCGGGTGCCAAAAATAGGCCGCGGGCACAGCCGCGCTCAAAAATAACCGCCCGAAGGCCGGGGCGCCAAGTTCGTCCAGCGGAAAAAGGCCACAAAAACGGGTGGGCTATAGCCTTGGGGGGTGGGACTGGCCAACTTCGTCCGCCGGACACAGAATGGCGCGAGACTTTGCGAGCGACCTCCGTGTGCCAAACATAGGCCGCGGGCACAGCCACGCTCAAAAATAACCGCCCGAAGGCCGGGGCGCCAAGTTCGTCCAGCGGAAAAAGGCCACAAAAACGGGTGGGCTATAGCCTTGGGGGGTGTGGCTGGCCAACTTCGTCCGCAGGACTCGGAATGGCGCGAGACTTTGCGAGCGGCCTCCGTGTGCCAAAAATAGGCCGCGGGCACAGCCGCGCCCAAAAATAACCGCCCGAAGGCCGGGGCGCCAATTCGTCCAGCGGAAAAAGGCCACAAAAACGGGTGGGCTATAGCCTTGGGGGGGTGGGGCTGGCCAACTTCGTCCGCCGGACTCGGAATGCCGCAAGATTTTGCGAGGGGCCTCCGTGTGCAAAAATAGGCCGTGGGCAAATCCGCGCCCAAAAATAACAGCCCGAAGGCCGGGGCGCCAAGTTCGTCTAGCGGAAAAAGGCCACAAAAACGGGTGGGCTATAGCCTTGGGGGGTGGGGCTGGCCGACTTCGTCCGCCGGACTCGGAATGGCGCGAGACTTTTCGAGCGGCCTCCATGTGCAAAAAATAGGCCGTGGGCACAGCCGCACCGAAAAATAACCGCCCGAAGGCCGGGGCGCCAAGTTCGTCCAGCGGAAAAAGGCCACAAAAACGGGTGGGCTAGCCTTGGGGGGTGGGGCTGGCCGACTTCGTCCGCCGGACTCGGAATGGCACGAGACTTTGTGAGGCACCTCCGTGTGCCAAAAATAGGCTACGGGAACAGCCGCGCATAAAAATAACCTCGCGAAGGCCGGGACGCCAAGTTCGTCCAGCGGAAAAAGTCCACAAAAATGGGTGGCCTATAGCCTTGGGGGGTGGGGCAGGCCAACTTCGTCCGCTGGACTCGGAATGGCGCGAGACTTTGCGAGGCACCTCCGTGTGCCAAAAATAGGCTGTGGACACAGCCGTGCCCAAAAATTAACGGCCCGAAGGCCGGGGCGCCAAGTTCGTCCGGCGGAAAAAGGCCAGAAAACCGGGTGGGCTATAGCCTTGGGGGGTGGGGCTGGCCAAGTTCGTCCGCCGGACTCGGAATGCAGCGAGACTTTGCGAGGCGCCTCCGTGTGCCAAAAATAGGCTACGGGCACAGCCGCGCCCAAAAATAACCTCGCGAAGGCCGGGACGCCAAGTTCGTCCAGCGGAAAAAGTCCACAAAAATGGGTGGGCTATAGCCTTGGGGGGTGGGGCTGGCCAACTTCGTCCGCCGGACTCTGAATGCAGCGAGACTTTTCGAGGGGCCTCCGTGTGCCAAAAATAGACCGCAGGCAGAGCCGTTCCCAAAAATAACCGCCCGAAGGCCGGGGTGCCAAGTTCGTCCAGCTGAAAAAGGCCACAAAAACGGGTGGGCTATAGCCTTGGGGGGTGGGGCTGGCAACCTTCGTCTGCCGGACTCGGAATGCCGCGAGACTTTGCGAGGGGCCTGCTTGTGCCAAAAATAGGCAGTGGACAAAGCCGCGCCCAAAAATAACAGCTCGAAGTTCGGGGCGTCAAGTTCGTCCAGCGGAAAAAGGCCATAAAAACGGGTGGGCTATAGCCTTGGGGGGTGGGGCTGGCCAACTTCGTCCGCAGGACTCGGAATGGCGCGAGACTTTGCGAGCGGCCTCCGTGTGCCAAAAATAGGCTGCAGGAAGACCCGTGCCCAAAAATAATGGCCCGAAGGCCGGGGCGCCAAGTTCGTCCAGCGGAAAAAGGCCACAAAAACGGGTGGGCTATAGCCTTGGGGGGTGGGGCTGGCCAACTTCGTCTGCCGGACTCGGAATGCCGCGAGACTTTGCGAGGGGCCTCCTTGTGCCAAAAATAGGCAGTGGCAAAGCCGCGCCCAAAAATAACAGCCCGAAGGCCGGGTCGCCAAGTTCGTCCAGCGGAAAAAGGCCACAAAAACGGGTGGGCTATAGCCTCGGGGGGTGGGGCTGGCCAACTTCGTCCGCCGGACTCAGAATGCAGCGAGACTTTGCGAGGGGCCTCCGTGTGCCAAAAATAGACCGCAGGCAGAGCCGTGCCCAAAAATAACCGCCCGAAGGCCGGGGTGCCAAGTTCGTCCAGCGGAAAAAGGCCACAAAAACGGGTGGGCTATAGCCTTGGGGGGTGGGGCTGGCCAACTTCGTCCGCCGGACACAGAATGGCGCGAGACTTTGCGAGCGACCTCCGTGTGCCAAACATAGGCCGCGGGCACAGCCACGCTCAAAAATAACCGCCCGAAGGCCGGGGCGCCAAGTTCGTCCAGCGGAAAAAGGCCACAAAAACGGGTGGGCTATAGCCTTGGGGGGTTGGGCTGGCCAACTTCGTCCGCAGGACTCGGAATGGCGCGAGACTTTGCGAGCGGCCTCCGTGTGCCAAAAATAGGCTGCAGGAAGACCCGTGCCCAAAAATAATGGCCCGAAGGCCGGGGCGCCAAGTTCGTCCAGCGGAAAAAGGCCACAAAAACGGGTGGGCTATAGCCTTGGGGGGTGGGGCTGGCCAACTTCGTCTGCCGGACTCGGAATGCCGCGAGACTTTGCGAGGGGCCTCCTTGTGCCAAAAATAGGCAGTGGCAAAGCCGCGCCCAAAAATAACAGCCCGAAGGCCGGGTCGCCAAGTTCGTCCAGCGGAAAAAGGCCACAAAAACGGGTGGGCTATAGCCTCGGGGGGTGGGGCTGGCCAACTTCGTCCGCCGGACTCAGAATGCAGCGAGACTTTGCGAGGGGCCTCCGTGTGCCAAAAATAGACCGCAGGCAGAGCCGTGCCCAAAAATAACCGCCCGAAGGCCGGGGTGCCAAGTTCGTCCAGCGGAAAAAGGCCACAAAAACGGGTGGGCTATAGCCTTGGGGGGTGGGGCTGGCCAACTTCGTCTGCCGGACTCGGAATGCCGCGAGACTTTGCGAGGGGTCTGCTTGTGCCAAAAATAGGCAGTGGACAAAGCCGCGCCCAAAAATAACAGCCCGAAGGCCGGGGCGCCAAGTTCGTCCAGCGGAAAAAGGCCACAAAAACGGGTGGGCTATAGCCTTGGGGGGTGGGGCAGGCCAACTTCATCCGCCGGACTCGGAATGCCGCGAGACTTTTCTAGCGGCCTCCGTGTGCCAAAAATAGACCTCGGGCAAAGTCGCGCCCAAAAATAACCGCCCGAAGGCCGGGGCGCCAAGTTCGTCCAGCGGAAAAAGGCCACAAAAACGGGTGGGCTATAGCCTTGGGGGGTGGGGCTGGCCCACTTCGTCCGCCGGACTCCGAATGCCGTGAGACTTTGCGAGGGGCCTCCGTGTGCCAAAAATAGGCTGCAGGCAGACCCATGCCCAACAATAATGGCCCGAAGGCCGGGGCGCCAAGTTCGTCCAGCGGAAAAAGGCCACAAAAACGGGTGGGCTATAGCCTCGGGGGGTGGGGCTGGCCAACTTCGTCCGCCGGACTTGGAATGCCGCGAGACTTTGCGAGGGGACTCTGTGTGATAAAAATAGGCTGCGGGCAAAGCCGTGCCCGAAGGCCGGGGCGCCAAGTTCGTCCAGCGGAAAAAGGCCACAAAAACGGGTGGGCTATAGCCTTGCGGGGTGGGGCTGGCCAACTTCGTACCCCGGACTCGGAATGCCGCGAGAATTTGCGAGGGGACTCCATGAGCCAAGAATAGGCCGCGGTCGAAGCCGCACCCAAAAATAACCACCCGAAGGCCGGGGCGCCAAGTTCGTCCAGCGGAAAAAGGCCACAAAAACGGGTGGGCTATAGCCTCGGGGGGTGGGGCTGGCCAACTTCGTCCGCCGGACTCAGAATGCAGCGAGACTTTGCGAGGGGCCTCCGTGTGCCAAAAATAGACCGCAGGCAGAGCCGTGCCCAAAAATAACCGCCCGAAGGCCGGGGTGCCAAGTTCGTCCAGCGGAAAAAGGCCACAAAAACGGGTGGGCTATAGCCTTGGGGGGTGGGGCTGGCCAACTTCGTCTGCCGGACTCGGAATGCCGCGAGACTTTGCGAGGGGTCTGCTTGTGCCAAAAATAGGCAGTGGACAAAGCCGCGCCCAAAAATAACAGCCCGAAGGCCGGGGCGCCAAGTTCGTCCAGCGGAAAAAGGCCACAAAAACGGGTGGGCTATAGCCTTGGGGGGTGGGGCAGGCCAACTTCATCCGCCGGACTCGGAATGCCGCGAGACTTTTCTAGCGGCCTCCGTGTGCCAAAAATAGACCTCGGGCAAAGTCGCGCCCAAAAATAACCGCCCGAAGGCCGGGGCGCCAAGTTCGTCCAGCGGAAAAAGGCCACAAAAACGGGTGGGCTATAGCCTTGGGGGGTGGGGCTGGCCCACTTCGTCCGCCGGACTCCGAATACCGTGAGACTTTGTGAGGGGCCTCCGTGTGCCAAAAATAGGCTGCAGGCAGACCCATGCCCAACAATAATGGCCCGAAGGCCGGGGCGCCAAGTTCGTCCAGCGGAAAAAGGCCACAAAAACGGGTGGGCTATAGCCTCGGGGGGTGGGGCTGGCCAACTTCGTCCGCCGGACTTGGAATGCCGCGAGACTTTGCGAGGGGACTCTGTGTGATAAAAATAGGCTGCGGGCAAAGCCGTGCCCGAAGGCCGGGGCGCCAAGTTCGTCCAGCGGAAAAAGGCCACAAAAACGGGTGGGCTATAGCCTTGCGGGGTGGGGCTGGCCAACTTCGTACCCCGGACTCGGAATGCCGCGAGAATTTGCGAGGGGACTCCATGAGCCAAGAATAGGCCGCGGTCGAAGCCGCACCCAAAAATAACCACCCGAAGGCCGGGGCGCCAAGTTCGTCCAGCGGAAAAAGGCCACAAAAACGGGTGGGCTATAGCCTCGGGGGGTGGGGCTGGCCAACTTCGTCCGCCGGACTCAGAATGCAGCGAGACTTTGCGAGGGGCCTCCGTGTGCCAAAAATAGACCGCAGGCAGAGCCGTGCCCAAAAATAACCGCCCGAAGGCCGGGGTGCCAAGTTCGTCCAGCGGAAAAAGGCCACAAAAACGGGTGGGCTATAGCCTTGGGGGGTGGGGCTGGCCAACTTCGTCTGCCGGACTCGGAATGCCGCGAGACTTTGCGAGGGGTCTGCTTGTGCCAAAAATAGGCAGTGGACAAAGCCGCGCCCAAAAATAACAGCCCGAAGGCCGGGGCGCCAAGTTCGTCCAGCGGAAAAAGGCCACAAAAACGGGTGGGCTATAGCCTTGGGGGGTGGGGCAGGCCAACTTCATCCGCCGGACTCGGAATGCCGCGAGACTTTTCTAGCGGCCTCCGTGTGCCAAAAATAGACCTCGGGCAAAGTCGCGCCCAAAAATAACCGCCCGAAGGCCGGGGCGCCAAGTTCGTCCAGCGGAAAAAGGCCACAAAAACGGGTGGGCTATAGCCTTGGGGGGTGGGGCTGGCCCACTTCGTCCGCCGGACTCCGAATGCCGTGAGACTTTGCGAGGGGCCTCCGTGTGCCAAAAATAGGCTGCAGGCAGACCCATGCCCAACAATAATGGCCCGAAGGCCGGGGCGCCAAGTTCGTCCAGCGGAAAAAGGCCACAAAAACGGGTGGGCTATAGCCTCGGGGGGTGGGGCTGGCCAACTTCGTCCGCCGGACTTGGAATGCCGCGAGACTTTGCGAGGGGACTCTGTGTGATAAAAATAGGCTGCGGGCAAAGCCGTGCCCGAAGGCCGGGGCGCCAAGTTCGTCCAGCGGAAAAAGGCCACAAAAACGGGTGGGCTATAGCCTTGCGGGGTGGGGCTGGCCAACTTCGTACCCCGGACTCGGAATGCCGCGAGAATTTGCGAGGGGACTCCATGAGCCAAGAATAGGCCGCGGTCGAAGCCGCACCCAAAAATAACCACCCGAAGGCCGGGGCGCCAAGTTCGTCCAGCGGAAAAAGGCCACAAAAACGGGTGGGCTATAGCCTTGGGGGGTGGGACTGGCCGACTTCGTCCGCCGGACTCGGAATGCCGCGAGACTTTGTGAGGGGCCTCCGTGAGCCAAAACTAGGCCACGGGCAAAGCCGCACCCAAAAATAACCGCCCGAAGGCCGGGGCGCCAAGTTCGTCCAGCGGAAAAAGGCCACAAAAACGGGTGGGCTATAGCCTGGGGGGTGGGGCTGCCCAACTTCGTCCGCCGGACTCGTAATGGCGCGAGACTTTGCGAACGGCCTCCGTGTGCCAAAAATAGGCCGCGGGCACAGCCGCGCCCAAAAATAACCGCCCGAAGGCCGGGGCGCCAAGTTCGTCCAGCGGAAAAAGTCCACAAAAACGGGTGGGCTATAGCCTTGGGGGGTGGGGCTGCCCAACTTCGTCCGCCGGACTCGGAACGCCGCGAGACTTTGTGAGGGGCCTCCGTGTGTTAAAAATAGGCCGCAGGCACAGCCGCGCCCAAAAATAACCGCCCGAAGGCCGGGGCGCCAAGTTCGTCCAGCGGAAAAAGTCCACAAAAACGGGTGGGCTATAGCCTTGGGGGGTGGGGCTGGCCCACTTTGTCCGCCGGACTCGGAACGCCGCGAGACTTTGCGAGGGGCCTCCGTGTGTTAAAAAAAGGCCGCAGGCAAGGCCGAGCCGAAAAATAAACGCCCGAAGGCCGGGGCGCCAAGTTCGTCCAGCGGAAAAAGGCCACAAAAACGGGTGGGCTATAGCCTTGGGGGGTGGGGCTGGCCAACTTCGTCCGCCGGACTCGGAATGCCGCGAGACTTTGCGAGGGGCCTCCGTGTGCCAAAAATAGGCCGCGGACAAAGCCGCACCCAAAAATAACTGCCCGAAGGCCGGGGCACCAAGTTCGTCCAGCGGAAAAAGGCCAGAAAAACGGTTGGGCTATAGCCTTGGGGGGTGGGGCTGGCCAACTTCGTCCGCCCGACTCGGAATGCCGCGAGACTTTGCAAGGGGCCTCCGTGTGCCAAAAATAGGCCACGGGCAAAGTCGCACCCAAAAATAACCTCCCGAAGGCCGGGGCTCCATGTTCGTCCAGCGGAAAAAGGCCACAAAAACGGGTGGGCTATAGCCTTGGGGGGGTGGGGCAGGCCCACTTCGTCCGCCGGATTCGGAATGCCGCGACACTTTGCGAGGGGCTTCCACGTGCCAAAAATAGGCCGCGGGCAAAGCCGCGCCCAAAAATAACCGCCCGAAGGCCGGGTCGCCAAGTTCGACCAGCGGAAAAAGGCCACAAAAACGGGTGGGCTATAGCCTTGGGGGGTGGGGCTGGTCTACTTTGTCCGCTCGACTCGGAATACCGCGAGCCATTGCGAGGGGCCTCCGTAAGCCAAAACTAGGCCGCAGACCAAGCCGCGCCCAAAAATAACCGCCCGAAGGCCAGGGCGCCAAGTTCGTCCAGCGGAAAAAGGCCACAAAAACGGGTGGGCTATAGCCTTGGGGGGTGGGGCTCGCCAACTTCGTCCGCCGGACTCGGAATGCCGTGAGACTTTGTGAGGGTCCTCTGTGAGCCAAGAATAGGCCGCGGTCGAAGCCGTACCCAAAAATAACCGCCCGAAGGCCGGGGCGCCAAGTTCGTCCAGCGGAAAAAGTCCACAAAAACGGGTGGGCTATAGCCTTGGGGGGTGGGGCTGGCCCACTTTGTCCGCCGGACTCGGAACGCCGCGAGACTTTGCGAGGGGCCTCCGTGTGTTAAAAAAAGGCCGCAGGCAAGGCCGAGCCGAAAAATAAACGCCCGAAGGCCGGGGCGCCAAGTTCGTCCAGCGGAAAAAGGCCACAAAAACGGGTGGGCAATAGCCTTGGGGGATGGGGCTGGCCGACTTCGTCCGCCGGACTCGGAATGGCTCGAGACTTTGCGAGCGGCCTCCGTGTACCAAAAATAGGCCGCGGGCACAGCCGCGCCCAAAAATAACCACCCGAAGGCCGGGGCGCCAATTCGTCCAGCGGAAAAAGGCCACAAAAACGGGTGGGCTATAGCCTTGGGGGGTGGGGCTGGCCAACATCGTCCGCCGGACTCGGAATGCCGTAAGATTTTGCGAGGGGCCTCCGTGTGCCAAAAATAGGCCGCGGGCTAAGCCGCGCCCAAAAATAACAGCCCGAAGGCCGGGGCGCCAAGTTCGTCCAGCGGAAAAAGGCCACAAAAACGGGTGGGCTATAGCCTTGGGGGATGGGGCTGGCCGACTTCGTCCGCCGGACTCGGAATGGCTCGAGACTTTGCGAGCTGCCTCCGTGTGACAAAAATAGGCCGCGGGCACAGCCGCGCCCAAAAATAACCACCCGAAGGCCAGGGCGCCAAGTTCGTCCAGCGGAAAAAGGCCACAAAAACGGGTGGGCTATAGCCTTGGGGGGTGGGGCTGCCCAACTTCGTCCGCCGGACTCGGAATGGCTCGAGAATTTGCGAGCGGCCTCCGTGTACCAAAAATAGGCCGCGGGCACAGCCGCGCCCAAATATAACCACCCGAAGGCCGGGTAGCCAATTCGTCCAGCGGAAAAAGGCCACAAAAACGGGTGGGCTATAGCCTTGGGGGGTGGGGCTGGCCAACGTCGTCCGCCGGACTCGGAATGGCGCGAGACTTTGCGAGCGGCCTCCGTGTGCCAAAAATAGGCCGCGGACACAGCCGCGCCAAAAAACAACTGCCCGGAGGGCCGGGGCGCCAAGTTCGTCCAGCGGAAAAAGGCCACACAAAACGGCTGGGCTATAGCGTTGGGGGGTGGGGCTGGCCGACTTCGTCCGCCGGACTCGGAATGGCGCGAGACATTGCGAGCGGCCTCCGTGTGCCAAAAATAGGCCGCGGACACAGCCGCACCCAAAAAAAACCGCCCGAAGGCCGGGGCGCCAAGTTCGCCCAGCGGAGAAAGGCCACAAAAATGGGTGGGGTATAGCCTTGGGGGGTGGGGCTGGCCAACTTCGACCGCCGGACTCGGAATGGCGCGAGACTTTGCGAGTGGCCTCCATGTGCAAACAATAGGCCGCGGGCACAGCCGCACCCAAAAATAACCGCCCGAAGGCCGGGGCACCAAGTTCGTCCGGCGGAAATAGGCCGCAAACATGGGTGGGCTATAGCCTTGGGGGTTGGGACGGGCAAACTTCGTCCGCCGGACTCGGAATGGCGCGAGACTTTGCGAGCGGCCTCCGTGTGCCAAAAATAGGCCGTGGGCACAGCCGCGCCCAAAAATAACCGCCCGAAGGCCGGGGCGCCAAGTTCGTCCAGCGGAAAAAGGCCACACAAAACGGGTGGGCTATAGCCTTGGGGGGTGGGGCTGGCCGACTTCGTCCGCCGGACTCGCAATGGCGCGAGACTTTGCGAGCGGCCGCCGTGTGCCAAAAATAGGCCGCGGGCACAGCCGCGCCCAAAAATAACCACCCGAAGGCCGGGGCGCCAAGTTCGTCCAGCGGAAAAAGGCCACAAAAACGGGTGGGCTATAGCCTTGGGGGGTGGGGCTGCCCAACTTCGTCCGCCGGACTCGGAATAGCGCGAGACTTTGCAACCGGCCTCCGTGTGCCAGAAATAGGCCACGGGCACAGCCGCGCCCAAAAATAACCGCCCGAAGGCCGGGGCGCCAAGTTCGTCCAGCGGAAAAAGGCCACAAAAACGGGTGGGGTATAGCCTTGGGGGGTGGGGCGGGCCAACTTCGTCCGCAGGACTCGGAATGGCGCGAGACTTTGCGAGCGGCCTCCGTGTGCCAAAAATAGGCCGCGGGCACAGCCTCACCCAAAAATAACGGCCCGGAGGGCCGGGGCGCCAAGTTCGTCCAGCGGAAAAAGGCCACACAAAACGGGTGGGCTGTAGCCTTGGGGGGTGGGGCTGGCCGACTTCATCCGCCGGACTCGGAATGGCGCGAGACTTTGCGAGCGGCCTCCGTGTGCCAAAAATAGGCCACGGACACAGCCACGCTCAAAAATAACCGCCCGAAGGCCGGGGCGCCAAGTTCGTCCAGCGGAAAAAGCCCACAAAAACGGTTGGCTATAGCCTTGGGGGGCGGGGCTGGCCAACTTCGTCCGCCGGACTCGGAATGGCGCGAGAATTTGCGAGGTGCCTCTGTGTGCCAAAAATAGGCTGCGGGCACAGCCGCGCCCAAAAATAACCGCCCGAAGGCCGGGGCGCCAAGTTCGTGCAGCGGAAAAAGGCCACAAAAACGGTTGGGCTATAGCCTTGGGGGGTGGGGCTGGCCAACTTCGTCTGCCGGACTCGGAATGGCGCGAGACTTTACGAGCGGCCTCCGTGTGCCAAAAATAGACCGCGGACACAGCCGCGCCCAAAAATAACCCCCCGAAGGCCGGGGCGCCATGTTCGTTCAGCGGAAAAAGGCCACAAAAACGGGTGGGCTATAGCCTTGGGGGGTGGGGCTGGCCAATTTCGTCCGCCGGACTCGGAATGGCACGAGACCTTGCGATTGGCCTCCGTGTGCCAAAAATAGGCCATGGGAACAGCCGCTCCCAAAAATAACCGCCCGAAGGCCGGGGCGCCAAGTTCGTCCAGCGGAAAAAGGCCACAAAAACGGGTGGGCTATAGCATTGGGGGGTGGGACTGGCCAACTTCGTCCGCCGGACTCGGAATGGCGCGAGACTTTGCGAGGCGCCTCCGTGTGCCAAAAATAGGCTGCGGGCACAGCCGCGCCCAAAAATAACCTCCCGAAGGCCGGGGCGCCAAGTTCGTCCTGCGGAAAAAGGCCACAAAAACGGGTGGGCTATAGCATTGGGGGGTGGGGCTGGCCAACATCGTCCGCCGGACTCGGAATGCAGCGAGACTTTGCGAGGGGCCTCCATGTGCCACAAATAGGCCGCGGACAAAGGCGCGCCCAAAATTAACTGCCCGAAGGCCCGGGCGCCAAGTTCGTCCAGCTGAAAAAGGCCACAAAAACGGGTGCGATAAAGCCTTGGGGGGTGGGGCTGGCCAACTTCGTCCGCCGGACTCGGAATGGCACGAGACTTTGCGAGGTGCCTCCGTGTGCCAAAAATAGGCTGCGGGCACAGCCGCACCCAAAAATCACGGCCCGAAGGCCGGGGCGCCAAGTTCGTCCAGCGGAAAAAGGCCACAAAAACGGGTGGGCTATAGCATTGGGGGGTGGGGCTGGCGAACTTCGTCCGCCGGACTAGGAATGGCGCGAGACTTTGCGAGGTGCCTCCGTGTGCCAAAAATAGGCTGCGGGCACAGCTGCACCCAAAAATCACGGCCCGAAGGCCGGGGCGCCAAGTTCGTCCAGCGGAAAAAGGCCACAAAAACGGTTGGGCTATAGCCTTGGGGGGCGGGGCTGGCCAACTTCGTCCGCCGGACTCGGAATGCCGCGAGACTTTGCGAGGTGCCTCCGTGTGCCAAAAATATGCTGCGGGCACAGCCGCGCCCAAAAATAACCGCCCGAAGGCCGGGGCGCCAAGTTCGTGCAGCGGAAAAAGGCCACAAAAACGGTTGGGCTATAGCCTTGGGGGGTGGGGCTAGCCAACTTCGTCCGCCGGACTCGGAATGGCGCGAGACTTTGCGAGGCACCTCCGTGTGCCAAAAATAGGCTACGGGCACAGCTGTGCCCAAAAATAACCGCCCGAAGGCCGCGGCGCCAAGTTCGTCCAGCGAAAAAAGGCCACAAAAACGGGTGGGCTATAGCATTGGGGGGTGGGGCTGGCGAACTTCGTCCGCCGGACTCGGAATGGCGCGAGACTTTGCGAGGTGCCTCCGTGTGCCAAAAATAGGCTACGGGCACAGCCGCACCCAAAAATCACGGCCCGAAGGCCGGGGCGCCAAGTTTGTCCAGCGGAAAAAGGCCACAAAAACGGGTGGGCTATAGCATTGGGGGGTGGGGCTGGCAAACTTCGTCCGCCGGACTCGGAATGGCGCGAGACTTTGCGAGGTGCCTCCGTGTGCCCAAAATAGGCCGCGGGCACAGCCGTGCCCAAAAATAACCGCCCGAAGGCCGGGGCGCCAAGTTCGTCCAGCGGGAAAATGCCCCAAAAACGGGTGGGCTATAGCCTTGGGGAGTGGGGCTGGCCAACTTCATCCGCCGGACTCGGAATGGCGTGAGACTTTGCGAGGCACCTCCGTTTGCAAAAAATAGGCCGCGGGCACAGCAGCGCCCAAAAATAACCGCCCGAAGGCCGGGGCGCCAAGTTCGTCCAGCGGAAAAAGCCCACAAAAAAGGTTGGCTATAGCCTTGGGGGGCGGGGCTGGCCGACTTCGTCCGCCGGACTCGGAATGCCGTGAGACTTTGCGAGGTGCCTCCGTGTGCCAAAAATAGGCTGCGGGCACAGCCGCGCCCAAAAATAACCGCCCGAAGGCCGGGGCGCCAAGTTCGTGCAGCGGAAAAAGGCCACAAAAACGGTTGGGCTATAGCCTTGGGGGGTGGGGCTAGCCAACTTCGTCCGCCGGACTCGGAATGGCGCGAGACGTTGCGAGGAGCCTCCGTGTGCCAAAGATAGGCTGCGGGCACAGCCACGCCCAAAAATAACTGCCCGAAGGCCAGGGCGCCAAGTTCGTCCAGCGAAAAAAGGCCACAAAAACGGGTGGGCTATAGCATTGGGGAGTGGGGCTGGCGAACTTCGTCCGCCGGACTCGGAATGGCGCGAGACTTTGCGAGGTGCCTCCATGTGCCAAAAATAGGCTGCGGGCACAGCCGCACCCAAAAATAACGGCCCGAAGGCCGGGGCGCCAAGTTCGTCCAGCGGGAAAATGCCCCAAAAACGGGTGGGCTATAGCCTTGGGGAGTGGGGCTGGCCAACTTCATCCGCCGGTCTCGGAATGGCGTGAGACTTTGCGAGGTGCCTCCGTTTGCAAAAAATAGGCTGCGGGCACAGCAGCGCCCAAAAATAACCGCCCGAAGGCCGGGGCGCCAAGTTCGTGCAGCGGAAAAAGGCCACAAAAACGGTTGGGCTATAGCCTTGGGGGGCGGGGCTGGCCAACTTCGTCCGCCGGACTCGGAATGGCGCAAGACTTTGCGAGACACTTCCGTGTGCCAAAAATAGGCTACGGGCACAGCAGCGCCCAAAAATAACCGCCCGAAGGCCGGGGCGCCAAGTTCGTGCAGCGGAAAAAGGCCACAAAAACGGTTGGGCTATAGCCTTGGGGTGTGGGGCTAGCCAACTTTGTCCGCCGGACTCGGAATGGCGCGAGACTTTGCGAGGCACTTCCGTGTGCCAAAAATAGGCTGCGGGCACAGCCGTGCCCAAAAATAACCGCCCGAAGGCCGGGGCGCCAAGTTCGTCCAGCGAAAAAAGGCCACAAAAACGGGTGGGCTATAGCATTGGGGGGTGGGGCTGGCGAACTTCGTCCGCCGGATTCGGAATGGCGCGAGACTTTGCGAGGTGCCTCCGTGTGCCAAAAATAGGCTGCGGGCACAGCCGCACCCAAAAATCACGGCCCGAAGGCCGGGGCGCCAAGTTTGTCCAGCGGAAAAAGGCCACAAAAACGGGTGGGCTATAGCATTGGGGGGTGGGGCTGGCGAACTTCGTCCGCCGGACTCGGAATGGCGCGAGACTTTGCGAGGTGCCTCCGTGTGCCCAAAATAGGCCGCGGGCACAGCCGTGCCCAAAAATAACCGCCCGAAGGCCGGGGCGCCAAGTTCGTCCAGCGCGAAAATGCCCCAAAAACGGGTGGGCTATAGCCTTGGGGAGTGGGGCTGGCCAACTTCATCCGCCGGACTCGGAATGGCGTGAGACTTTGCGAGGCACCTCCGTTTGCAAAAAATAGGCCGCGGGCACAGCAGCGCCCAAAAATAACCGCCCGAAGGCCGGGGCGCCAAGTTCGTCCAGCGGAAAAAGCCCACAAAAAAGGTTGGCTATAGCCTTGGGGGGCGGGGCTGGCCGACTTCGTCCGCCGGACTCGGAATGCCGTGAGACTTTGCGAGGTGCCTCCGTGTGCCAAAAATAGGCTGCGGGCACAGCCGCGCCCAAAAATAACCGCCCGAAGGCCGGGGCGCCAAGTTCGTGCAGCGGAAAAAGGCCACAAAAACGGTTGGGCTATAGCCTTGGGGGGTGGGGCTAGCCAACTTCGTCCGCCGGACTCGGAATGGCGCGAGACGTTGCGAGGAGCCTCCATGTGCCAAAAATAGGCTGCGGGCACAGCCGCGCCCAAAAATAACTGCCCGAAGGCCGGGGCGCCAAGTTCGTCCAGCGAAAAAAGGCCACAAAAACGGGTGGGCTATAGCATTGGGGAGTGGGGCTGGCGAACTTCGTCCGCCGGACTCGGAATGGCGCGAGACTTTGCGAGGTGCCTCCATGTGCCAAAAATAGGCTGCGGGCACAGCCGCACCCAAAAATAACGGCCCGAAGGCCGGGGCGCCAAGTTCGTCCAGCGGGAAAATGCCCCAAAAACGGGTGGGCTATAGCCTTGGGGAGTGGGGCTGGCCAACTTCATCCGCCGGTCTCGGAATGGCGCGAGACTTTGCAAGGCGCCTCCGTTTGCAAAAAATAGGCTGCGGGCACAGCAGCGCCCAAAAATAACCGCCCGAAGGCCGGGGCGCCAAGTTCGTGCAGCGGAAAAAGGCCACAAAAACGGTTGGGCTATAGCCTTGGGGGGTGGGGCTAGCCAACTTCGTCCGCCGGACTCGGAATGGCGCAAGACTTTGCGAGACACTTCCGTGTGCCAAAAATAGGCTGCGGGCACAGCAGCGCCCAAAAATAACCGCCCGAAGGCCGGGGCGCCAAGTTCGTGCAGCGGAAAAAGGCCACAAAAACGGTTGGGCTATAGCCTTGGGGTGTGGGGCTAGCCAACTTTGTCCGCCGGACTCGGAATGGCGCGAGACTTTGCGAGGCACTTCCGTGTGCCAAAAATAGGCTGCGGGCACAGCCGTGCCCAAAAATAACCGCCCGAAGGCCGGGGCGCCAAGTTCGTCCAGCGAAAAAAGGCCACAAAAACGGGTGGGCTATAGCATTGGGGGGTGGGGCTGGCGAACTTCGTCCGCCGGACTCGGAATGGCGCGAGACTTTGCGAGGCGCCTCCGTGTGCCAAAAATAGGCTGCGGGCACAGCCGCGCCCAAAAATAACTGCCCGAAGGCCGGGGCGCCAAGTTCGTCCAGCGGAAAAAGGCCACAAAAACGGGTGGGCTATAGCATTGGGGGGTGGGGCGGGCGAACTTCGTCCGCCGGACTCGGAATGGCGCGAGACTTTGCGAGGTGCCTCCGTGTACCAAAAATAGGCCGCGGGCACAGCCATGGCCAAAAATAACGGCCCGAAGGCCGGGGCGCCAAGTTCGTCCAGCGGAAAAAGGCCACAAAAACGGGTGGGCTATAGCCTTGGGGGGTGGGACTGGCCAACTTCGTCCGCCGGACTCGGAATGCCGTGAGACTTTGCGAGGTGCCTCCGTGTGCCAAAAATAGGCCGCGGACACAGCCGTGGCCAAAAATAACAGCCCGAAGGCCGGGGCGACAAGTTCGTGCAGCGGAAAAAGGCCACAAAAACGGGTGGGCTATAGCCTTGGGGGGTGGGGCTGGCCGACTTAGTCTGGCGGACTCGGAATGGCGTGAGACTTTGGGAGGTGCCTCCATGTGCCAAAAATAGGCTGCGGGCACAGCCGCGCCCAAAAATAACCGCCCGAAGGCCGGGGCGCCATGTTCGTCCAGCGGAAAAAGGCCACAAAAACGGGTGGGCTATAGCCTTGGGGGGTGGGGCTGGCCAACTTCGTCCGCCGGACTCGGAATGGCGCGAGACTTTGCGAGGCGCCTCTGTGTGCCAAAAATAGGCCGCGGACACAGCCGCGCCCAAAAATAACCGCCCGAAGGCCGGGGCGCCATGTTCGTCCAGCGGGAAAATATCCCAAAAACGCGTGGGCTATAACCTTGGGGGGTGGGGCTGGCCAACTTCATCCGCCGGACTCGGAATGGCGCGAGACTTTGCGAGGTGCCTCCGATTGCAAAAAATAGGCCGCGGGCACAGCAGTGCCCAAAAATAACCGCCCGAAGGCCGGGGCGCCAAGTTCGTCCACCGGAAAAAGCCCACAAAAACGGTTGGATATAGCCTTGGGGGGTGGGGCTGACCAACTTCGTCCGCCGGACTCGGATTGGCGCGATACTTTGCGAGGCACCTCCATGTGCCAAAAATAGGCCACATGCACAGCCACGCCCAAAAATAACCGCCCGAAGGCTGGAGCGCCAAGTTCGTCCAGCGGAAAAAGGCCACAAAAACGGGTGGGCTATAGCCTTGGGGGGTGGGGCTGGCCCACTTCGTCCGCCGGACTCGGAATGCCGTAAGACTTTGCGAGGGGCCTCCGTGTGCCAAAAATAGGACGCGGCCAAAGCTGCGCCGAAAAATAACCGCCCGAAGGCCGGGGCGCCAAGTTCGTCCGGCGGAAAAAGGCCACAAAAACGGGTGGGCTATAGCCTTTGGGAGTGGGGCTGGCCCACTTCGTCCGCCGGACTCGGAATGCCGCGAGACTTTGCGAGGGGCCTCCGTGTGCAAAAAATAGGCCGCGGGCAAAGCCGCGCCCAAAAATAACCGCCCGAAGGCCGGGGCGCCAAGTTCGTCCAGCGGAAAAAGGACACAAAAACGGGTGGGCTATAGCCTTGGGGGTTCGGGCTAGCCACCTTCGTCCGCCGGACTCGGAATGCCGCGAGAATTTTCGAGTGGCCTCCGTGTGCCAAAAATAGGCCGCGGGCAAAGCCGCTTCCAAAAATAACCGCCCGAAGGCCGGGGCGCCAAGTTCGTCCACCGGAAAAAGTCCACAAAAACGCGTGGGCTATAGCCTTGGGGGGTGGGGCTGGCCAACTTCGTCCGCCGGACTCGGAATGCCGCGAGACTTTGCGAGGGGCCTCCGTATGCCAAAAATAGGCTGCGGGTAAAGCCGCGCCCAAAAATAACCACCCGAAGGCCGGAGCGCCAAGTTTGTCCAGCGGAAAAAGGCCCCAAAAACGGGTGGGCTATAGCCTTGGGGGGTGGGGCTGGCCAACTTCGTCCGCCGGACTCGGAATGCCGCGAGACTTTGCGAGGGGCCTCCGTGTGCCAAAAATAGGCCGCAGGCAAAGCCGCATCCAAAAATAACCGCCCGAAGGCCGGGGCGCCAAGTTCGTCCGGCGGAAAAAGGGCACAAAAACGGGTGGGCTATAGCCTTGGGGGGTGGGGCTGGCCCACTTCGTCTGCCGGACTCGGAATGCCGCGACACTTTGCGAGGGGCCTCCGTGTGCCGAAAATAGGCCGCAGGCAAAGCCGCGCCCAAAAATAACCGCCGAAGGCCGGGGCGCCAAGTTCGTCGAGCGGAAAAAGGCCACAAACACAGGTGGGCTATAGCCTTGGGCTGTGGGGCGGGCCCACTTCGTCCGCCCGAC
This sequence comes from Citrus x changshan-huyou, assembly GCA_039657385.1. Taxonomy (NCBI): domain Eukaryota; kingdom Viridiplantae; phylum Streptophyta; class Magnoliopsida; order Sapindales; family Rutaceae; genus Citrus; species Citrus x changshan-huyou. The sequence continues at coordinate 1,060,374 of JBCGBO010000015.1, forward strand.
TCGGAATGCCGCGAGACTTTGCGAGGGGCCTCCATGTGCCAAAAATAGGCCGCGGGCAAAGCCGCACCCAATAATAACCGCCGGAAGGCCGGGGCGCCTTGTTCGTCCAGCGGAAAAAGGCCACAAAAACGGGTGGGCTATAGCCTTGGGGGGTGGGGCTGGCCCACTTCGTCCGCCGGACTCGGAATGCCGCGAGACTTTGCGAGGGGCTCCGTGTGCCAAAAATAGGCCGCGGGCAAAGCCGCGCCCAAATATAACCGCCCGAAGGCCGGGGCGCCAAGTTTGTCCAGCGGAAAAAGGCCCCAAAAACGGGTGGGCTATAGCCTTGGGGGGTGGGGCTGGCCAACTTCGTCCGCCGGACTCGGAATGCTGCGAGACTTTGCGAGGGGCCTCCGTCTGCCAAAAATAGGCCGCGGGCAAAGCCGCGCCCAAAAATAACTGCCCGAAGGCCGGGGCTCCAAGTTCGTCCAGCGGAAAAAGGCCACAAAAACGGGTGGGCTATAGCCTTGGGGGTGGGGCTGGCCAACTTCATCCGCCGGACTCGGAATGCCGCGAGACTTTGCGAGGGGCCTCCGTATGCCAAAAATAGGCCGCGGACAAAGCCGCGCCCAAAAATAACCGCCCGAAGGCCGGGGCGCCAAGTTCGTCGAGCGGAAAAAGGCCACAAAAACGGGTGGGCTATAGCCTTGGGGTGTCGGGCGGGCCCACTTCGTCCGCCCGACTCGGAATGCCGCGAGACTTTGCGAGGGGCCTCCATGTGCCAAAAATAGGCCGCGGGCAAAGCCGCACCCAATAATAACCGCCCGAAGGCCGGGGCGCCTTGTTCGTCCAGCGGAAAAAGGCCACAAAAACGGGTGGGCTAAAGCCTTGGGGGGTGGGGCTGGCCCACTTCGTCCGCCGGCCTCGGAATGACGCAAGACTTTGCGAGGGGCCTCCTTGTGCCAAAAATAGGCCACGGGCAAAGCCGCGTCCAAAAATAACCGCCCGAAGGCCGGGGCGCCAAGTTCGTCCAGCGGAAAAATGCCATAAAAACGGGTGGGTTATAGCCTTGGGGGGTGGGGCTGGCCCACTTCGTCCGCCGGACTCGGAATGCCGCGAGACTTTGCGAGGGGCCTCCGTGTGCCAAAAATAGGCCGCAGGCAAAGCCACGCCCAAAAATAACCACCCGAAGGCCGGAGCGCCAAGTTTGTCCAGCGGAAAAAGGCCCCAAAAACGGGTGGGCTATAGCCTTGGGGAGTGGGGCTGGCCAACTTCGTCCGCCGGACTCGGAATGCCGCGAGACTTTGCGAGGGGCCTCCGTGTGCCAAAAATAGGCCGAGGGCAAAGCCGCATCCATAAATAACCGCCCGAAGGCCGGGGCGCCAAGTTCGTCCAGCGGAAAAAGGCCACAAAATCGGGTGGGCTATAGCCTTGGGGGGTGGGGCTGGCCCACTTCGTCCGCCGGACTAGGAATGCCGCGAAACTTTGCGAGGGGCCTCCGTGTGCCAAAAATAGGCTGCGGGTAAAGCCGCGCCCAAAAATAACCGCCCGAAGGCCGGGGCGCCAAGTTCGTCCAGCGGAAGAAGGCCACAAAAACGGGTGGGCTATAGCCTTGGGGGGTGGGGCTGGCCCACTTCGTCCGCCGGACTCGGAATGCCGCGAGACTTTGCGAGGGGCCTCCGTGTGCCAAAAATAGGCCGCGGGCAAAGCCGCGTCCAAAAATAACCGCCCGAAGGCCGGGGCGCCAAGTTCGTCCAGCGGAAAAAGGCCACAAAAACGGGTGGGCTATAGCCTTGGGGGGTGGGGCTGGCCCACTTCGTCCGCCGGACTCGGAATGCCGTAAGACTTTGCGAGGGGCCTCCGTGTGCCAAAAATAGGACGCGGCCAAAGCTGCGCCGAAAAATAACCGCCCGAAGGCCGGGGCGCCAAGTTCGTCCGGCGGAAAAAGGCCACAAAAACGGGTGGGCTATAGCCTTTGGGAGTGGGGCTGGCCCACTTCGTCCGCCGGACTCGGAATGCCGCGAGACTTTGCGAGGGGCCTCCGTGTGCCAAAAATAGGCCGCGGGCAAAGCCGCGCCCAAAAATAACCGCCCGAAGGCCGGGGCGCCAAGTTCGTCCCGCGGAAAAAGGACACAAAAACGGGTGGGCTATAGCCTTGGGGGTTCGGGCTAGCCACCTTCGTCCGCCGGACTCGGAATGCCGCGAGAATTTTCGAGTGGCCTCCGTGTGCCAAAAATAGGCCGCGGGTAAAGCCGCGTCCAAAAATAACCGCCCGAAGGCCGGGGCGCCAAGTTCGTCCACCGGAAAAAGTCCACAAAAACGCGTGGGCTATAGCCTTGGGGGGTGGGGCTGGCCAACTTCGTCCGCCGGACTCGGAATGCCGCGAGACTTTGCGAGGGGCCTCCGTGTGCCAAAAATAGGCTGCGGGTAAAGCCGCGCCCAAAAATAACCGCCCGAAGGCCGGGGCGCCAAGTTCGTCCAGCGGAAGAAGGCCACAAAAACGGGTGGGCTATAGCCTTGGGGGGTGGGGCTGGCCCACTTCGTCCGCCGGACTCGGAATGCCGCGAAACTTTGCGAGGGGCCTCCGTGTGCCAAAAATAGGCTGCGGGTAAAGCCGCGCCCAAAAATAACCGCCCGAAGGCCGGGGCGCCAAGTTCGTCCAGCGGAAAAATGCCACAAAAACGGGTGGGCTATAGCCTTGGGGGGTGGGGCTGGCCCACTTCGTCCGCCGGACTCCGGATGCCGCGAGACTTTGCGAGGGGCCTTCGTGTGCCAAAAATAGGCCGCGGGCAAAGCCGCGCACAAAAAAACCACCCGAAGGCCGGGGCGTCAAGTTCGTCCAGCGGAAAAAGGCCACAAAAACGGGTGGGTTATAGCCTTGGGGGATGGGGCCGGCCAATTTCGTCCGCCGGGCTCGGAATGCTGTGTGGCTTTGCGAGGGGCCTCCGTGTGCCAAAAATAGGCCACGGGCAAAGCCGATCCCAAAAATAACCGCCCGAAGGCCGGGGCGCCAAGTTCGTCCAGCGGAAAAAGGCCACAAAAACGGGTGGGCTATAGCCTTGGGGGATGGGGCTGGCCTACTTCGTCCGCCGGACTCGGAATGCCGAGAGACTTTGCGAGGGGCCTCCGAGTGCCAAAAATAGGCCACGGGCAAAGCCGTGCCCAAAAATAACCGCCCGAAGGCCGTGGCGCCAAGTTCGTCCAGCGGAAAATGGCCACAAAAACGGGTGGGCTATAGCCTTGGGGGGTGGGGCTGGCCAACTTCGTCCGCCGGACTCGGAATGCCGCGAGACTGTACGAGGGGCCACCGCGTGTCAAAAATAGGCTGCGGGCAAAGCCGAGTCCAAAAATAACCACCCGAAGACCGGGGCGCCAAGTACGTCCAGCGGAAAAAGGCCACAAAAACGGGTGGGTTATAGCCTTGGGGGATGGGGCCGGCCAATTTCGTCCGCCGGGCTCGGAATGCTGTGTGGCTTTGCGAGGGGCCTCCGTGTGCCAAAAATAGGCCACGGGCAAAGCCGATCCCAAAAATAACCGCCCGAAGGCCGGGGCGCCAAGTTCGTCCAGCGGAAAAAGGCCACAAAAACGGGTGGGCTATAGCCTTGGGGGATGGGGCTGGCCTACTTCGTCCGCCGGACTCGGAATGCCGAGAGACTTTGCGAGGGGCCTCCGAGTGCCAAAAATAGGCCACGGGCAAAGCCGTGCCCAAAAATAACCGCCCGAAGGCCGTGGCGCCAAGTTCGTCCAGCGGAAAATGGCCACAAAAACGGCTGGGCTATAGCCTTGGGGGGTGGGGCTGGCCAACTTCGTCCGCCGGACTCGGAATGCCGCGAGACTGTACGAGGGGCCACCGCGTGCCAAAAATAGGCTGCGGGCAAAGCCGAGTCCAAAAACAACCGCCCGAAGACCGGGGCGCCAAGTACGTCCAGCGGAAAAAGGCCACAAAAACAGGTGGGCTATAGCCTTGGGGGGTGGGGCTGGCCAACTGCGTCCGCCGGACTCGGAATGCCGCGAGCCTTTGCGAGGGGCCTCCGTGTGCTAAAAATAGGCCGCGGGCAAAGCCGCGTCCAAAAATAACCGACCTATGGCCGGGGCGCCAAGTTCGTCCAGCGGAAAAAGGTCACAAAAACGGGTGGGCTATAGCCTTGGCGGGTGGGGCTGACCAACTTTGTCCGCCGGGCTCGGAATGCCGCGAGAATTTTCGAGTGGCCTCCATGTGCCAAAAATAGGCCGCGGGCAAAGCCGCGTCCAAAAATAACCGCCCGAAGGCCGGGGTGCCAAGTTCGTCCACCGGAAAAAGTCCACAAAAACGCGTGGGCTATAGCCTTGGGGGGTGGGGCTGGCCAACTTCGTCCGCCGGACTCGGAATGCCGCGAGCCTTTGCGAGGGGCCTCCATGTGCCAAAAATAGGCCGCGGACAAAGCCAAATATAAAAATAACCACCCGAAGGCCGGGGCGCCAAGTTCGTCCAGCGGAAAAAGGCCACAAAAACGGGTGGGCTATAGCCTTGGGGGGTGGAACCGGACCACTTCGTCCGCCGGACTCGGAATGCTCCGAGACTTTGCGAGGCGCCTCCGTGTGCAAAAAATAGGCCGCGGGCAAAGCCGGGCCCAAAAATAACTGCCCCAAGGCCGGGGTGCCAAGTTCATCCAGTGGAAAAAGGCCACAAAAACGGGTGGGCTATAGCCTTGGGGGGTGGGGCTGGCCCACTTCGTCCGCCGGACTCGGAATGCCGCGAGACTTTGCGAGGGGCCTCCGTGTGCCAAAAATAGGCCGCGGACAAAGGCGCACCCAAAAATAACTGCCCGAAGGCCGGGGCGCCAAGTTCGTCCAGCGGAAAAAGGCCACAAAAACGGGTGGGCTATAGCCTTGGGGGGTGGGGCGGGCCAACTTCGTCCACCGGACTCGGAATGCCGCGAGCCTTTGCGAGGGGCCTCCGTGTGCCAAAAATAGGCCGCGGACAAAGCCGCGTCCAAAAATAACCGACCTAAGGCCGGGGCCCCAAGTTCGTCCAGCGGAAAAAGGCCACAAAAACGGGTGGGCTATAGCCTTGGCGGGTGGGGCTGGCCAACTTTGTCCGCCGGACTCGGAATGCTCCGAGACTTTACGAGGGGCCTCCGTGTGCCAAAAATAGGCCGCGGACAAAGCCGCGCGCAAAAATAACCGCACGAAGGCCGGGGCGCCAAGTTCTTCCAGCGGAAAAAGGCCACAAAACGGGTGGGCTATAGCCTTGGGGGGTGGGGCTGGCCAACTTCGTCCGCCGGACTCAGAATGCCGAGAGATTTTGCGAGGGGCCTCCGTGTACCAAAAATATACCGCGGACAGAGCCGGGCCCAAAAATAACCGTCCGAAGGCCGGGGCGCCAAGTTCGTCCGGCGGAAAAAGGCCACAAAAACGGGTGGGCTATAGCCTTGGGGGGTGGGGCTGGCCAACTTCGTCCACCGGACTCGGAATGCTGTGAGAATTTACGAGTGGCCTCCGTGTGCAAAAAATAGGCCGCGGACAAAGCCGCGCTCAAAAAATAACCGCCCGAAGGCCGGGGCGCCAAGTTCGTCCAGCGGAAAAAGGCCACAAAAACGGGTGGGCTATAGCCTTGAGGGGTGGGGCTGGCCAACTTCGTCCGCCCGACTCGGAATGCTGCGATACTTTGCGTGGGGCCTCCGTGTGCCAAAAATAGGCTGTGGGAAATGCCGCGCCCAAAAATAACCGCCCGAAGGCCGGGGCGCGAAGTTCGTCCAGCGGAAAAAGGCCACAAAAACGGGTGGGCTATAGCCTTGGGAGGTGGGCTGGCCAACTTCGTCCGCCGGACTCGAAATGCCGCGAGACTTTACGAGGGGCCTCCGTGTGCCGAAAATAGGCTGCGGGCAAAGCTCAGCCAAAAAATAACCGCCCGAAGGCCGGGGCGCCAAGTTCGTCCAGCGGAAAAAGGCCACAAAAACGGTTGGGCTATAGCCTTGGGAGGTGGGCTGGCCAACTTCGTCCGCCGGACTCGAAATGCCGCGAGACTTTGCGAGGGGCCTCCGTGTGCCAAAAATAGGCCGCTGGCAAAGCCGCACCAAAAAAATAACCGCCCGAAGGCCGGGGCGCCAAGTTCGTCCAGCGGAAAAAGGCCACAAAAACGGGTGGGCTATAGCCTTGGGGGGTGGGGCTGGCCAACTTCGTCCGCAGGACTCGAAATGCCGCGAGACTTTGCGATGGGCCTCCGTGTGCCAAATATAGGCTGGGGCAAAGCCGCGCCCAAAAATAACCGCCCGAAAGCCGGGGCGCGAAGTTCGTCCAGCGGAAAAAGGCCACAAAAACGGGTGGGCTATGGCCTTGGGGGGTGGGGCTGGCCAACTTCGTCCGCCGGACTCGGAATGCCGCGAGACTTTACGAGGGGCCTCCGTGTGCCAAAAATAGGACGTGGACAAAGCCGGGGTAAAAAATAACCGCCCGAAGGCCGGGTCACCAAGTTCGTCCAGCGGAAAAAGGCTAGAAAAACGGGTGGGCTATAGCCTTGGGGGGTGGGGCTGGCCAACTTCGTCCGCCGGACTCGGAATGCCGCGAGACTTTGTGAGGGGCCTCCGTGTGCCAGAAATAGGCCGCGGGCAAAGCTGCGCCCAAAAATAACCGCCCGAAGGCCGGGGCGCCAAGTTCGTCCAGCGGAAAAAGGCCACAAAAACGGGTGGGCTATAGCCTTGGGGGGTGGGGCTGGCCAACTTCGTCCGCCGGACTCGGAATGCTACGAGAATTTACGAGTGGCCTCCGTGTGCAAAAAATAGGCCGCGGACAAAGCCGCGCTCAAAAAATAACCGCCCGAAGGCCGGGGCGCCAAGTTCGTCCAGCGGAAAAAGGCCACAAAAACGGGTGGGCTATAGCCTTGAGGGGTGGGGCTGGCCAACTTCGTCCGCCCGACTCGGAATGCCGCGAGACTTTGCGAGGGGTCTCCGTGTGCCAAAAATAGGCCGCGGGTAAAGCCGCGCCTAAAAATAACCGCCCGAAGGCATTGGCGCCAATTTCGTCCAGCGGAAAAAGGCCACAAAAACGGGTGGGCTATAGCCTTGGGGGGTTGGCGTGGCCAACTTCGTCCGCCGGACTCGGAATTCTGCGAGACTTTACGAGGTCCCTCCGTGTGCCAAAAACAGGCCGTGGGCAAAGCCGCATCCAAAAATAACCGCCCGAAGGCCGGGGCGCCAAATTCGTCCAGCGGAAAAAGGCCACAAAAACGGTTGGGCTATAGCCTTGGGGGGTGGGGCTGGCCAACTTCGTCCGCTGGACTCGGAATGCCGCGAGACTTTGCAAGGGGCCTCCGTGTGCTGAAAATAGGCCGCGGGCAAAGCCGCGCCCAAAAATAACCGCCCGAAGGCCGGGGCGCCAAGTTCGTCCAGCGGAAAAAGGCCACACAAAACGGGTGTGCTATAGCCTTGGGGGGTGGGGCTGGCCAACTTCGTTCGCCGGACTCGGAATGCCGAGAGACTTTGTGAGGGGCCTCCGTGTGCCAGAAATAGGCCTCGGGCAAAGCCGCGCCAAAAAATTATCGCCCGAAGTCCTGGGCGCCAAGGTCGTCCTTCGGAAAAAGGCCACAAAAACGGGTGGGCTATAGCCTTGGGGGGTGGGGCTGGCCAACTTCGTCCGCCGGACTCGGAATGCCGAGAGACTTTGCGTGGGGCCTCCGTGTGCCAAAAATAGGCTGTGGGAAATGCCGCGCCCAAAAATAACCGCCCGAAGGCCGGGGCGCGAAGTTCGTCCAGCGGAAAAAGGCCACAAAAACGGGTGGGCTATAGACTTGTGGGGTGGGGCTGGCCAACTTCGTCCGCCGGACTCGGAATGCCGCGAGACTTTGTGAGGGGCCTCCGTGTGCCAGAAATAGGCCTCGGGCAAAACCGCGCCCAAAAATAACCGCCCGAAGGCCGGGGCGCCAAGTTCGTCCAGTGGAAAAAGGCCACAAAAATGGGTGGGCTATAGCCTTGGGGGGTGGGGCTGGCCAACTTCGTCCGCCGGACTCGGAATGCCGCGAGACTTTACGAGTGGCCTCCATGTTCCAAAAATAGGCCGCGGACAAAGCCGCGCTCAAAAATAGCCGCCCGAAGGCCGGGGCGCCAAGTTCGTCCAGCGGAAAAAGGCCACAAAAACGGGTGGGCTACAGCCTTGGGGGGCTAGCCAACTTCGTCCGCCGGACTCGGAATGCCGCGAGACTTTGCGAAGGGCCTCCGTGTGCCAAAAATAGGCTGCGGGCAAAGCCGAGTCCAAAAATAACCGCCCGAAGGCATTGGCGCAAGTTCGTCCAGCGGAAAAAGGCCACAAAAACAGTTGGGCTATAGCCTTGGGGGGTGGGCTGGCCAACTTCGTCCGCCGGACTCGGAATGCCGCGAGACTTTGCGAGGGGCCTCTGTGTGGTAAAAATAGGCCGCGGACAAAGTCACGCCCAAAAATATCCGCCCGAAGGCCGGAGCGCCAAGTTCGTCCAGCGGAAAAAGGCCACAAAAACGGGTGGGGTATAGCCTTGGGGGGTGGGGCTGGCCAACTTCGTTCGCCGGACTCGGAATGCCGCGACACTTTAAGAGGGGCCTCCGTGTGCCAAAAATAGGCCGTGGACAAAGACACGCCCAAAAATAACCGCCCGAAGGCCGGGGCGCCAAGTTCGTCCAGCGGAAAAAGGCCATAAAAACGGGTGGGCTATAGCCTTGCGGGGCGGGGCTGGCCCACTTCGTCCGCCGGACTCGGAATGCCGCGAGACTTTACGAGGGGCCACCGCGTGCCAAAAATAGGCTTTGGGCCAAGCCGAGTCCAAAAATAACCGCCCGAAGACCGGGGCGCCAAGTTCGTCCAGCGGAAAAAGGCCACAAAAACGGGTGCGCTATAGCCTTGGGGGGTGGGGCTGGCCAACTTCGTCCGCCGGACTCGGAATGCCGCGAGACTTTGCGAGAGGCCTCCGTGTGCCAAAAATAGGCCGCGGGCAAAGCCGAATCCAAAAATAACCGCCCGAAGGCAGGGGCGCCAAGTTCGTCCAGCGGAAAAAGGCCACAAAAACGGGTGGCTATAGCCTTGGGGGGTGGAACTGGCCCACTTCGTCCGCGTAACTCGGAATGCCGCGAGACTTTGCGAGGGGCCTCATTGTGCCAAAAATAGGCCGTGGGCAAAGCCGGGCCCAAAAATAACCGCCCGAAGGCCGGGGCGCCAAGTTCGTCCAGCGGAAAAAGGCCACAAAAACGGGTGGGCTATAGCCTTGGGGGGTGGGGCTGGCCCACTTCGTCCGCCGGACTCGGAATACCGCGAGACTTTGCACGGGGCCTCCGTGTGCCATAAATAGACCGCGGGCAAAGCCGCGGCCAAAAATAACCGCCTGAAGGCCGGGGCGCCAAGTACGTCCAGCGGAAAAAGGCCACAAAAATGGGTGGGCTATAGCCTTGGGGGGTGGGGCTGGCCAACTTCGTCCGCCGGACTCGGAATGCCGCGAGCCTTTGCGAGTAGCCTCCGTGTGCCAAAAATAGGCCGCGGGCAAAGCCGTGTCCAAAAATAACCGACCTAAGGCCGGGGTGCCAAGTTCGTCCAGCGGAAACAGGCCACAAAAACGGGCGGGCTATAGCCTTGGGGGGTGGGGCTGGCCAACTTCGTCCGCCGGACTCGGAATGCCGCGAGACTTTACGAGGGGCCTCCGTGTGCCAAAAATAGGCCGCGGGCAAAGGCGCGCCCAAAAATAACTGCCCGAAGGCCGGGGCGCCAAGTTCGTCCTGCGGAAAAAGGCCACAAAAACGGGTGGGCTATAGCCTTGGGGGGTGGGGCTGGCCAACTTCGTCCACCGGACTCGGAATGCCGCGAGACTTTACGAGGGGCCACCGTGTGCCAAAAATAGGCCGTGGACAAAGCCACACCCAAAAATAACCGCCCGAAGGCCGGGGCGCCAAGTTCGTCCACCGGAAAAAGGCCACAAAAACGGGTGGGCTATAGCCTTGGGGGGTGGGGCTGGCCCACTTCGTCCGCCGGACTCGGAATGCCGCAAGATTTTTCGAGGGGCCTTCGTGTGCCAAAAATAGGCCACGGGGAAAGCCGCGTCCAAAAATAACCGCCCGAAGGTCGGGGCTCCAGGTTCGTCCAGCGGAAAAAGGCCACAAAAAAGGGTGGGCTATAGCCTTGGGGGGTGGGGCTGGCCAACTTCGTCCGCCGGACTCAGAATGCCACGAGATTTTGCGAGGGGCCTCCGTGTGCCAAAACTAGGCCGTGGACAAGGCGGGTCCCAAAAATAACCGCCCGAAGGCCGGGGTTCCAAGTTCGTCCAGCGGAGAAAGGCCACAAAAAAGGGTGGGCGATAGCCTTGGCGGGTGGGGCTGGCCAACTTCGTCCGCCGGACTCGGAATGCCGCGAGACTTTACGAGGGGCCTCCGTGTGCCAAAAATAGGCCGCAGGGAAAGCCGCGTCCAAAAATAACCGCCCGAAGGCCGGGGCTCCAAGTTCGTCCAGCGGAAAAAGGCCACAAAAAAGGGTGGGCTATAGCCTTGGGGGGTGGGGCTGGCAAACTTCGTCCGCCGGACTCGGAATGCTGCGAGACTTTGCGAGGGGCCTCCGTGTGCAAAAAATAGGCCGCGGGCAAAGGCACACCCAAAAATAACTGCCCGAAGGCCGGGGCGCCAAGTTCGTCCAGCGGAAAAAGGCCACAAAAACGGGTGGGCTATAGCCTTGGGGGGTGGGGCTGGCCAACTTCGTCCGCCGGACTCGGAATGCCGCGAGACTTTGCGAGGGGCCTCCGTGTGCCAAAAATAAGCCGCGGGTAAAGCCGCGCCTAAAAATAACCTCCCGAAGGCATTGGCGCCAATTTCGTCCTGCGGAAAAAGGCCACAAAAACGGGTGGGCTATAGCCTTGGGGGGTTGGGCTGGCCAACTTCGTCCGCCGGACTCGGAATTCTGCGAGACTTTACGAGTGTCCTCCGTGTGCTGAAAATAGGCTGCGGGCAAAGCTACGCCAAAAAATAACCGCCCGAAGGCCGGGGCGCCAAGTTCGTCCAGCGGAAAAAGGCCACAAAAACGGTTGGGCTATAGCCTTGGGAGGTGGGCTGGCCAACTTCGTCCGCCGGACTCGGAATGCCGTGAGACTTTGTGAGGGGCCTCCGTGTGCCAGAAATAGGCCGCGGGCAAAGTCGCGCCCAAAAATAACCGCCCGAAGGCCGGGGCGCCAAGTACGTCCAGCGGAAAAATGCCACAAAAACGGGTGGGCTATAGCCTTGGGGGGTGGGGCTGGCCAACTTCGTCCGCCGGACTCGGAATGCCGCGAGACTTTACGAGTGTCCTCCATGTGCCAAAAATAGGCCGCGGACAAACCCGCACTCAAAAATAACCGCCCGAAGGCCGGGGCGCCAAGTTCGTCCAGCGGAAAAGGGCAACAAAAACGGGTGGGCTATAGCCTTGGGTGGTGGGGCTGGCCAACTTCGTCCGCCGGGCTCGGAATGCCGCGAGACTTTGCGAGGGGCCTCCGTGTGCCAAAAATAAGCCGCGGGTAAAGCCGCGCCTAAAAATAACCTCCCGAAGGCATTGGCGCCAATTTCGTCCAGCGGAAAAAGGCCACAAAAACGGGTGGGCTATAGCCTTGGGGGGTTGGGCTGGCCAACTTCGTCCGCCGGACTCGGAATTCTGCGAGACTTTACAAGGGGCCTCCGTGTGCCGAAAATAGGCTGCGGGCAAAGCTGCGCCAAAAAATAACCGCCCGAAGGCCGGGGCGCCAAGTTCGTCCAGCGGAAAAAGGCCACAAAAACGGTTGGGCTATAGCCTTGGGAGGTGGGCTGGCCAACTTCGTCCGCCGGACTCGAAATGCCGCGAGACTTTGCGAGGGGCCTCCGTGTGCCAAAAATAGGCCGCTAGCAAAGCCGCACCAAAAAAATAACCGCCCGAAGGCCGGGGCGCCAAGTTCGTCCAGCGGAAAAAGGCCACAAAAACGGGTGGGCTATAGCCTTGGGGGGTGGGGCTGGCCAACTTCGTCCGCAGGACTTGAAATGCCGCGAGACATTGCGAGGGGCCTCCGTGTGCCAACTATAGGCTGGGGCAAAGCCGCGCCCAAAAATAACCGCCCGAAAGCCGGGGCGCGAAGTTCGTCCAGCGGAAAAAGGCCACAAAAACGGGTGGGCTATGGCCTTGGGGGGTGGGGCTGGCCAACTTCGTCCGCCGGACTCGGAATGCCGCGAGACTTTACGAGGGGCCTCCGTGTGCCAAAAATAGGACGTGGACAAAGCCGGGGTAAAAAATAACCGCCCGAAGGCCGGGGCACCAAGTTCGTCCAGCGGAAAAAGGCTAGAAAAACGGGTGGGCTATAGCCTTGGGGGGTGGGGCTGGCCAACTTCCTCCGCCGGACTCGGAATGCCGCGAGACTTTTTGAGGGGCTTCCGTGTGCTAGAAATAGGCCGCGGGCAAAGCTGCGCCCAAAAATAACCGCCCGAAGGCCGGGGCGCCAAGTTCGTCCAGCGGAAAAAGGCCACAAAAACGGGTGGGCTATAGCCTTGGGGGGTGGGGCTGGCCAACTTCGTCCGCGTAACTCGGAATGCCGCGAGACTTTGCGAGGGGCCTCATTGTGCCAAAAATAGGCCGCGGGCAAAGCCGGGCCCAAAAATAACCGCCCGAAGGCCGGGGCACCAAGTTCGTCCAGCGGAAAAAGGCCACAAAAACGGGTGGGCTATAGCCTTGGGGGATCGGGCTGGCCAACTACGTCCGCTGGACTCTTAATGCCGTGAGACTTTGCGAGGGGCCTCCGTGTGCCAAAAACAGGCCGTGGGCAAAGCCGCATCCAAAAATAACCGCCCGAAGGCCGGGGCGCCAAGTTCGTCCAGCGGAAAAAGGCCACAAAAACGGGTGGGCTATAGCCTTGGGGGGTGGGGCTGGCCCACTTCGTCCGCCGGACTCGGAATACCGCGAGACTTTGCGCGGGGCCTCCGTGTGCCATAAATAGGCCGCGGGCAAAGCCGCGGCCAAAAATAACCGCCTGAAGGCCGGGGCGCCAAGTACGTCCAGCGGAAAAAGGCCACAAAAATGGGTGGGCTATAGCCTTGGGGGGTGGGGCTGGCCAACTTCGTCCGCCGGACTCGGAATGCCGCGAGCCTTTGCGAGTAGCCTCCGTGTGCCAAAAATAGGCCGCGGGCAAAGCCGCGTCAAAAAATAACCGACCTAAGGCCGTGGTGCCAAGTTCGTCCAGCGGAAACAGGCCACAAAAACGGGCGGGCTATAGCCTTGGGGGGTGGGGCTGGCCAACTTCGTCCGCCGGACTCGGAATGCCGCGAGACTTTACGAGGGGCCTCCGTGTGCCAAAAATAGGCCGCGGACAAAGGCGCGCCCAAAAATAACTGCCCGAAGGCCGGGGCGCCAAGTTCGTCCTGCGGAAAAAGGCCACAAAAACGGGTGGGCTATAGCCTTGGGGGGTGGGGCTGGCCAACTTCGTCCACCGGACTCGGAATGCCGCGAGACTTTACGAGGGGCCACCGCGTGCCAAAAATAGGCTGCGGGCAAAGCCGAGTCCAAAAATAACCGCCCGAAGACCGGGGCGCCAAGTTCGTCCAGCGGAAAAAGGCCACAAAAAAGGGTGGGCTATAGCCTTGGGGGGTGGGGCTGGCCAACTTCGTCCGCCGGACTCGGAATGCCGCGACACTTTGCGACGGGCCTCCGTGTGCCAAAAATAGGCTGTGGGCAAAGCCGCGCCCAAAAATAACCGCCCCAGGGCCGGGGCGCCAAGTTCGTCCAGCGGAAAAAGGCCACAAAAAAGCCTGGGCTATAGCCTTGGGGGGTGGGGCTGGCCAACTTCGTCCACCGGACTCGGAATGCCGTGAGACTTTACGAGGGGCCACCGCGTGCCAAAAATAGGCTGCGGGCAAAGCCGAGTCCAAAAATAACCGCCCGAAGACCGGGGCGCCAAGTTCGTCCAGCGGAAAAATGCCACAAAAAAGGGTGGGCTATAGCCTTGGGGGGTGGGGCTGGCCAACTTCGTCCGCCGGACTCGGAATGCCGCGACACTTTGCGACGGGCCTCCGTGTGCCAAAAATAGGCTGTGGGCAAAGCCGCACCCAAAAATAACCGCCCCAGGGCCGGGGCGCCAAGTTCGTCCAGCGGAAAAAGGCCACAAAAAAGGCTGGGCTATAGCCTTGGGGGGTGGGGCTGGCCCACTTCGTCCGCCGGACTCTGAAGGCGGCGAGACTTTGTGAGGGGCCTCCGTGTGCCAAAAATAACTGCCCGAAGGCCGGGGCGCCAAGTTCGTCCTGCGGAAAAAGGCCACAAAAACGGGTGGGCTATAGCCTTGGGGGGTGGGGCTGGCCAACTTCGTCCGCCGGACTCGGAATGCCGCGAGCCTTTGCGAGTAGCCTCCGTGTGCCAAAAATAGGCCGCGGGCAAAGCCGCGTCCAAAAATAACCGACCTAAGGCCGGGGCGCCAAGTTCGTCCAGCGGAAACAGGCCACAAAAACGGGCGGGCTATAGCCTTGGGGGGTGGGGCTGGCCAACTTCGTCCGCCGGACTCGGAATGCCGCGAGACTTTATGAGGGGCCTCCGTGTGCCAAAAATAGGCCGCGGGCAAAGGCGCGCCCAAAAATAACGGCCCGAAGGCCGGGGCGCCAAGTTCGTCCTGCGGAAAAAGGCCACAAAAACGGGTGGGCTATAGCCTTGGGGGGTGGGGCTGGCCAACTTCGTCCACCGGACTCGGAATGCCGCGAGACTTTACGAGGGGCCACCGCTTGCCAAAAATAGGCTGCGGGCAAAGCCGAGTCCAAAAATAACCGCCCGAAGACCGGGGCGCCAAGTTCGTCCAGCGGAAAAAGGCCACAAAAAAGGGTGGGCTATAGCCTTGGGGGGTGGGGCTGGCCAACTTCGTCCGCCGGACTAGGAATGCCGCGAGACTTTGCGAGGGGTCTCCGTGTGCCAAAAATAGGCCGTGGACAAAGCCACGCCCAAAAATAACCGCCCGAAGGCCGGGGCGCCAAGTTCGTCCACCGGAAAAAGGCCACAAAAACGGGTGGGCTATAGCCTTGGGGGGTGGGGCTGGCCAACTTCGTCCGCCGGACTCGGAATACCGCGAGACTTTACGAGGGGCCTCCGTGTGCCAAAAATAGGCTGTGGGCAAAGCCGCGCTCAAAAATAACCGCCCCAGGGCCGGACCGCCAAGTTCGTCCAGCGGAAAAAGGCCACAAAAAAGGGTGGGCTATAGCCATGGGGGGTGGGGCTGGCCCACTACGTCCGCCGGACTCGGAATGCCGCGAGACTTTGCGAGGGGCCTCCGTGTGCCAAAAATAGACCGTGGACAAAGCCGCGCCCAAAAATAACCGCCCGAGGGCCGGGGCGCCAAGTTCGTCCAGCGGAAAAAGGCCACAAAAAAGGGTGGGCTATAGCCTTGGGGGGTGGGGCTGGCCCACTTCGTCCGCCGGACTCTGAAGGCGGCGAGACTTTGTGAGGGGCCTCCGTGTGCCAAAAATAACTGCCCGAAGGCCGGGGCGCCAAGTTCGTCCTGCGGAAAAAGGCCACAAAAACGGGTGGGCTATAGCCTTGGGGGGTCGGGCTGGCCAACTTCGTCCGCCGGACTCGGAATGCCGCGAGACTTTGCGAGGGGCCTCCATATACCAAAAATCAGCCGCGGGCAAAGCCGCGCCTAAAAATAACTGCCCGAAGGCCGGGCCGTCAAGTTCGTCCAGCGGAAAAAGGCCACAAAAACGGGTGGGCTATAGCCTTGGGGGGTGGGGCTGGCCGACTTCGTCCGCCGGACTCGGAATGGCGCGGGACTTTACAAGGCGCCTCCGTGTGCCAAAAATAGGGTGCGGGCACAGCCACGTCCAAAAATAACCGCCCGAAGGCCGGGGCGACAAGTTCGTCCAGCGGAAAAAGACCACAAAAACGGGTGGGCTATAGCCTTGGGGGGCGGGGCTGGCGAACTTCGTCCGCTGGACTCGGTATGGCGCGAGACTTTGCGAGGCACCTCCGTGTGCCAAAAATTGGCCGCGGGCACAGCCGCGCCCAAAAATAACCGCCCGAAGGCCGGGGCGCCAAGTTCATCCAGCTGAAAAAGGCCACAAAAACGGGTGGGCTATAGCCTTGGCGGGTGGGGCTGGCCGACTTCGTCCGCCGGACTCAGAATGGCGCTAGACTTTGCGAGGCAGCTCCGTGTGCCAAAAATAGGCCGGGGACACAGCCGCGCCCAAAAATAACCGCCCGAAGGCCGGGGCGCCAAGTTCGTCCAGCGGAAAAAGCACACAAAAACGGGTGGTCTATAGCCTTGGAGGGTGGGGCTGGCAAACTTCGTCCGCCGGACTCGGAATGGCGCGAGACTTTGCGAGGGACTTCCGTGTGCTAAAAATAGGCCGTGGACGCAGCCGCGCCCAAAAATTACCGCCCGAAGGCTGGGGCGCCAAGTTCGTCCAGCGGAAAAAGCACCCAAAAACGGGTGGGCTATAGCCTTGCGGGGTGGGGCTGGCCAACTTCGTCCGCCGGACTCGGAATGGCGTGAGACTTTGCGAGGCACCTCCATGTGCTAAAAATAGGCTTCGGGCACAGCCGCGCCCAAAAATAACCACCCGAAGGCCGGGGCGCCAAGTTCGTCCAGCGGAAAAAGCACACAAAAACGGGTGGTCTATAGCCTTGGAGGGTGGGGCTGGCAAACTTTGTCCGCCGGACTCGGAATGGCGCGAGACTTTGCGAGGTACTTCCGTGTGCCATAAATAGGCCGTGGACGCAGCCGCGCCCAAAAATAACCGCCCGAAGGCCGGTGCGCCATGTTCGTCCAGCGGAAAAAGGCCACAAAAACGGGTGGGCTATAGCCTTGGGGGGTGGGGCTGGCCAACTTCGTCCGCCGGACTCGGAATGGCGCGAGACTTTGTGAGGCGTCTCCGTGTGACAAAAATAGGCCGCGGGCTCAGCCGCGTCCAAAAATAACCGCCCGAAGGATGGGGTGCCGAGTTCGTCCAGCGGAAAATGGCCACAAAAACGGGTGGGCTATAGCCTTGGGGGGTGGGGCTGGCCAACTTCGTCTGCCGGACTCGGAATGGCGCGAGACATTGCGAGGCACCTCCATGTGCCAAAAATAGGCCGCGGGCACAGCCGCGCTCAAAAATAACCCCCCGAAGGCCGGAGTGCCAAGTTCGTCCAGCGGAAAAAGCCCATAAAAACGGGTGGGCTATAGCCTTGGTGGGTGGGGCTGGCCAACTTCGTCCGCCGGACTCGGAACGGCGCGAGACTTTGCGAGGCACCTCCATGTGCCAAAAATAGGCCGCGGACACAGCCGCGCTCAAAAATAACCCCCCGAAGGCCGGAGTGCCAAGTTCGTCCAGCGGAAAAAGCCCATAAAAACGGGTGGGCTATAGCCTTGGGGGGTGGGGCTGGCCAACTTCGTCCGCCGGACTCGGAACGGCGCGAGACTTTGCGAGGCACCTCCGTGTGCCAAAAATAGGCCGCGGGCACAGCCGCGCCCAAAAATAACCGCCCGAAGGCCGGGGCGCCAAGTTCGTCCAGCGGAAAAAGCCCACAAAAACGGGTGGGCTATAACCTTGGGGGGTGGGGCTGGCCAACTTAGTCCGCCGGACTCGGAATTGCGCGAGACTTTGCGAGGTGCTTCCGTGTACCAAAAATAGGCTGCGGGCACAGCCGCGTCCAAAAATAACCGCCCGAAGGCCGGGGCGCCAAGTTCATCCCGCGGAAAAAACCCACAAAAACGGGTGGGCTATAGCCGTGGGGGGTGGGGCTGGCCAACTTCATCCGCCGGACTTAGAATGGCGCGAGACTTTGCGAGGCGCCTCCGTGTGCCAAAAATAGGCCACGGGAACAGCCGCGCCCAAAAATAACCGCCCGAAGGTTGGGGCGCCAAGTTCGTCCAGCGGAAAAAGGCCACAAAACGGGTGGGCTATAGCCTTGGGGGGTGGGGCTGGCCCACTTTGTCCGCCGGACTCGGAATAGCGCGAAACTTTGCGAGGCCCCTCCGTGTGCCAAAAATAGGCCACGGGCACAGCCGCGCCCAAAAATAACCGCTCGAAGGCCGGGGCGCCAAGTTCGTCCTGCGGAAAAAGCCCACAAAAACGGGAGGGCTACAGCCTTGGGGGGTGGGGTTGGCCAACTTTGTCCCCAGGACTCGGAATGGCGCTAGACTTTGCGAGGCAACTCCGTGTGCCAAAAATAGGCCGTGGGCACAGCGGCGCCCAAAAATAACTGCTCGAAGGCCAGGGCGCCAAGTTCGTCCAGCGGAAAAAGGCCACAAAAACGGGTGGGCTATAGCCTTGGGGGGTGGGGCTGGCCAACTTCGTCCGCCGGACTCGGAATGGCGCGAGACTTTGCGAGGCGCCTCCGTATACTAAAACTAGGCCTTGGGCACAGCCGCGCCAAAAAATAACAGCCCGAAGGCCGGGGCGCCAAGTTCGTCCAACGGAAAAAGGCCACAAAAACGGGTGGGCTATAGCCTTGGGGGGTGGGGCTGACCGACTTCGTCCGCCAGACTCGGAATGGCGCGAGACTTTGCGAGGCACCTCCGTGTGCCAAAAATTGGCCGCGGGCACAGCCGCGCCCAAAAATAACCGCCCGAAGGCCGGGGCGCCAAGTTCATCCAGCGGAAAAAGACCCCAAAAACGGGTGGGCTATAGCCTTGGGGGGTGGGGCTGGCCAACTTCGTCCTCCGGACTCGGAATGGCGCCAGACATTGCAAGGTACCTCCGTGTGCCAAAAATACACCGCGTGCACAGCTGTGCCCAAAAATAACCGCCCGAAGGTCGGGTTGCCAAGTTCGTCCAGCGGAAAAAGGCCCCAAAAACGGGTGGGCTATAGCCTTGGGGGGTGGGGCTGGCCAACTTCATCCGCTGGACTCGGAATGGCGCGAGGCTTTGCGAGCCACCTCCATGTGCCGAAAATATGCCGCGGGCACAGGCGCGCCAAAAAATAACTGTCCAAAGGCCGGGGTGCCACGTTCGTCCAGCGGAAAAAGGCCCCAAAAACGGGTGGGATATAGCCTTGGGGGGTGGGGCTGGCAAACTTCATCCGCTGGACTCGGAATGGCGTGAAATTTTGCGAGGCGCCTCCGTGTGCCAAAAATAGGCCGGGGGAACAGCCGCGCCCAAAAATAACCGCCCGAAGGCCGGGGCGCCAAGTTCGTCCAGCGGAAAAAGCACACAAAAACGGGTGGTCTATAGCCTTGGGGGGTGGGGCTGGCCAACTTCGTCCGCCGGACTCGGAATGGCGTGAGACTTTGTGATTCACCTCTGTGTGGCAAAAATAGGCCGTGGGAACAGCCGTACCCAAAAATAACTGCCCGGAGGCCGTGGCGCCAAGTTCGTCCAGCGGAAAAAGGCCACAAAAACGGGTGGGCTAAAGCCTTGGGCGGTGGGGCTGGCCGACTTCGTCCGCCAGACTCGGAATGGCGCGAGACTTTGCTAGGCACCTCTGTGTGGCAAAAATAGGCCGCGGGCACAGCCGCGCTCAAAAATAACCCCTCGAAGGCCGGAGTGCCAAGTTCGTCCAGCGGAAAAAGCCCACAAAAACGGGAGGGCTACAGCCTTGGGGGGTGGGGCTGGCCAACTTCGTCCGCCGGACTCGGAATGGCGCGAGACTTTGCGAGGCGCCTCCGTGTACAAAAAATAGGCCACGGGCACAACCGCGCCCAAAAATAACCGCCTGAAGGCCGGGGCGCCAAGTTCGTCCAGCGGAAAAAGCCAACAAAAACGGGAGGGCTACAGCCTTGGGGGGTGGGGCTGGCCAACTTCATCCGCTGGACTCGGAATCGCGCGAAACTTTGAGAGGCACCTCCGTGTACAAAAAATAGGCCACGGGCACAGCCGCGCCCAAAAATAACCGCCTGAAGGCCGGGGCGCCAAGTTCGTCCAGCGGAAAAAGCCAACAAAAACGGGAGGGCTACAGCCTTGGGGGGTGGGGCTGGCCAACTTCGTCCGCCGAACTCGGAATGGCGCGAGACTTTGCGAGGCGCCTCCGTGGGCCAAAAATAGGCCGCGGGCACAGCCGCGCCCGAAAATAACCGCCCGAAGGCCGGGGCGCCAACTTCGTCCAGCGGAAAAAGCCCACAAAAACGGGTGGGCTATAGCCTTGGGGGGTGGGGCTGGCCAACTTCGTCCGCCGGACTCGGAACGGCGCGAGACTTTGCGAGGCACCTCCGTGTGCCAAAAATAGGCCGCGGGCACAGCTGCGCCCAAAAATAACCGCCCGAAGGCCGGGGTGCCAAGTTCGTCCAGCGGGAAAAAGCCCACAAAAACGGGTGGGCTATAGCCTTGGGGGGTGGGGCTGGCCAACTTCATCCGCTCGACTCGGAATCGCGCGAAACTTTGAGAGGCACCTCCGTGGGCCAAAAATAGGCCGTGGGCACAGCCGCGCCCGAAAATAACCGCCCGAAGGCCATGACGCCAAGTTCGTCCAGCGGAAAAAGCCCACAAAAACGGGTGGGCTATAGCCTTGGGGGGTGGGGCTGGCCAACTTCATCCGCTGGACTCGGAATCGCGCGAAACTTTGAGAGGCACCTCCGTGTGCCAAAAATAGGCCGCGGGCACAGCCGCGCCCGAAAATAACCGCCCGAAGGCCGGGGCGCCAACTTCGTCCAGCGGAAAAAGCCCACAAAAACGGGTGGGCTATAGCCTTGGGGGGTGGGGCTGGCCAACTTCGTCCGCCGGACTCGGAACGGCGCGAGACTTTGCGAGGCTCCTCCGTGTGCCAAAAATAGGCCGCGGTCACAGCCACGCCCAAAAATAACCGCCCGAAGGCCGGGGCGCCAAGTTCATCCCGCGGAAAAAACCCACAAAAACGGGTGGGCTATAGCCTTGGGGGGTGGGGCTGGCCAACTTCGTCCGCCGGACTCGGAATGGCAGGAGACTTTGCGAGGTCCCTCCGTGGGCCAAAAATAGGCCGCGGGCACAGCCGCGTCCGAAAATAACCGCCCGAAGGCCATGACGCCATGTTCGTCCAGCGGAAAAAGGCCATAAAAACGGGTGGGCTATAGCCGTGGGGGGTGGGGCTGGCCAACTTCATCCGCTGGACTCGGAATCGCGCGAAACTTTGAGAGGCACCTCCGTGTACAAAAAATAGGCCACGGGCACAGCCACGCCCAAAAATAACCGCCTGAAGGCCGGGGCGCCAAGTTCGTCCAGCGGAAAAAGCCAACAAAAACGGGAGGGCTACAGCCTTGGGGGGTGGGGCTGGCCAACTTCGTCCGCCGAACTCGGAATGGCGCGAGACTTTGCGAGGCGCCTCCGTGTGCCAAAAATAGGCCGCGGGCACAGCCGCGCCCAAAAATAACCGCCCGAAGGCCGGGGCGCCAACTTCGTCCAGCGGAAAAAGCCCACAAAAATGGGTGGGCTATAGCCTTGGGGGGTGGCTGGCCAACTACGTCCGCCGGACTCGGAACGGCGCGAGACTTTGCGAGGCACCTCCGTGTGCCAAAAATAGGCCGCGGGCACAGCCACGCCCAAAAATAACCGCCCGAAGGCCGGGGCGCCAAGTTCATCCCGCGGAAAAAACTCACAAAAACGGGTGGGCTATAGCCTTGGGGGGTGGGGCTGGCCAACTTCGTCCGCCGGACTCGGAATGGCAGGAGACTTTGCGAGGTCCCTCCGTGGGCCAAAAATAGGCCGCGGGCACAGCCGCGGCCGAAAAAAACCGTCCGAAGGCCATGTCGCCATGTTCGTCCAGTGGAAAAAGGCCATAAAAACGGGTGGGCTATAGCCGTGGGGGGTGGGGCTGGCCAACTTCGTCCGCCGGACTAGGAATGGCGCGAGAGTTTGCGAGGCGCCTCCGTGTGCCAAAAATAGGCCGCGGGCACAGCTGCGCCCAAAAATAACCGCCCGAAGTCCGGGGCGCCAAGTTCGTCCAGCGGAAAAAGCCCACAAAAACGGGTGGGCTATAGCCTTGGGGGGTGGGGCTGGCCAACTTCATCCGCTGGACTCGGAATCGCGCGAAACTTTAAGAGGCACCTCCGTGTACAAAAAATAGGCCACGGGCACAGCCGCGCCCAAAAATAACCGCCTGAAGGCCGGGGCGCCAAGTTCGTCCAGCGGAAAAAGCCAACAAAAACGGGAGGGCTACAGCCTTGGGGGGTGGGGCTGGCCAACTTCGTCCGCCGAACTCGGAATGGCGCGAGACTTTGCGAGGCGCCTCCGTGTGCCAAAAATAGGCCGCGGGCACAGCCACGCCCAAAAATAACCGCCCGAAGGCCGGGGCGCCAACTTCGTCCAGCGGAAAAAGCCCACAAAAACGGGTGGGCTATAGCCTTGGGGGCTGGGGCTGGCCCACTTCGTCCGCCGGACTCGGAATGGCAGGAGACTTTGCGAGGTCCCTCCGTGGGCCAAAAATAGACCGCGGGCACAGCCGCGCCCGAAAATAACCGCCCGAAGGCCATGACGCCATGTTCGTCCAGCGGAAAAAGGCCATAAAAACGGGTGGGCTATAGCCGTGGGGGGTGGGGCTGGCCAACTTCGTCCGCCGGACTAGGAATGGCGCGAGACTTTGCGAGGCGCCTCCGTGTGCCAAAAATAGGCCACGGGAACAGCCGCGCCCAAAAATAACCGCCCGAAGGTTGGGGCGCCAAGTTCGTCCAGCGGAAAAAGGCCACAAAAACGGGTGGGCTATAGCCTTGGGGGGTGGGGCTGGCCCACTTCGTCCGCCGGAATCGGAATGGCGCGAGACTTTGCGAGGCGCCTCCGTGTGCCAAAAATAGGCCGCGGGCACAGCCGCGCCCAAAAATAACCGCTCGAAGGCCGGGGCGCCAAGTTCGTCCTGCGGAAAAAGCCCACAAAAACGGGAGGGCTACAGCCTTGGGGGGTGGGGCTGGCCAACTTCGTCCGCCGGACTCGGAATGGCGCGAGACTTTGCGAGGCGCCTCCGTGTGCCAAAAATAGGCCGCGGGCACAGCCACACCCAAAACTAAACACCCGAAGGCCGGGGCGCCAAGTTCGTCCCGCGGAAAAAACCCACAAAAACGGGTGGGCTATAGCCGTGGGGGGTGGGGCTGGCCAACTTCGTCCGCCGGACTCGGAATGGCGCGAGACTTTGCGAGGTGCCTCCGTGTGCCAAAAATAGGCCACGGGAACAGCCGCGCCCAAAAGTAACCGCCCGAAGGTTGGGGCGCCAAGTTCGTCCAGCGGAAAAAGGCCACAAAAACGGGTGGGCTATAGCCTTGGGGGGTGGGGCTGGCCCACTTCGTCCGCCGGACTCGGAATGGCGCGAGAATTTGTGAGGCCCCTCCGTGTGCTAAAAATAGGCCGTGGGCACAGCCGCACCCAAAAATAACCGCTCGAAGGCTGGGGCGCCAAGTTCGTCCTGCGTAAAAGGGCCACAAAAACGGGTGGGCTACAGCCTTGGGGGGTGGGGCTGGCCCACTTCGTCCGCCAGACTTGGAATGGCGCGAGACTTTGCGAGCGGCTTCCGTGTGCCAAAAATAAGCCGCGGCACAGCCGCGCCCAAAAATAACCTCCCGAAGGCTGGGTCACCAAGTTCGTCCAGCGGAAAAAGCCCACAAAAACGGGTGGGCTATAGCCTTCGGGGGTGGGGCTGGCCTACTTCATCCGCCGGACTCGGAATGGCGCGACACTTTGCGAGGCACCTCCGTGTGCCAAAACTAGGCCGCGGGCACAGCCGCACTAAAAAATAACCACCTGAAGGCCGGGTCGCCAAGTTCGTCCAGCGGAAAAAGGCCACAAAAACGGGTGGGCTATAGCCTTGGGGGGTGGGGCTGGCCGACTTCGTCCGCCGGACTCGGAATGGTGCGAGACTTTGCGAGGCACCTCCGTTCGCCAAAAATAGGCCGCGCGCACAGCCGAACCCAAAAATAACCACCCGAAGGCCAGGGCGCCAAATTCCTCCAGCGGAAAAAGGCCACAAAAACGGGTGGGCTATAGCCTTGGGGGGTGGGGCTGGCCAACTTCGTCCGCCGGACTTGGAATGGCGCGAGACTTTACGAGGCACCTCCGTGTTCCGAAAATAGGCCGCGTACAAATCCGTGCCCAAAAATAACCGCCCGAAGGCCGGGGCGCCAAGTTCGTCCATCGGAAAAAAGCCACAAAAACGGGTGGGCTATAGCCTTGGGGGGAGAGGCTGGCCAACTTCGTCCGCCGGACTCGGAATGGCGCGAGACTTTGCGAGGCGTCTCCGTGCGCCAAAAATAGGCCGCGCGCACAGCCGAACCCAAAAATAACCGCCCGAAGGCCGGGTCGCCAAATTCGTCCATCGGAAAAAGGCCACAAAAACGGGTGGGCTATAGCCTTGGGGGGAGGGGCTGGCCAACTTCGTCCGCCGGACTCGGAATGGCACGAGACTTTGCGAGGTGCCTCCGTGCGCCAAAAATAGGCCGAGGGCACAGCCGACCCCAAAAATAACCGCCCGAAGGATGGAGCGCCAAGTTCGTCCAGCGGAAAAAAGCCACAAAAACAGGTGGGCTATAGCCTTGGGGCGTGGGGCTGGCCAACTTCGTCCGCCGGACTCGGAATGGCGTGAGACTTTGCGAGGCACCTCTGTGTGCCAAAAATAGGCCGCGGGCACAGCCGCGCCCAAAAATAACCGCCCGAAGGCCGGGGCGCAAAGTTCGTCCAGCGGAAAAAGGCCACAAAAACGGGTGGGTTATAGCCTTGGGGGGTGTGGCTCGCCAACGTCGTCCGCCGGACTCGGAATGGCGCGAGACTTTGCGAGGCGCCTCCATGTGCCAACAATAGGCCGCGGGCAAAGCCGCCCCCAAAAAGAACGGCCTGAAGGCCGGGACGCCAAGTTCGTCCAGCGGAAAAAGGCCACAAAAACGGGTGGGCTATAGCCTTGGGGGGTGGGGCTGGCCCACTTCGTCCGCCGGACTCGGAATGGCGTGAGACTATTCGAGGCGCCTCCGGGTGCCAAAAATAGTCCGCGGATACAGCCGCGCCCAAAAATAACCGCCCGAAGGCCGGGGCGCCAAGTTCGTCCAGCGGAAAAAGGCCACAAAAACGGGTGGGCTATAGCCTTGGGGGGCGGGGCTGGCCAACTTCGTCCGCCGGACTCAGAATGGCGTGAGATTTTACGAGGCACCTCCATGTGCCAAAAAAGGATGAGGGCACAGCCGCGCTCAAAAATAACCGCCCGAAGGCTGGGGCGCCAAGTTCGTCCAGCGGATAAAAGCCACAAAAACGGGTGGGTTATAGCCTTGGCGGGTGGGGCTGGCCAACCTCGTTCGCCGGACTCGGAATGGCGCGAGACTTTGCGAGGCGCCTCCGTGTGCCAAAAATAGGCCGCGGGCACAGCTGCGCCCAAAAATAACTGCCCGAAGGCCGGGGCAGCAAGTTCGTCCAGCGGAAAAAACCCACAAAAAACGGCTGGCCAACTTCATCCGCCGGACTCGGAATGGCGCGAGACTTTGCGAGGCACCTCCGTGTGCCAAAAATAGGCCGCGGGCACAGCCGCACTAAAAAATAACCACCTGAAGGCCGGGGCGCCAAGTTCGCCCAGCGGAAAAAGGCCACAAAAACGGGTGGGCTATAGCCTTGGGGGGTGGGGCTGGCCGACTTCGTCCGCCGGACTCGGAATGGTGCGAGACTTTGCGAGGCACCTCCGTTCGCCAAAAATAGGCCGCGCGCACAGTCGAACCCAAAAATAACCACCCGAAGGCCGGGGCGCCAAGTTCGTCCAGCGGAAAAAGCCCACAAAAACGGGTGGGCTATAGCCTTGGGGGATGGGGCTGGCCAGCTTCGTAAGCCGGACTCGGAATGGCGCGAGACTTTGCGAGGCACCTCCGTGCGCCAAAAATAGGCCGTGGACACAGCCGAACCCAAAAATAACCACCCGAAGGCCAGGGCGCCAAATTCCTCCAGCGGAAAAAGGCCACAAAAACGGGTGGGCTATAGCCTTGGGGGGTGGGGCTGGCCGACTTCGTCCGCCGGACTCGGAATGGCGCGAGACTTTGCGAGGCGCCTCCATGTGCCAAAAATAGGCTACGGGCACAGCCGCGCACAAAAATAACGGCCTGAAGGCCGGGGCGCCAAGTTCGTCCAGCGGAAAAATGCCACAAAAACGGGTGGGCTATAGCCTTGGGGGGTGGGGCTGGCCAACTTCGTCCGCTGGGCTCGGAATGGCGCCAGACTATTCGAGGCACCTCCGTGTGCCAAAAATAGGCCAAGGGCACAGCCGCGCTCAAAAATAACCTTCCGAAGGCCGGGTCGCCAAGTTCGTCCAGCGGAAAAAGGCCACAAAAATGGGTGGGCTATAGCCTTGGGGGGTGGGGCTGGCCCACTTCGTCCGCCAGACTCGGATTGGCGCGATACTTAGCGAGGCGCCTCCGTGTGCCAAAAATAGGCCACGGCCACAGCAGCACTCAAAAATAACCACCCGAAGGCCGGGGCGCCAAGTTCGTCCAGCGGAAACAGGCCACAAAAATGTGTGGGCTATAGCCTTGGGGGGTGGCTCTGGCCCACTTCGTCCGCCGGACTCGCATTGGCGCGATACTTAGCGAGGTGCCTCCGTGTGCCAAAAATAGGCCACGGCCACAGCAGCACTCAAAAATAACCACCCGAAGGACGGGGCGTCAAGTTCGTCCAGCGGAAAAAGGCCCAAAAAACGGGTGGGCTATAGCCTTGGGGGGTGGGGCTGGCCAACTTCGTCCGCCGGACTCGGAATGGCGCGAGACTTTGCGAGGCGCCTCCGTGTACCAAAAATAGGCCGCGGGCACAGCTGCGCCCAAAAATAACTGCCCGAAGGCCGGGGCAGCAAGTTCGTCCAGCGGCAAAAGGCCACAAAAACGGGTGGGCTATAGCCTTCGGGGGTGGGGCTGGCCAACTTCGTCCGCCGGACTCGGAATGGCGCGAGACTTTGCGAGGTGCCTCCGTGTGCCAACAATAGGCCGCGGGCAAAGCCGCGCCCAAAAATAACCGCCTGAAGGCTGGGGCGCCAAGTTCGTCCAGCGGAAAAAACCCACAAAAAACGGGTGGGCTATAGCCTTGGGGGGTGGGGCTGGCCCACTTCGTCCGCCGGACTCGGAATGGCACGAGATATTTCGAGGCGCTTCCGTGTGCCAAAAATAGGCCGCGGGCACAGCTACGTCCAAAAATAAACGCCCGAAGGCCGGGGCGCCAAGTTCGTCCAGCGGAAAAAGGCCACAAAAACGGGTGGGCTATAGCCTTCGGCGGTGGGGCTGGCCAACTTCGTTCGCCGGACTCGGAATGGCGCGAGACTTTGGGAGGCGCCTCCGTGTGCCAAAAATAGGCTGCAGGCGCAGCCGCGCCCAAAAGTAATCGCCCGAAGGCCGGGGCGCCAAGTTCGTCCAGCGGAAAAAAGCCACAAAAACAGGTGGGCTATAGCCTTGGGGCGTGGGGCTGGCCAGCTTCGTCCGCCGGACTCGGAATGGCGCGAGACTTTGCGAGGCACCTCCGTGTGCCAAAAATAGGCCGCGGGCACAGCCGCCCCCAAAAATAACCCCCCGAAGGCCGTGTCGCCAAGTTCGTCCAGCGGAAAAAGGCCCAAAAAACGGGTGGGCTATAGCCTTGGCGGGTGGGGCTGGCCAACTTCGTCCGCCGGACTCGGAATGGCGCGAAACTTTGCAAGGCACCTCCGTGTGCTAAAAATAGGCCACGGGCACAGCCGTGCCCAAAAATAACTGCCCGAAGCCCGGGGCGCCAAGTTCG
This sequence comes from Citrus x changshan-huyou, assembly GCA_039657385.1. NCBI lineage: Eukaryota > Viridiplantae > Streptophyta > Magnoliopsida > Sapindales > Rutaceae > Citrus > Citrus x changshan-huyou. The sequence continues at coordinate 1,087,892 of JBCGBO010000015.1, forward strand.
TCCAGCCGAAAAAGACCACAAAAACGGGTGGGCTATATCCTTCGGGGGTCAGGCTGGCCAACTTCGTCATCCGGACTCGGAATGGCGCGATACTTTGCGAGGCGACTCCGTGTGCCAAAAATATGCCGTGGGCACAGCCGCGCCCAAAAATAACCGCCCGAAGGCCGGGGCGCCAAGTTCGTCCAGCGGAAAAAGGCCCAAAAAACGGGTGGGCTATAGCCTTGGGGGGTGGGGCCGGCCGACTTCGTCCGCCGGACTCGGAATGGCGCGAGACTTTGCGAGGCGCCTCCGTGTGCTAAAAATAGGACACGGACACAGCCGCGACCAAAAATAACTGCCCGAAGCCCGGGGCGCCAAGTTCGTCCAGCGGCAAAAGGCCACAAAAACGGGTGGGCTATAGCCTTCGGGGGTGGGGCTGGCCAACTTCGTCCGCCGGACTCGGAATGGCGCGAGACTTTGCGAGGCGCCTTCGTGTGGAAAAAATAGGCCGCGGACAAAGCCGCGCCCAAAAATAACCGCCCGAAGGCCGGGGCGCCAAGTTCGTCCAGCGGAAAAAGGCTAGAAAAACGGGTGGGCTATAGCCTTGGGGGGTGGGGCTGGCCAGCTTCGTCCGCCGGACTCGGAATGGTGCGAGACTTTGCAAGGCGCCTCCGTGTACGAATAATAGGCCACGGCCACAGCCGCGCCCAAATATAACCGCCCGAAGGCCGGGGCGCCATGTTCGTCCAGCGGAAAAAGCCCACAAAAACGGGTGGGCTATAGCCTTGGGGGGTGGGGCTGGCCAGCTTCGTCCGCAGGACTCGGAATGGCGCAAGACTTTGCGAGGCACCTCCGTGTGCCAAAAATAGGCCGCCGGCACAGCCGCGCCCAAAAATAACCACCCGAAGCCCGGGGCGCCAAGTTCGTCCACCGGAAAAAGGCCACAAAAACGGGTGGGCTATAGCCTTGGGGGGTGGGGCTGGCCAACTTCGTCCGCCGGACTCGGAATGGCCCGAGACTTTGCGAGGCGCCTCCGTGTGCCAAAAATATGCCGCGGGCACAGCCTCGCCCAAAAATAACTCCCCGAAGGCCGGGGCGCCAAGTTTGTCCAGCAGAAAAAGGCCACAAAAACGGGTGGGCTATAGCCTTGGGGGGTGCGGCTGGCCGACTTCGTCCGCCGTACTCGGAATGGCGCGAGACTTTGCGAGGCACCTCTGTGTGCCAAAAATAGGCCGCGGGCACAGCCACGCCCAAAAATAACTGCCCGAAGGCCGGGGCACCAAGTTCGTCCAGCGGAAAAAGCCCACAAAAACGGGTGGGCTATAGCCTTGGGGGGTGGGGCTGGCCGACTTCGTCCGCCGGACTCGGAATGGCGCGAGACTTTGCGAGGCACCTCTGTGTGCGAAAAATAGGCAGCGAACACAGCCTCACCCAAAAATAACCGACCGAAGGCCAGGGCGCCAAGTTCGTCTAGCGGAAAAGGGCCACAAAAACGGGTGGGCTATAGCCTTGGGGGGTGGGGCTGGCCCACTTCCTCCGCCGGACTCGGAATGGCGCGAGACTTTGCGAGGCGCCTTCGTGTGGCAAAAATAGGCCGCGGGCACAGCCGCGCCTAAAAATAACCGCCCGAAGGCCGGGGCGCCAAGTTCGTCCAGCGGAAAAAGCCCACAAAAACGGGTGGGCTATAGAGTCCGCCGGACTCGGAATGGCGCGAGACTTTGCGTGGGGCCTCCGTGTGCCAAAAATAGGCCGCGGGCAAAGCCGCACCCAAAAATAACCGCCCGAAGGCCGGGGCGCCAAGTTCGTCTAGCGGAAAAAGGCCACAAAAACGGGTGGGCTATAGCCTTGGGGGGTGGGGCTGGCCAACTTCGTCCGCCGGACTCGGAATGGCGCGAGACTTTGCGAGGCACCTCCGTGTGCCAAAAATAGGCCGCGGGCACAGTTACGCCCAAAAATAACCGCCCGAAGGCCGGGGCGCCAAGTTCGTCCAGCGGAAAAAGACCACAAAAACGGGTGGGCTATAGCCTGGGGGGGTGGGGCTGCCCGACTTCGTCCGCCGGACTCGGAATGGCGCGAGACTTTGCGAGGCACCTTCGTGTGCCAAAAATAGGCCGCGGGCACAGCCGCGCCTAAAAATAGCCGCCTGAAGGCCGGAGCGCCAAGTTCGTCCAGTGGAAAAAGCCCACAAAAACGGGTGGGTATAGCTTTGGCGGGTGGGGCGGGCCCACTTCATCTGCCGGACTCGGAATGGCGTGAGACTTTGCGAGGGGCCTCCGTATGCCAAAAATAGGCCGCGGGCAAAGCCGCGCCCAAAAATAACCGCCCGAAGGCCGGGGCGGCAAGTTCGTCCAGCGGAAAAAGGCCACAAAAACGGGTGGGCTATAGCCTTGGGGGGTGGGGCTGGCTAACTTCGTCCGCCGGACTCGGAATGCCGCGAGACTTTCCGAGGGGCCTCCGTGTGCCAAACCTAGGCCGCGGACAAAGCTGCGCCCAAAAATAACCGCCCGAAGGCCGGGGCGCCAAGTTCGTCCAGCGGAAAAAGGCTAGAAAAACGGGTGGGCTATAGCCTTGGGGGGTGGGGCTGGCCAGCTTCATCCGCCGGACTCGGAATGGTACGAGACTTTGCAAGGCGCCTCCGTGTACGAATAATAGGCCACGGCCACAGCCGCGCCCAAATATAACCGCCCGAAGGCCGGGGCGCCATGTTCGTCCAGCGGAAAAAGCCCACAAAAACGGGTGGGCTATAGCCTTGGGGGGTGGGGCTGGCCAGCTTCGTCCGCAGGACTCGGAATGGCGCAAGACTTTGCGAGGCACCTCCGTGTGCCAAAAATAGGCCGCCGGCACAGCCGCGCCCAAAAATAACTGCCCGAAGTCCGGGGCGCCAAGTTCGTCCAGCGGAAAAAGCCCACAAAAACGGGTGGGCTATATCCTTGGGGGGTGGGGCTGGCCAACTTCGTCCGCCGGACTCGGAATGGCGTGAGACTTTGCGAGGGGCCTCCGTGTGCGAAAAACAGGCCGCGGGCAAAGCCGCGCCCAAAAATAACCGCCCGAAGGCCGGGGCGGCAAGTTCGTCCAGCGGAAAAAGGCCACAAAAACGGGGTTGGCTAGAGCCTTGGGGGGTGGGGCTGGCCGACTTCGTCCGCCGGACTCGGAATGCCGTGAGACTTTGCGAGGGGCCTCCGTGTGCCAAACCTAGGCCGCGGGCAAAGCCGCGCCCAAAAATAACCGCCCGAAGGCCGGGGCGCCAAGTTCGTCCAGCGGAAAAAGCCTACAAAAACGGGTGGGCTATAGCCTTGGGGGGTGGGGCTGGCCGACTTCGTCCGCCGGACTCGGAATGGCGCGAGACTTTGCGAGGCACCTTCGTGTGGCAAAAATAGGCCGCGGGCACAGCCGCGCCTAAAAATAACCGCCCGAAGGCCGGGGCGCCAAGTTCGTCCAGCGGAAAAAGCCCACAAAAACGGGTGGGCTATAGCTTTGGGGGGTGGGGCGGGCCCACTTCGTCCGCCGGACTCGGAATGGCGCGAGACTTTGCGAGGGACCTCCGTGTGCCAAAAATAGGCCGCGGGCAAAGCCGCACCCAAAAATAACCGCCCGAAGGCCGGGGCGCCAAGTTCGTCCAGCGGAAAAAGGCTACAAAAACGGGTGGGCTATAGCCTTGGGGGGTGGGGCTGGCCAGCTTCGTCCGCCGGACTCGGAATGGCGCGAGACTTTGTGAAGCGCCTCCGTGTGCGAATAATAGGCCACGGGCACAGCCACGCCCAAAAATAACCGCCCGAAGGCCGGGGCGCCAAGTTCGTCCAGCGGAAAAAGGCCACAAAAACCGGTGGGCTATAGCCTTGGGGGGTGGGGCTGGCCAACTTCGTCCGCCGGACTCGGAATGCCGCGAGACTTTGCGAGGGGCCTCCGTGTGCAAAAAATCGGCCGCGGACAAAGCCGCGCCCAAAAATAACCGCCCGAAGGCCGGGGCGCCAAGTTCGTCTAGCGGAAAAAGGCTACAAAAACGGGTGGGCTATAGCCTTGGGGGGTGGGGCTGGCCAGCTTCGTCCGCCGGACTCGGAATGGCGCGAGACTTTGTGAAGCGCCTCCGTGTGCGAATAATAGGCCACGGGCACAGCCACGCCCAAAAATAACCGCCCGAAGGCCGGGGCGCCAAGGTCGTCCAGCGGAAAAAGGCCACAAAAATGGGTGGGCTATAGCCTTGGGGGGTGGGGCTGGCCAACTTCGTCCGCCGGACTCGGAATGGCGCGAGACTTTGCGAGGCACCTCCGTGTGCGAATAATAGGCCACGGACACAGCCGCGCCCAAATATAACCGCCCGAAGGCCGGGGCGCCATGATCGTCCAGCGGAAAAAGCCCACAAAAACGGGTGGGCTATAGCCTTGGGGGGTGGGGCTGGCCGACTTCTTCCGCCGGACTCGGAATGGCACGAGACTTTGCGAGGCACCTCCGTGTGCCAAAAATAGGCCGCGGGCACAGCCACGCCCAAAAATAACCGCCCGAAGGCCGGGGCGCCAAGTTCGTCCAGCGAAAAAAGGCCACAAAAACGGGAGGGCTACAGCCTTGGGGGGTGGGGCTGGCCAACTTCTTCCGCCGGCCTCGGAATGGTGCGAGACTTTGCGAGGGGCCTCCGTGTGCCAAAAATAGGCAGCGGGCAAAGCCACGCCCAAAAATAACTGCCCGAAGGCCGGGGCGCCAAGTTCGTCCAGCGGAAAAAGCCCACAAAAACGGGTGGGCTATAGCCTTGGGGGTGGGGCTGGCCAACTTCGTCCGCCGGACTCGGAATGGCGCGAGACTTTGCGAGGGGCCTCCGTGTGCGAAAAACAGGCCGCAGGCAAAGCCGCGCCCAAAAATAACCGCCCGAAGGCCGGGGCGGCAACTTCGTCCAGCGGAAAAAGGCTACAAAAACGGGTGGGCTATAGCCTTGGGGGGTGGGGCTGGCCGACTTCGTCCGCCGGACTCGGAATGGCGCGAGACTTTGCGAGGCACCTCCGTGTGCGAATAATAGGCCATGGCCACAGCCGCGCCCAAATATAACCGCCCGAAGGCCGGGGCGCCATGTTTGTCCAGCGGAAAAAGCCCACAAAAACGGGTGGGCTATAGCCTTGGGGGGTGGGGCTGGCCAGCTTCGTCCGCAGGACTCGGAATGGCGCGAGACATTGCGAGGCGCCTCCGTGTGCCAAAAATAGGCCGCGGGCACAGCCGCACCCAAAAATAACTGCCCGAAGGCCGGGGCGCCAAGTTCGTCCAGCGGAAAATGCCCACAAAAACGGGTGGGCTATAGCCTTGGGGGGTGGGGCTGGCCAACTTCGTCCGCCGGACTCGGAATGGCGCGAGACTTTGCGAGGGGCCTCCGTGTGCGAAATACAGGCCGCGGGCAAAGCCGCGCCCAAAAATAACCGCCCGAAGGCCGGGGCGGCAAGTTCGTCCAGCGGAAAAAGGCCACAAAAACGGGTGGGCTATAGCCTCGGGGGGTGGGGCTGGCCAACTTCGTCCGCCGGACTCGGAATGCCGTGAGACTTTGCGAGGGGCCTCCGTGTGCCAAACCTAGGCCGCAGACAAAGCCGCACCCAAAAATAACCGCCCGAAGGCCGGGGCGCCAAGTTCGTCCAGCGGAAAAAGCCCACAAAAACGGGTGGGCTATAGCCTTGGGGGGTGGGGCTGGCCGACTTCGTCCGCCGGACTCGGAATGGCGCGAGACTTTGCGAGGCGCCTTCGTGTGGCAAAAATAGGCCGTGGGCACAGCCGCGCCTAAAAATAACCGCCCGAAGGCCGGGGCGCCAAGTTCGTCCAGCGGAAAAAGCCCACAAAAACGGGTGGGCTATAGCTTTGGGGGGTGGGGCGGGCCCACTTCGTCCGCCGGACTCGGAATGGCGCGAGACTTTGCGAGGGGCCTCCGTGTGCCAAAAATAGGCCGCGGGCAAAGCCGCACCCAAAAATAACCGCCCGAAGGCCGGGGCGCCAAGTTCGTCCAGCGGAAAAAGCCCACAAAAACGGGTGGGCTATAGCCTTGGGGGGTGGGGCTGGCCAACTTCGTCCGCCGGACTCGGAATGCCGCGAGACTTTGCGAGGGGCCTCCGTGTGCAAAAAATCGGCCGCGGACAAAGCCGCGCCCATAAATAACCGCCCGAGGGCCGGGGCGCCAAGTTCGTCTAGCGGAAAAAGGCTACAAAAACGGGTGGGCTATAGCCTTGGGGGGTGGGGCGGGCCAGCTTCGTCCGCCGGACTCGGAATAGCGCGAGACTTTGCGAGGTGCCTCCGTATGCGAATAATAGGCCGCGGGCACAGCCACGCCCAAAAATAACCGCCCGAAGGCCGGGGCGCCTAGGTCGTCCAGCGGAAAGAGGCCACAAAAATGGGTGGGCTATAGCCTTGGGGGGTGGGGCTGGCCCACTTCGTCCGCCGGACTCGGAATGGCGCGAGACATTGCGAAGCACCTCCGTGTGCGAATAATAGGCCATGGGCACAGCCGCGCCCAAATATAACCGCCCGAAGGCCGGGGCGCCATGATCGTCCAGCGGAAAAAGCCCACAAAAACGGGTGGGCTATAGCCTTGGGGGGTGGGGCTGGCCGACTTCGTCCGCCGGACTCGGAATGGCGCGAGACTTTGCGAGGCACCTCCGTGTGCCAAAAATAGGCCGCGGGCACAGCCACGCCCAAAAATAACGGCCCGAAGGCCGGGGCGCCAAGTTCGTCCAGCGGAAAAAGGCCACAAAAACGGGTGGGCTATAGCATTGGGGGGTGGGGCTGGCCAATTTCGTCCGCCGGACTCGGAATGCCGCGAGACTTTGCGAGGGGCCTCCATGTGCCAAAAATAGGCCGCGCGTAAAGCTGCGCACAAAAATAACCGCCCGAAGGCCAGGGCGCCAACTTCTTCCAGCGGAAAAATGCCACAAAAACGGGTGGGCTATAGCCTTGGGGGGTGGGGCTGGCCAACTTCGTCCGCCGGACTTGGAATGCTGCGAGACTTTGCGAGAGGCCTCCGTGTGCCAAAAATAGGCCGCGGGCAAAGCCGCGCCCAAAACTAACCGCCCGAAGGCCGGGGCGCCAAGTTCATCCAGCGGAAAAAGGCCACAAAAACCGGTGGGCTATAGCCTTGGGGGGTGGGGCTGGCCAACTTCGTCCGCCGGACTCGGAATGCTGCGAGACTTTGCGAGGGGCCTCCGTGTGCCAAAAATAGGCCGCGGGCAAAGCCGCGCCGAAAACTAACCGCCCGAAGGCCGGGGCGCCAAGTTCGTCCAGCGGAAAAAGGCCACAAAAACCGGTGGGCTATAGCCTTGGGGGGTGGGGCTGGCCAACTTCATCCGCCGGACTCGGAATGCCGCGAGACTTTACGAGGGGACTCCGTGTGCCAAAAATAGGCCGTGGGCAAAGCTGCGGCCAAAAATAACAGCCCGAAGGCCGGGGCGACAAGTTCGTCCAGGGGAAAAAGGCCACAAAAACGGGTGGGCTATAGCCTTGGGGGGTGGGGCTGGCCAACCTCGTCCGCCGGACTCGGAAAGCCGTGAGACTTTCCGAGGGGACTCCGTGTGCCAAAAATAGGCTGCGGACAAAGCCGTGCCAAAAAATAACCAAGCGAAGGCCGGGGCGCCAAGTTCGTCCAGGGGAAAAAGGCCACAAAAACGGGTGGGCTATAGCCTTGGGGGGTGGGGCTGGCCAACTTCGTCCGCCGGACTCGGAATGCCGCGAGACTTTGCGAGGGGTCTCCGCGTACCAAAAATAGGCCGCGGGCAAAGCCGCGACCAAAAATAACCGTCCGAAGGCCGGGGTGCCAAGTTCGTCCAGCGGAAAAAGGCCACAAAAACCGGTGGGCTATAGCCTTGGGGGGTGGGGCTGGCCGACTTCGTCCGCCGGACTCGGAATGCCGCGAGACTTTGCGAGGGGCCTCGTGTGCCAAAAATAGGCCGCGGGCAAAGCCGCGCCCAAAAATAACCGCCCGAAGGCCGGGGCGCGAAGTTCGTCCGGGGGAAAAAGGCCACAAAAACGGGTGGGCTATAGCCTTGGGGGGTGGGGCTGGCCAACCTCGTCCGCCGGACTCGGAAAGCCGTGAGAATGTGCGAGGGGCCTCCGTGTGCCAAACATAGGCCGCGGACAAAGCCGCGCCCAAAAATAACCATCCGAAGGCCGGGGCGCCAATTTCGTCCAGCGGAAAAAGGCCACAAAAACGGGTGGGCTATAGCCTTGGGGGGTGGGGCTGGCCAACTTCGTTCGCCGGACTCGGAATGCCGCGAGACTTTGCGAGGGGCCTCCATGTGCCAAAAATAGGCCGCGGGTAAAGCCGCGCACAAAAATAACCGCCCGAAGGCCAGGGCGCCAAGTTCTTCCAGCGGAAAAAGGCCACAAAAACGGGTGGGCTATAGCCTTGGGGGGTGGGGCTGGCCAACTTCGTCCGCCGGACTCGGAATGCTGCGAGACTTTGCGAGGGGCCTCCGTGTGCCAAAAATAGGCCGCGGGCAATGCCGCGCCCAAAACTAACCGCCCGAAGGCCGAGGCGCCAAGTTTGTCCAGCGGAAAAAGGCCACAAAAACGGGTGGGCTATAGCCTTGGGGGGTGGGGCTGGCCAACTTCGTCCGCCGGACTCGGAATGCCGCGAGACATTGCGAGGGGCCACCGTATGCCAAAAATAGGCCACGGTCAAAGGCGCGCACAAAAACAACGGCCCGAAGCCCGGGTCGCCAAGTTCGTCCAGCGGAAAAAGGCCACAAAAACGGGTGGGCTATAGCCTTGGGGGGTGGGGCTGGCCAACTTCGTCCGCCGGACTCGGAATGGCGCGAGTCTTTGCGAGACGCCTCCGTGTGCCAAAAATAGGCTGCGGGCACAGCCGCGCGGAAAAATAACCTCCCGAAGGCCGGGGCGCCAAGTTCGTCCAGCGGAAAAAGCCCACAAAAACGGGTGGGCTTTAGCCTTCGGGGGTGGGGCTGGCCAACTTCGTCCGCCGGACTCGGAATGAAGCAAGACTTTGCGAGGGCCCTCCGTGTGCCAAAAATAGGCCGCGGGCAAAGCCGTGCCCGAAAATAACTGCCTGAAGGCCGGGTCGCCAAGTTCGTCCAGCGGAAAAAGCCCACAAAAACGGGTGGGCTATAGCCTTGGGGGGTGGGGCTGGCCAACTTTGTCCGCCGGACTCGGAATGGCGCGAGACATTTCGAGGGGCCTCCGTGTGCCAAAAATAGGCGGTGGGCAAAGCCGCGCCCAAAAATAACAGCCCGAAGGCCGGGGCGCCAATTTCGTCCAGCGGAAAAAGGCCACAAAAACGGGTGGGCTATAGCCTTGGGGGGTGGGGCTGGCCAACTTCGTCCGCCGGACTCGGAATGGCGCGAGACTTTTCGAGGCACCTCAGTGTGCCAAAAATAGGCCGCGGGCGCAGCCGCGCCCAAAAATAACCGCCCGAAGGCCGGGGCGCCAAGTTCGTCCAGCGGAAAAAGGCCAAAAAAACGGGTGGGCTATAGCCTTGGGGGTGGGGCTGGCCAACTTCGTCCGCCGGACTCAAAATGGCGCGAGACTTTGCGAGGCACCTCCGTGTGCCAAAAATAGGCCGCGGGCACAGCCGCGTCGAAAAATAACCACCCGAAGGCCGGGGCGCCAAATTCGTCCAGCGGAAAAAGCCCACAAAAACAGGTGGGCTATAGCCTTGGGGTGTGGGGCTGGCCAACTATGTCTGCCGGACTCGGAATGGCGCGAGACTTTGCGAGGCGCCTCCGTGTGCCAAAAATAGGCCGCGGGCACAGCCGCGTCGAAAAATAACCACCTGAAGGCCGGGGCGCCAAGTTCGTCCAGCGGAAAAAAGCCACAAAAACGGGTGTGCTATAGCCTTGGGGGGTGGGGCTCGCAAACTTCGTCCGCCGGACTCGGAATGGCGCGAGACTTTGCGAGGCACCTCCGTGTGCCAAAAATAGGCCGCGGGCACAGCCGCGTCGAAAAATAACCACCCGAAGGCCGGGGCGCCAAGTTCGTCCAGCGGAAAAAGCCCACAAAAACAGGTGGGCTATAGCCTTGGGGTGTGGGGCTGGCCAACTACGTCCGCCGGACTCGGAATGGCGCGAGACTTTGCGAGGCGCCTCCGTGTGCCAAAAATATGCCGCGGGCAAAGCCGCGCCCAAAAATAACCGCCCGAAGACCGGGGCGCCAAGTTCGTCCAGCGGAAAAAGGCCACAAAAACGGGTGGGCTATAGCCTTGGGGGTGGGGCTGGCCAACTTCGTCCGCCGGACTCGGAATGGCGCGAGTGTTTGCGAGGCACCTCCGTGTGCCAAAAATAGGCTGCGGGCACAGCCGCGCCGAAAAATAACCTCCCAAAGGCCGGGGCGCCAAGTTCGTCCAGCGGAAAAAGGCCACAAAAACGGGTGGGCTATAGCCTTGGGGGGTGGTGCTGGCCAACTTCGTCGGCCGGACTCGGAATGGCGCGAGTCTTTACGAGGCACCTCTGTGTGCCAAAAATAGGCTACAGGCACAGCCGCGTCCAAAAATAACCTCCCGAAGGCCGGGGCGCCAAGTTCGTCCAGCGGAAAAAGGCCACAAAAACGGGTGGGCTATAGCCTTGGGGGGTGGGGCTGGCCAACTTCGTCCGCCGGACTCGGAATGGCGTGAGACCTTGCGAGGCACCTCCATGTGCCAAAAATAGGCCGCGGGCACAGCCGCGTCCAAAAATAACCACCCGAAGGCCGGGGCGCCAAGTTCGTCCAGCGGAAAAAGCCCACAAAAACAGGTGGGCTATAGCCTTGGGGTGTGGGGCTGGCCAACTACGTCCGCCGGACTCGGAATGGGGTGAGACTTTGCGAGGCACCTCCGTGTGCCAAAAATAGGCTGCGGGCACAGCCGCGCCAAAAAATAACCGCCCGAAGGCCAGGGCGCCAAGTTCGTCCAGCGGAAAAAAGCCACAAAAACGGGTGTGCTATAGCCTTGGGGGGTGGGGCTCGCAAACTTCGTCCCCCGGACTCGGAATGGCGCGAGACTTTGCGAGGCACCTCCGTGTGCCAAAAATAGGCCGCGGGCACAGCCGCGTCCAAAAATAACCACCCGAAGGCCGGGGCGCCAAGTTCGTCCAGCGGAAAAAGCCCACAAAAACAGGTGGGCTATAGCCTTGGGGTGTGGGGCTGGCCAACTACGTCCGCCGGACTCGGAATGGCGCGAGACTTTGCGAGGTGCCTCCGTGTGCCAAAAATATGCTACGGGCACAGCCGCGTCCAAAAATAACCTCCCGAAGGCCGGGGCGCCAAGTTCGTCCAGCGGAAAAAGGCCACAAAAACGGGTGGGCTATAGCCTTGGGGGGTGGGGCTGGCCAACTTCGTCCGCCGGACTCGGAATGGCGTGAGACCTTGCGAGGCACCTCCATGTGCCAAAAATAGGCCGCGGGCACAGCCGCGTCCAAAAATAACCACCCGAAGGCCGGGGCGCCAAGTTCGTCCAGCGGAAAAAGCCCACAAAAACAGGTGGGCTATAGCCTTGGGGTGTGGGGCTGGCCAACTACGTCCGCCGGACTCGGAATGGTGTGAGACTTTGCGAGGCACCTCCGTGTGCCAAAAATAGGCTGCGGGCACAGCCGCGCCAAAAAATAACCGCCCGAAGGCCAGGGCGCCAAGTTCGTCCAGCGGAAAAAAGCCACAAAAACGGGTGTGCTATAGCCTTGGGGGGTGGGGCTCGCAAACTTCGTCCCCCGGACTCGGAATGGCGCGAGACTTTGCGAGGCACCTCCGTGTGCCAAAAATAGGCCGCGGGCACAGCCGCGTCCAAAAATAACCACCCGAAGGCCGGGGCGCCAAGTTCGTCCAGCGGAAAAAGCCCACAAAAACAGGTGGGCTATAGCCTTGGGGTGTGGGGCTGGCCAACTACGTCCGCCGGACTCGGAATGGCGCGAGACTTTGCGAGGTGCCTCCGTGTGCCAAAAATATGCTACGGGCACAGCCGCGTCCAAAAATAACCTCCCGAAGGCCGGGGCGCCAAGTTCGTCCAGCGGAAAAAGGCCACAAAAACGGGTGGGCTATAGCCTTGGGGGGTGGGGCTGGCCAACTTCGTCCGCCGGACTCGGAATGGCGTGAGACCTTGCGAGGCACCTCCATGTGCCAAAAATAGGCCGCGGGCACAGCCGCGTCCAAAAATAACCACCCGAAGGCCGGGGCGCCAAGTTCGTCCAGCGGAAAAAGCCCACAAAAACAGGTGGGCTATAGCCTTGGGGTGTGGGGCTGGCCAACTACGTCCGCCGGACTCGGAATGGTGTGAGACTTTGCGAGGCACCTCCGTGTGCCAAAAATAGGCTGCGGGCACAGCCGCGCCAAAAAATAACCGCCCGAAGGCCAGGGCGCCAAGTTCGTCCAGCGGAAAAAAGCCACAAAAACGGGTGTGCTATAGCCTTGGGGGGTGGGGCTCGCAAACTTCGTCCGCCGGACTCGGAATGGCGCGAGACTTTGCGAGGCACCTCCGTGTGCCAAAAATAGGCCGCGGGCACAGCCGCGTCCAAAAATAACCAACCGAAGGCCGGGGCGCCAAGTTCGTCCAGCGGAAAAAGCCCACAAAAACAGGTGGGCTATAGCCTTGGGGTGTGGGGCTGGCCAACTACGTCCGCCGGACTCGGAATGGCGCGAGACTTTGCGAGGTGCCTCCGTGTGCCAAAAATATGCCGCGGGCAAAGCCGCGCCCAAAAATAACCGCCCGAAGACCGGGGCGCCAAGTTCGTCCAGCGGAAAAAGGCCACAAAAACGGGTGGGCTATAGCCTTGGGGGGTGGGGCTGGCCAACTTTGTCCGCCGGACTCGGAATGGCGCGAGACATTTCGAGGGGCCTCCGTGTGCCAAAAATAGGCGGTGGGCAAAGCCGCGCCCAAAAATAACAGCCCGAAGGCCGGGGCGCCAATTTCGTCCAGCGGAAAAAGGCCACAAAAACGGGTGGGCTATAGCCTTGGGGGGTGGGGCTGGCCAACTTCGTCCGCCGGACTCGGAATGGCGCGAGACTTTTCGAGGCACCTCAGTGTGCCAAAAATAGGCCGCGGGCGCAGCCGCGCCCAAAAATAACAGCCCGAAGGCCGGGGCGCCAAGTTCGTCCAGCGGAAAAAGGCCAAAAAAACGGGTGGGCTATAGCCTTGGGGGTGGGGCTGGCCAACTTCGTCCGCTGGACTCAAAATGGCGCGAGACTTTGCGAGGCACCTCCGTGTGCCAAAAATAGACCGCGGGCACAGCCGCGTCGAAAAATAACCACCCGAAGGCCGGGGCGCCAAGTTCGTCCAGCGGAAAAAGCACACAAAAACAGGTGGGCTATAGCCTTGGGGTGTGGGGCTGGCCAACTACGTCTGCCGGACTCGGAATGGCGCGAGACTTTGCGAGGCGCCTCCGTGTGCCAAAAATAGGCCGCGGGCACAGCCGCGTCGAAAAATAACCACCCGAAGGCCGGGGCGCCAAGTTCGTCCAGCGGAAAAAAGCCACAAAAACGGGTGTGCTATAGCCTTGGGGGGTGGGGCTCGCAAACTTCGTCCGCCGGACTCGGAATGGCGCGAGACTTTGCGAGGCACCTCCGTGTGCCAAAAATAGGCCGCGGGCACAGCCGCGTCGAAAAATAACCACCCGAAGGCCGGGGCGCCAAGTTCGTCCAGCGGAAAAAGCCCACAAAAACAGGTGGGCTATAGCCTTGGGGTGTGGGGCTGGCCAACTACGTCCGCCGGACTCGGAATGGCGCGAGACTTTGCGAGGCGCCTCCGTGTGCCAAAAATATGCCGCGGGCAAAGCCGCGCCCAAAAATAACCGCCCGAAGACCGGGGCGCCAAGTTCGTCCAGCGGAAAAAGGCCACAAAAACGGGTGGGCTATAGCCTTGGGGGTGGGGCTGGCCAACTTCGTCCGCCGGACTCGGAATGGCGCGAGTCTTTGCGAGACGCCTCCGTGTGCCAAAAATAGGCTGCGGGCACAGCCGCGCGGAAAAATAACCTCCCGAAGGCCGGGGCGCCAAGTTCGTCCGGCGGAAAAAGCCCACAAAAACGGGTGGGCTTTAGCCTTCGGGGGTGGGGCTGGCCAACTTCGTCCGCCGGACTTGGAATGCCGCAAGACTTTGCGAGGGCCCTCCGTGTGCCAAAAATAGGCCGCGGGCACAGCCGCGTCCAAAAATAACCACCCGAAGGCCGGGGCGCCAAGTTCGTCCAGCGGAAAAAGCCCACAAAAACAGGTGGGCTATAGCCTTGGGGTGTGGGGCTGGCCAACTACGTCCGCCGGACTCGGAATGGCGCGAGACTTTGCGAGGTACCTCCGTGTGCCAAAAATATGCCGCGGGCAAAGCCGCGCCCAAAAATAACCGCCCGAAGGCCGGGGCGCCAAGTTCGTCCAGCGGAAAAAGGCCACAAAAACGGGTGGGCTATAGCCTTGGGGGGTGGGGCTGGCCAACTTCGTCCGCCGGACTCGGAATGGTGCGAGACTTTGCGAGGCGCCTCCGTGTGCCAAAAATAGGCCATGGGAAAAGCCGCGCCCAAAAATCACCGCCCGAAGGCCGGGGCGCCAAGTTCGTCCAGCGGAAAAAGCCCACAAAAACGGGTGGGCTATAGCCTTGGGGGGTGGGGCTGGCCAACTTCGTCCGCCGGACTCGGAATGGCGCGAGACTTTGCGAGGCGCCTCCGTGTGCCAAAAATAGGCCGCGGGCACAGCCGCGTCCAAAAATAACCACCCGAAGGCCGGGGCGCCAAGTTCGTCCAGCGGAAAAAGCCCACAAAAACAGATGGGCTATAGCCTTGGGGTATGGGGCTGGCCCACTACGTCCGCCAGACTCGGAATGGCGCGAGACTTTGCGAGGCACCTCCGTGTGCCAAAAATATGCTGCGGGCACAGCCGCGTCGAAAAATAACCTCCCGAAGGCCGGGGCGCCAAGTTCGTCCAGCGGAAAAAGCCCACAAAACCGGGTGGGCTATAGCCTTGGGGGGTGGGGCTGGCCAACTTCGTCCGCCGGACTCGGAATGCTGCGAGACTTAGCGAGGGGCCTCCGTGTGCCAAAAATAGGCCGCGGGCACAGCCGCGCCCAAAAATAACCGCCCGAAGGGCGGGGCGCCAAGTTCGTCCAGCGGAAAAAGGCCACAAAAACGGGTGGGCTATAGCCTTGGGGGGTGGTGCTGGCCAACTTCGTCCGCCGGACTCGGAATGGCGCGAGTCTTTGCGAGGCACCTCCGTGTGCCAAAATAGGCTACGGGCACAGCGGCGTCCAAAAATAACCTCCCGAAGGCCGGGGCGCCAAGTTCGTCCAGCGGAAAAAGGCCACAAAAACGGGTGGGCTATAGCCTTGGGGGGTGGGGTTGGCCAACTTCGTCCGCCGGACTCGGAATGGCATGAGACCTTGCGAGGCGCCTCCATGTGCCAAAAATAGGCCGCGGGCACAGCCGCGTCCAAAAATAACCACCCGAAGGCCGGGGCGCCAAGTTCGTCCAGCGGAAAAAGCCCACAAAAACAGGTGGGCTATAGCCTTGGGGTGTGGGGCTGGCCAACTACGTCCGCCGGACTCGGAATGGTGCGAGACTTTGCGAGGCACCTCTGTGTGCCAAAAATAGGCCGCGGGTACAGCCACGCCCAAAAATAACTGCCCGAAGGCCGGGGCACCAAGTTCGTCCAGCGGAAAAAGCCCACAAAAACGGGTGGCCTATAGCCTTGGGGGGTGGGGCAGGCCGACTTCGTCGGCCGGACTCAGACTGGCGCGAGACTTTGCGAGGCTCCTCCGTGTGCCAAAAATAGGCCGCGGCCACAGCCGCGCCCAAAAATAACAGCCCGAAGGCCGGGGCGCCAAGGTCGTCCAGCGGAAAAAGGCCACAAAAACGGGTGGGCTATAGCCTTGGGGGGTGGGGCTGGCTCAATTCGTCCGCCGGACTCGGAATGGCACGAGACTTTGCAAGGCGCCTCCCTGTGCCAAAAATAGGCCGCGGGCACAGCCGCGCCCAAAAATAACTGCCCGAGGGCCGGGGAGCCAAGTTCGTCCAGCGGAAAAAGCCCACAAAACGGGTGGGCTACAGCCTTGGGGGGTGGGGCTGGCCAACTTCGTCCGCCGGACTCGGAATGGCGCGAGACCTTACGAGGTGCCTCCATGTGCGAAAAATAGGCAGCGGACACAGCCTCACCCAAAAATAACCGACCGAAGGCCAGGGCGCCAAGTTCGTCTAGCGGAAAAGGGCCACAAAAACGGGTGGGCTATAGCCTTGGGGGGTGGGGCTGACCCACTTCGTCCGCCGGACTCGGAATGGCGCGAGACTTTGCGAGGCGCCTCTGTGTGCCAAAAATAGGCCGCGGGCACAGCCGCGCCCAAAATTAACGGCCCGAAGACCGGGGCGCCAAGTTCGTCCAGCGGAAAAAGCCCACAAAAACGGGTGGGCTATAGCCTTGGGGGGTGGGGCTGCCCGACTTCGTCCGTCGGACTCTGAATGGCGCGAGACTTTGCGAGGCTCCTCCGTGTGCCAAAAATAGGCCGCGGGCACAGCTGCGCCCAAAAATAACCGCCCGAAGGCCGGGGCGCCAAGTTCGTCCAGCGTAAAAAGGCCACAAAAACGGGTGGGCTATAGCCTTGGGGGGTGGGGCTGGCCCACTTCGTCCGCCGGACTCGGAATAGCGCAAGACTTTGTGAGGCACCTCCGTGTGCCAAAAATAGGCCGCGGGCACAGCCGCGCACAAAAATAACCGCCCGAAGGCCGGGCCGCCAAGTTCGTCCAGCGGAAAAAGGCCACAAAAACGGGTGGGCTATAGCCTTGGGGGGTGGGGCTGGCCCACTTCGTCCGCCGGACTCGGAAGGGCGCGAGACTTTGCGAGACGCCTCCGTGTACCAAAAATAGGCTGCGGGCACAGCCACGCCCCAAAATAACTGGCCGAAGGCCGGGGCGCCAAGTTCGTCCAGCGGAAAAAGGCCCAAAAAACGGGTGGGCTATAGCCTTGGGGGGTGGGGCTGGCCAACTTCGTCCGCCGGACTCGGAATGGCGCGAGACTTTGCGAGGTGCCTCCGTGTCCCGAAAATAGGCCGCGGGCACAGCCGCACCCAAAAATAACCGCCCGAAGCCCGGGGCGCCAAGTTCGTCCAGCGGAAAAAGACCACAAAAACGTGTGGGCTATATCCTTCGGCGGTGGAGCTGGCCCACTTCGTCCGCCGCACTCGGAATGGCGCGAGAATTTGCAAGGTGCCTCCATGTGCCAAAAATAGGCCGCGGGCACAGCCGTACCCAAAAATAACCGCCCGAAGGCCGGGCCGCCAAGTTCGTCCAGCGGAAAATGGCCACAAAAACAGGTCGGCTATAGCCTTGGGGGGTGGGGCTGGCCAACTTCGTCCGCCGGACTCGGAATCGTGCGAGACATTGCGAGGCGCCTTCGTGTGCAAAAAATAGGCCGCGGACACAGCCGCGCCCAAAAATAACTGCCCGAAGGCCGGGGCGCCAAGTTCGTCCAGCGGAAAAAGGCCACAAAAACGGGTCGGCTATAGCCTTGGGGGGTGGGGCTGGCCAACTTCGTCCGCCGCACTCGGAATCGTGCGAGACTTTGCGAGGCGCCTTCGTGTGCAAAAAATAGGCCGCAGGCACAGCCGCGCCCAAAAATAACTGCCCGAAGGCCGGGGCGCCAAGTTCGTCCAGCGGAAAAAGGCCACAAAAACGGGTCGGCTATAGCCTTGGGGGGTGGGGCTGGCCAACTTCGTCCGCCGCACTCGGAATCGTGCGAGACTTTGCGAGGCGCCTTCGTGTGCAAAAAATAGGCCGCAGGCACAGCCGCGCCCAAAAATAACTGCCCGAAGGCCGGGGCGCCAAGTTCGTCCAGCGGAAAAAGGCCACAAAAACGGGTGGGCTATAGCCTTGGGGGGTGGGGCTGGCCAACTTCGTCCGCCGGACTCGGAATTGCGGGAGACTTTGCGAGGCACCTCCGTGTGCCAAAAATAGGTCGCGGGTACAGCCGCGCCCAAAAATAACCGGCCGAAGGCCGTGGCGCCAAGTTCGTCCAGCGGAGAAAGCCCACAAAAACAGGTGGGCTATAGCCTTGGGGGGTGGGGCTGGCCAACTTCGTCCGCGGACTCGGAATTGCGCGAGACTTTGCGAGGCACCTCCGTGTGCCAAATATAGTCCGCGGGTACAGCCGCACCCAAAAATAACCGGCCGAAGGCCGTGGCGCCAAGTTCGTCCAGCGGAGAAAGCCCACAAAAACGGGTGCGCTATAGCCTTGGGGGGTGGGGCTGGCCCACTTCGTCCGCCGGACTCGGAATGGCGCGAGACTTTGCGAGACGCCTCCGTGTGCCAAAAATAGGCTGCGGGCACAGCCACGCCCAAAAATAACCGCCCGAAGGCCGGGGCGCCAAGTTCGTCCAGCGGAAAAAGACCACAAAAACGTGTGGGCTATAGCCTCGGGGGGGGGGGGGGGGCTGGCCAACTTCGTCCGCCGGACTTGGAATGGCGCGAGACTTTGCGAGGCGCGTCCGTGTACCAAAACTAGGCCGCGGGCACAGCCGTACCCAAAAATAACCGCCCGAAGCCCGGGGCGCCAAGTTCGTCCAGCGGAAAAAGACCACAAAAACGTGTGGGCTATATCCTTCGGCGGTGGAGCTGGCCCACTTCGTCCGCCGGACTCGGAATGGCGCGAGACTTTGCGATGCACCTCCGTGTGCTAAAAATAGGCCACGGGCACAGCCGCGCCCAAAAATAACTGCCCGAAGGCCGGGGCGACAAGTTCGTCGAGCGGAAAAAGGCCACAAAAACGGGTGGGCTATAGCCTTGGGGGATGGGGCTGGCCGACTTCGTCCGCCGCACTCGGAATCGCGCGAGAATTTGCAAGGTGCCTCCGTGTGCCAAAAATAGGCCGCGGGCACAGCCGCGCCCAAAAATAACCGCCCGAAGGCCGGGGCGCCAAGTTCGTCCAGCGGAAAATGGCCACAAAAACGGGTGGGCTATAGCCTTGGGGGGTGGGGCTGGCCAACTTCGTCCGCCGGACTCGGAATGGTGCGAGATTTTGCGAGGCGCCTCCGTGTGCCAAAAATAGGCCGCGGGCACAGCCGCGCCCAAAAATAACCACCCGCAGGCCGGGGCGCCAAGTTCGTCCAGCGGAAAAAGGCCACAAAAACGGGTGGGCTATAGCCTTGGGGGGTGGGGCTGGCCAACTTCGTCCGCCGGACTCGGAATGCCGCGACACAATGTGAGGTGCCTCCGTGTGCCAAAAATAGGCCGCGGGCACAGCCGCGCCCAAAAATAACCACCCGAGGGCCGGGGCGCCAAGTTCGTCCTGCGGAAAATGGCCACAAAAACGGGTGGGCTATAGCCTTGGGGGGTGGGACTGGCCAACTTCGTCCGCCGGACTCGGAATTGGGCGAGACTTTGCGAGGTGCCTCCGTGTTCCAAAAATAGGCCGCGGGCATAGCCGCGCCCAAAAATAACAACCCGAAGGCCGGGGCGCCAAGTTCGTCCAGCGGAAAAAGCCCACAAAAACGGGTGGGCTATAGCCTTGGGGTGTGGGGCTGGCCAACTTCGTCCGCCGGACTCGGAATGGCGCGAGACTTTGCGAGGTGCCTCCATGTGACAAAAATAGGCCGCGGCCACAGCCGTTCACAAAAATAACCACCCGAAGGCCGGGGCGCCAAGTTCGTCCAGCGGAAAAAGGCCACAAAAACGGGTGGACTATAGCCTTGGGGGGTGGGGCTGGCCGACTTCCTTCGCCGGACTCGGAATGGCGCGAGACTTTGCGAGGCACCTCCATGTGCCAAAAATAGGCCGCGGCCATTGCCGCGCCCAAAAATAACCGCCCGAAGGCCGGGGCGCCCAGTTCGTCCCGCGGAAAAAGCCTACAAAAACGGGCGGGCTCTAGCCTTGGGGGGTCGGGTTGGCCAACTTCGTCCGCCAGACTCGGAATGGCGCGAGACTTTGCGAGGCGCCTTCGTGTGCCAAAAATAGGCCGCGGACACAGCCGCTCCCAAAAATAACCGCCCGAAGGCTGGGGCGCCAAGTTCGCCCAGCGGAAAAAGGCCACAAAAACGGGTGGGCTATAGCCTTGGGGGGTGGGGCTGGCCAACTTCGTCCGCCGGACTCGGAATGGCGCGAGACTTTGCGAGATGCCTCCGTGTGCCGAAAATAGGCTGCGTGCACAGCCGCGCCCAAAAATAACCTCCCGAAGGCCGGGGCGCCAAGTTCGTCCAGCGGAAAAAGGCCACAAAAACGGGTGGGCTACAGCCTTGGGTGGTCGGGCTGGCCTACTTCGTCCGCCGAACTCGGAATGGCGCGACACTTTGTGAGGCACCTCCATGTGCCAAAAATAGGCCGCGGGCACAGCCGCTCCCAAAAATAACCGCCCGAAGGCCGGGGCGCCAAGTTCGTCCAGCGGAAAAAGGCCACAAAAACGGGTGGGCTATAGCCTTGGGGGGTGGGGCTGGCCAACTTCGTCCGCCGGACTCAGAATGCCGCGAGACTTTGCGAGGGGCCTCCGTGTGCCAAAAATAGGCCGCGGACAAAGCTGCGCCCGAAAATAACCGCACGAAGGCCGGGGCGCCAAGTTCGTGTAGCGGAAAAAGTCCACAAAAACGGGTGGGCTATAGCCTTGGGGGGTGGGGCTGGCCAACTTCGTCCGCCGGACTCAGAATGCCGCGAGACTTTGCGAGGGGCCTCCGTGGTCAAAAATAGGCCGTGGACAAAGCCGCACGTAAAAATAACCGCCCGAAGGCCGGGGCGCCAAGTTCATCCAGCGGAAAAAGGCCACAAAAACGGGTGGGCTATAGCATTGGGGGGTGGGGCTGGCCAACTTCGTCTGCCGGACTCGGAATGCCGCGAGGCTTTGCGAGGGGCCTCCGTGTGCCAAAAATAGGCCATGGGTATAGCCGCGCCCGCAAATAACCACCCGAAGGGCCGGGGCGCCAAGTTCGTCCAGCGGAAAAAGGCCACAAAAACGGGTGGGCTATAGACTTGGGGGGTGGGGCTGGCCAACTTCGTCCGCCGGACTCAAAATGCCGCGAGACTTTGCAAGGGGCCTCCGTGTACGAAAAATAGGCCGCATGCAATGCCGTGCCCAAAAATAACCGCCCAATGTCTGCGGCGCCAAGTTCGTCCAGCGGAAAAAGTCCACAAAAACGGGTGGGCTATAGCATTGGGGGGTGGGGCTGGCCAACTTCGTCCGCCGGACTCGGAATGCCGCGAGACTTTGCGAGGGGCCTCCGTGTGCCAAAAATAGGCCGCGGGCACAGCCGCACCGAAAAATAACCGCCCGAAGGCCGGGGCGCCAAGTTCGTCCAGCGGAAAAAGGCCACAAAAACGGGTGGGCTATAGACTTGGGGGGTGGGGCTGGCCAACTTCGTCCGCCGGACTCGGAATGCCGTGAGACTTTACGAGGGGCCTCCGTGTGCCAAAAATAGGCCGCGGACAAAGCTGCGCCCAAAAATAACGGCCCGAAGGCCGGGGCGCCAAGTTCGTCCAGCGGAAAAAGGCCACAAAAACGGGTGGGCTATAGCCTTGGGGGCTGGGGCTGGCCAACTTTGGGGAGTGGGGCTGGCCAACTTCGTCCCCCGGACTCGGAATGCCGCGAGACTTTTCGAGGGGCCTCCGTGTGCCAAAAATAGGCCGCGGGCAAAGCCGCGCCCAAAAATAAACGCCCGAAGGCCGGGGCGCCAAGTTCGTCCAGCGGAAAAAGGCCACAAAAACGGGTGGGCTATAGCCTTGGGGGGTGGGGCTGGCCAACTTCGTCCGCCGGACTCGGAATGCCGCGAGACTTTGCGAGGGGCCTCCGTGTGCCAGAAATAGGCCGCGGGTGAAGCCGCACCCAAAAATTACCGCCTGAAGGCCGGGGCGCCAAGTTCGTCCTGCGGAAAAAGGCCACAAAAACGGGTGGGCTATAGCCTTGGGGGGTGGGGCTGGCCCACTTCGTCCGCCGGACTCGGAATGCCACGAGACTTTGCGAGGGGCCTTTGTGTGCCAAAAATAGGCCGTGGACAAAGCCGCGCCCAAAAATAACCGCCCGACAGCCGGGGCGCCAAGTTCGTCCAGCGGAAAAAGGCCACAAAGACGGGTTGCTATAGCCTTGGGGCGTGGGGCTGGCCCACTTCGTCCGCCGGACTCGAAATGCCGCGAGACTTTGCGAGGGGCCTCCGTGTGCCAAAAATAGGCCGCGGGCAAGGCCGCGCCCAAAAATAACTGACCAAAGGCCGGGGCGCCAAGTTCGTCCAGCGGAAAAAGGCCACAAAAACGGGTGGGCTATAGCCTTGGCGGCTGGGGCTGGCCAACTTCGTCCGCCGGACACGGAATGCCGCGAGACTTTACGAGGGGCCTCCGTGTGCCAAAAATAGGCCGCGGGCAAAGGCGCGCCCAAAAATAACGGCCCGAAGGCCGGGGCGCCAAGTGCCTCCAGCGGAAAAAGGCCACAAAAACGGGTGGGCTATAGCCTTGGGGGGTAGGGCTGGCCCACTTCGTCCGCCGGACTCGGAATGCCACGAGACTTTGCGAGGGGCCTCCGTGTGCCAAAAATAGGCAGCGGGCAAAGCCACACCCAAAAATAACTGCCCGAAGGCCGGGGCGCCAAGTTCGTCCAGCGGAAAAAGGCCACAAAAACAGGTGGGCTATAGCATTGGGGGGTGGGGCTGGCCAACTTCGTCTGCCGGACTCGGAATGCCGCGAGACTTTGCGAGGTGACTCCGTGTGCCAAAAATAGGCCGTGGACACTGCCGCGCCCAAAAATAACCGCCCGAAGGCCGGGGCGCCAGGATCGTCCAGCGGAAAAAGGCCACAAAAACGGGTGGGCTATAGCCTTCGGGGGTGGGGCTGGCCAACTTCGTCCGCCAGACGAGGAATGGTGCGAGAGTTTGCGAGTCGCCTCCGTGTGCCAAAAATAGGCTGCGGGCACAGACGCGCCCAAAAATAACCGCCCGAAGGCCGGGGCGCCAAGTTCGTCCAGCGGAAAAAAGCCACAAAAACGGGTGGGCTATAGCCTTGGCGCCTGGGGCTGGCCCACTTCGTCCGCCGGGCTCGGAATACCGCGCGACTTTGCGAGGGGCCTCCGTGTGCCAAAAATAGGACGCGGGCAAAGCCGCGCCCAAAAAGAACCGCCCGAAGGCCGGGGCGCCAAGTTCGTCCAGCGGAAAAAGGCCACAAAAACGGGTGGGCTATAGCCTTGGGGGGTGGGGCTGGCCAACTTTGGGGAGTGGGGCTGGCCAACTTCGTCCGCCGGACTCGGAATGCCGCGAGACTTTACGAGGGGCCTCCGGGTGCCAAAAATAGGCCGCGGGCAAGGCCGCGGCCAAAAATAACCGCCCGAAGGCCGGGGCGCCAAGTTCGTCCAGCGGAAAAAGGCCACAAAAACGGGTGGGCAATAGCCTTGGGGGGTGGGGCTGGCCGGCTTCGTCCGCCGGACTCGGAATGGCTCGAGACTTTGCGAGCGGCCTCCGTGTGCCAAAAATAGGCCGCGGGCACAGCCGCGCCCAAAAATAACCACCCGAAGACCGGGGCGCCACGTTCGTCCAGCGGAAAAAGGCCACAAAAACGGGTGGGCTATAGCCTTGGGGGGTGGGGCTGGCCGACTTCGTCCGCCGGACTCGGAATGGCGCGAGACTTTGCGAGCGGCCTCCGTGTGCCAAAAATAGGCCACGGGCACAGCCGCGCCCAAAAATAACTGCCCGAAGGCCGGGGCGCCAAGTTCGCCCAGCGGAAAAAGGCCACAAAAATGGGTGGGCTATAGCCTTGGGGGGTGGGGCTGGCCGACTTCGACCGCCAGACTCGGAATGGCGCGAGACTTTGCGAGCGGCCTCCATGTGGAAAAAATAGGCCGCGGGCACAGCCGCACCGAAAAATAACCGCCCGAAGGCCGGGGCGCCAAGTTCGTCCAGCGGAAAAAGCCCACAAAAACGGGTGGGCTATAGCCTTGGGGGGTGGGGCTGTCCAACTTCGTCCGCCGGACTCGGAATGGCGCGTGACTTTGCGAGCGGCCTCCGTGTGCCAAAAATAGGCCGCGGGCTCAGCCGCGCCCACAAATAACTGCCCGGAGGGCCGGGGCGCCAAGTTAGTCCAGCGGAAAAAGGCCACACAAAACGGGTGGGCTATAGCCTTGGGGGGTGGGGCTGGCCGACTTCGTCCGCCGGACTCGGAATGGTGCGAGACTTTGCGAGCAGCCTCCGTGTACCAAAAATAGGCCGTGGACACAGCCGCGCCCAAAAATAACAGCCCGAAGGCCGGGGCGCCAAGTTCGTCCAGCGGAAAAAGGCCACAAAAACGGGTAGGCTATAGCCTTCGGCAGTGGGGCTGCCCAACTTCGTCCGCCGAACTCGGAATGGCGCGAGACTTTGCGACCAGCCTCCGTGTGCCAAAAATAGGCGGTGGGCACAGCCGCGCTCAAAAATAACCACCCGAAGGCCGGGGCGCCAAGTTCGTCCAGCGGAAAAAGCCCACAAAAACAGGTGGGCTATAGCATTGGGGGGTGGGGCTGGCCAACTTCGTCTGCCGGACTCGGAATGCCGCGAGACTTTGCGAGGTGACTCCGTGTGCCAAAAATAGGCCGTGGACACTGCCGCGCCCAAAAATAACCGCCCGAAGGCCGGGGCGCCAGGATCGTCCAGCGGAAAAAGGCCACAAAAACGGGTGGGCTATAGCCTTCGGGGGTGGGGCTGGCCAACTTCGTCCGCCAGACGAGGAATGGTGCGAGAGTTTGCGAGTCGCCTCCGTGTGCCAAAAATAGGCTGCGGGCACAGACGCGCCCAAAAATAACCGCCCGAAGGCCGGGGCGCCAAGTTCGTCCAGCGGAAAAAAGCCACAAAAACGGGTGGGCTATAGCCTTGGCGCCTGGGGCTGGCCCACTTCGTCCGCCGGGCTCGGAATACCGCGCGACTTTGCGAGGGGCCTCCGTGTGCCAAAAATAGGACGCGGGCAAAGCCGCGCCCAAAAAGAACCGCCCGAAGGCCGGGGCGCCAAGTTCGTCCAGCGGAAAAAGGCCACAAAAACGGGTGGGCTATAGCCTTGGGGGGTGGGGCTGGCCAACTTTGGGGAGTGGGGCTGGCCAACTTCGTCCGCCGGACTCGGAATGCCGCGAGACTTTACGAGGGGCCTCCGGGTGCCAAAAATAGGCCGCGGGCAAGGCCGCGGCCAAAAATAACCGCCCGAAGGCCGGGGCGCCAAGTTCGTCCAGCGGAAAAAGGCCACAAAAACGGGTGGGCTATAGCCTTGGGGGGTGGGGCTGGCCCACTTCGTCCGCCGGACTCGGAATGCCACGAGACTTTGCGAGGGGCCTTTGTGTGCCAAAAATAGGCCGTGGACAAAGCCGCGCCCAAAAATAACCGCCCGACAGCCGGGGCGCCAAGTTCGTCCAGCGGAAAAAGGCCACAAAGACGGGTGGCTACAGCCTTGGGGGGTGGGGCTGGCCCACTTCGTCCGCCGGACTCGAAATGCCGCGAGACTTTGCGTGGGGCCTCCGTTTGCCAAAAATAGGCCGCGGGCAAGGCCGCGCCCAAAAATAACTGACCAAAGGCCGGGGCGCCAAGTTCGTCCAGCGGAAAAAGGCCACAAAAACGGGTGGGCTATAGCCTTGGCGGCTGGGGCTGGCCAACTTCGTCCGCCGGACACGGAATGCCGCGAGATTTTGCGAGGGGTCTCCGTGTGCCAAAAATAGGCCGCGGGCAAAGCCACACCCAAAAATAACTGCCCGAAGGCCGGGGCGCCAAGTTCGTCCAGCGGAAAAAGGCCACAAAAACGGGTGGGCTATAGCATTGGGGGGTGGGGCTGGCCAACTTCGTCTGCCGGACTCGGAATGCCGCGAGACATTGCGAGGTGACTCCGTGTGCCAAAAATAGGCCGTGGACACTGCCGCGCCCAAAAATAACCGCCCGAAGGCCGGGGCGCCAGGATCGTCCAGCGGAAAAAGGCCACAAAAACGGGTGGGCTATAGCCTTCGGGGGTGGGGCTGGCCAACTTCGTCCGCCAGACTAGGAATGGTGCGAGAGTTTGCGAGTCGCCTCCGTGTGCCAAAAATAAGATGCGGACAAAGCCGTACCCAAAAAGAACCGCCCGAAGGCCGGAGCGCAAAGTTCGTCCAGCGGAACAAGGCCAGAAAAACGGGTGGGCTATAGCCTTGGGGGGTGGGGCTGGCCCACTTCGTCCGCCAGACTAGGAATGGTGCGAGAGTTTGCGAGTCGCCTTCGTGTGCCAAAAATAGGCTGCGTGCACAGACGCGCCCAAAAATAACCGCCCGAAGGCCGGGGCGCCAAGTTCGTCCAGCGGAAAAAGGCCACAAAAACGGGTGGGCAATAGCCTTGGGGGGTGGGGCTGGCCGGCTTCGTCCGCCGTACTCGGAATGGCTCGAGACTTTGCGAGCGGCCTCCGTGTGCCAAAAATAGGCCGCGGGCACAGCCGCGCCCAAAAATAACCACCCGAAGACCGGGGCGCCACGTTCGTCCAGCGGAAAAAGGCCACAAAAACGGGTGGGCTATAGCCTTGGGGGGTGGGGCTGGCCGACTTCGTCCGCCGGACTCGGAATGGCGCGAGACTTTGCGAGCGGCCTCCGTGTGCCAAAAATAGGCCACGGGCACAGCCGCGCCCAAAAATAACTGCCCGAAGGCCGGGGCGCCAAGTTCGCCCAGCGGAAAAAGGCCACAAAAATGGGTGGGCTATAGCCTTGGGGGGTGGGGCTGGCCGACTTCGACCGCCAGACTCGGAATGGCGCGAGACTTTGCGAGCGGCCTCCATGTGGAAAAAATAGGCCGCGGGCACAGCCGCACCGAAAAATAACCGCCCGAAGGCCGGGGCGCCAAGTTCGTCCAGCGGAAAAAGCCCACAAAAACGGGTGGGCTATAGCCTTGGGGGGTGGGGCTGTCCAACTTCGTCCGCCGGACTCGGAATGGCGCGTGACTTTGCGAGCGGCCTCCGTGTGCCAAAAATAGGCCGCGGGCTCAGCCGCGCCCACAAATAACTGCCCGGAGGGCCGGGGCGCCAAGTTAGTCCAGCGGAAAAAGGCCACACAAAACGGGTGGGCTATAGCCTTGGGGGGTGGGGCTGGCCGACTTCGTCCGCCGGACTCGGAATAGTGCGAGACTTTGCGAGCAGCCTCCGTGTGCCAAAAATAGGCCGTGGACACAGCCGCGCCCAAAAATAACAGCCCGAAGGCCGGGGCGCCAAGTTCGTCCAGCGGAAAAAGGCCACAAAAACGGGTAGGCTATAGCCTTCGGCAGTGGGGCTGCCCAACTTCGTCCGCCGAACTCGGAATGGCGCGAGACTTTGCGACCAGCCTCCGTGTGCCAAAAATAGGCGGTGGGCACAGCCGCGCTCAAAAATAACCACCCGAAGGCCGGGGCGCCAAGTTCGTCCAGCGGAAAAAGCCCACAAAAACGGGTGGGCTATAGACTTGGGGGGTGGGGCTGTCCAACTTCGTCCGCCGGACTCGGAATGGCGTGAGACTTTGCGAGCGGCCTCCGTGTGCCAAAAATTGGGCGCGGGCACAGCCGCGCCTAAAAATAACCACCCGAAGGCCGGGGCGCCAAGTTCGTCCAGCGGAAAAAGGCCACAAAAACGGGTGGGCTATAGCCTTGGGGGGTGGGGCTGGCCAACTTCGTCCGCCGGACTCGGAATGGCGCGAGACTTTGCGAGGTGCCTCCATGTGCCAAAAGTACGCCGCAGGAAAAGCCGCGTCCAAAAATAACCGCCCGAAGGCCGGGGCGCCAAGTTCGTCCAGCGGAAAAAGGCCACAAAAATGGATGGGCTATAGCCTTGGGGGGTGGGACTGGCCAACTTCGTCCGCCGGACTCGGAATGGCGCGAGACTTTGCGAGTAGCCTCAATGTGCCAAAAATAAGCCACGGGCACAGCCGCGCCCAAAAATAACCGACCGAAGGCCGGGGCGCCAAGTTTGTCCAGCGGAAAAAGGCCACAAAAACGGGTGGGCTATAGCCTTGGGGGGTGGGGCTGGCCAACTTCGTCCGCCGGACTCGGAATGGCGCGAGACTTTACGAGCGGCCTCCGTGTGCCAAAAATAGACCGCGGACACAGCCGCGCCCAAAAATAACCCCCCGAAGACCGCGGCGCCATGTTCGTCCAGCGGAAAAAGGCCACAAGAACGGGTGGGCTATAGCCTTGGGGGGTGGGGCTGGCCAACTTCGTCCACCGGACTCGGAATGGCACGAGACTTTGCGATTGGCCTCCGTGTGCCAAAAATAGGCCATGGTGACAGCCGCTCCCAAAAATAACCGCCCGAAGGCCGGGGCGCCAAGTTCGTCCAGCGGAAAAAGGCCACAAAACGGGTGGGCTATAGCCTTGGGGGGTGGGACTGGCCAACTTCGTCCGCCGGACTCGGAATGGTGCGAGACTTTGCGAGCGGCCTCCGTGCGCCAAAAACAGGCCGCGGGCACGGCCAAGCCCAAAAATAACAGCCCGAAGGCCAGGGCACCAAGTTCGTCCAGCGGAAAAAGGCCACACAAAACGGGTGGGCTATAGCCTTGGGGGGTGAGGCTGGCCAACTTCGTCCGCCGGACATAGAATGGCGCGAGACTTTGCGAGCGACCTCCGTGTGCCAAAAATAGGCCACGGACACAGCAACGCCCAAAAATAAACGGCCGAAGGCCGGGGCGCCAAGTTCGTCCAGCGGAAAGAGGCCAGAAAAACGGGTGGGCTATAGCCTTGGGGGCTTGGGCTGGCCAACTTCGTCCGCCGGACTCGGAATGACGCGAGACTTTGCGAGCGGCCTCCGTGTGCCAAAAATAGGCCGCGGGCACAGCCGCGCCGAAAAATAACTGCCCGAAGGCCGGGGCGCCAAGTTCGTCCAGCGGAAAAAGGCCACAAAAACGGGTGGGCTATAGCCTTGGGGGGTGGGGCTGGCCAACTTCGTCCGCCGGACTCGGAATGGCGCGAGACTTTGCGAATGGCCTCCGTGTGCCAAAAATAAGCTGCGGGCACAGCCACGCCCAAAAATAAACGCCCGAAGGCCGGGGCGCCAAGTTCGTCCTGCTGAAAAAGGCCCCAAAAACGGGTGGGCTATAGCCTTGGGGGGTGGGGCTGGCCAACTTCGTCCGCCGGACTCGGAATGGCGCGAGACTTTGTGAGCGGCCTCCGTGTGCCAAAAATCGGCCGCGGGCACAGCCGCGCCCAAAAATAACCGCCCGAAGGCAGGGGCGCCAAGTTCGTCCAGCGGAAAAAGGCCACAAAAACGGGTGGGCTATAGCCTTGGGGGGTGGGGTTGGCAAAGTTCGTCCGCCGGACTCGAAATGGCGCGAGACTTTGCGAGCGGTCTCCGTGTGCCGAAAATAGGCCGCGGGCACAGCCGCGCCCAAAAATAACTACCCGAAGGCCGGGGCACCCAGTTCGTCCAGCGGAAAAAGGCCACAAAAACGGGTGGGCTATAGCCTTGGGGGGTGGGGCTGGCCAACTTCGTCCGCCGGACTCGGAATGGGGCGAGACTTTGCGAGCGGCCTCCGTGTGCCAAAAATAGGCCGCGGACACAGCCGAGCCCAAAAATAACCACCCGAAGGCCGGGGCGCCAAGTTCGTCCAGCGGGAAAATGCCCCAAAAACGGGTGGGCTATAGCCTTGGGGAGTGGGGCTGGCCAACTTCATCCGCCGGACTCGGAATGGCGCGAGACTTTGCGAGGCGCCTCCGTTTGAAAAAAATAGGCCGCGGGCACAGCCGTGCCCAAAAATAACCGCCCGAAGGCCGGGGCGCCAAGTTCGTCCAGCGGAAAAAACCCACAAAAGTGGATCGGCTATAGCGTTGGGGGGTGGGGCTGGCCAACTTCGTCCGCCGGACTCGGATTGGCGCGATAATTTGCGAGGCACCTCCGTGTGCCAAAAATAGGAAGCGGGCACAGCCGCTCCCAAAAGTAACCTCCCGAAGGCCGGGGCGCCAAGTTCGTCCTGCGGAAAAAGGCCACAAAAACGGGTGGGCTATAGCATTGGGGGGTGGGGCTGGCCAACATCGTCCGCCGGACTCGGAATGCAGCGAGACTTTGCGAGGGGCCTCCATGTGCCACAAATAGGCCGCGGGCAAAGGCGCGCCCAAAATTAACTGCACGAAGGCCCGGGCGCCAAGTTCGTCCAGCTGAAAAAGGCCACAAAAACGGGTGCGATAAAGCCTTCGGGGGTGGGGCTGGCCAACTTCGTCCGCCGGACTCGGAATGGCGCGAGACTTTGCGAGGCGCCTCCGTGTGCCAAAAATAGGCCGCGGGCACAGCCGCACCAAAAAATAACCACCCGAAGGCCGGGGCGCCAAGTTCGTCCAGCGGGAAAATGCCCCAAAAACGGGTGGGCTATAGCCTTGGGGAGTGGGGCTGGCCAACTTCATCCGCCAGACTCGGAATGGCGCGAGACTTTGCGAGGCGCCTCCGTTTGAAAAAAATAGGCCGCGGGCACAGCCGTGCCCAAAAATAACCGCCCGAAGGCCGGGGCGCCAAGTTCGTCCAGCGGAAAAAGCCCACAAAAACGGTTGGCTATAGCCTTGGGGGGCGGGGCTGGCCAACTTAGTCCGCCGGACTCGGAATGCCGCGAGACTTTGCGAGGTGCCTCCGTGTGCCAAAAATAGGCTGCGGGCACAGCCGCGCCCAAAAATAACCGCCCGAAGGCCGGGGCGCCAAGTTCGTGCAGCGGAAAAAGGCCACAAAAACGGTTGGGCTATAGCCTTGGGGGGTGGGGCTAGCCAACTTCGTCCGCCGGACTCGGAATGGCGCGAGACTTTGCGAGGCACCTCCGTGTGTCAACAATAGGCTACGGGCAGAGCCGTGCCCAAAAATAACCGCCCGAAGGACGGGGCGCCAAGTTCGTCCAGCGAAAAAAGGCCACAAAAACGGGTGGGCTATAGCATTGGGGGGTGGGGCTGGCGAACTTTGTCCGCCGGACTCGGAATGGCGCGAGACTTTGCGAGGTGCCTCCGTGTGGCAAAAATAGGCTGCGGGCACAGCCGCACCCAAAAATCACGGCCCGAAGGCCGGGGCGCCAAGTTCGTCCAGCGGAAAAAGGCCACAAAAACGGGTGGGCTATAGCATTGGGGGGTGGGGCTGGCGAACTTCGTCCGCCGGACTCGGAATGGCGCGAGACTTTGCAAGGTGCCTCCGTGTGCCAAAAATAGGCCGCGGACACAGCCGTGCCCAAAAATAACCGCCCGAAGGCCGGGGCGCCAAGTTCGTCCAGCGGGAAAATGCCCCAAAAACGGGTGGGCTATAGCCTTGGGGAGTGGGGCTGGCCAACTTCATCCGCCGGACTCGGAATGGCGCGAGACTTTGCGAGGCACCTCCGTTTGCCAAAAATAGGCCGCGGGCACAGCAGCGCCCAAAAATAACCGCCCGAAGGCCGGGGCGCCAAGTTCGTCCAGCGGAAAAAGCCCACAAAAAAGGTTGGCTATAGCCTTGGGGGGCGGGGCTGGCCGACTTCGTCCGCTAGACTCGGAATGCCGCGAGACTTTGCGAGGTGCCTCCGTGTGCCAAAAATAGGCTGCGGGCACAGCCGCGCCCAAAAATAACCGCCCGAAGGCCGGGGCGCCAAGTTCGTGCAGCGGAAAAAGGCCACAAAAACGGTTGGGTTATAGCCTTGGGGGGTGGGGCTAACCAACTTCGTCCGCCGGACTCGGAATGGCGGGACACTTTGGGAGGCACCTCTGTGTGCCAAAAATAGGCCGCGGACACAGCCGCGCCCAAAAATAACCGCCCGAAGGCCGGGGCGCCATGTTCGTCCAGCGGGAAAATGCCCCAAAAACGGGTGGGCTATAACCTTGGGGGGTGGGGCTGGCCAACCTCATCCGCCGGACTCGGAATGGCGCGAGACTTTGGGAGGCACCTCCGTTTGCCAAAAATAGGCCGCGGGCACAGCAGCGCCCAAAAATAACCGCCCGAAGGCCGGGGCGCCAAGTTCGTCCAGCTGAAAAAGCCCACAAAAAAGGTTGGCTATAGCCTTGGGGGGCGGGGCTGGCCGACTTCGTCCGCCGGACTCGGAATGCCGCGAGACTTTGCGAGGTGCCTCCGTGTGCCAAAAATAGGCTGCGGGCACAGCCGCGCCCAAAAATAACTGCCCGAAGGCCGGGGCGCCAAGTTCGTCCAGCGAAAAAAGGGCACAAAAACGGGTGGGCTATAGCATTGGGGAGTGGGGCTGGCGAACTTCGTCCGCCGGACTCGGAATGGCGCGAGACTTGCGAGGTGCCTCCATGTGCCAAAAAAAGGCTGCGGGCACAGCCGCACCCAAAAATCAATGCCCGAAGGCCGGGGCGCCATGTTCGTCCAGCGGGAAAATGCCCCAAAAACGGGTGGGCTATAGCCTTGGGGAGTGGGGCTGGCCAACTTCATCCGCCGGTCTCGGAATGGCGCGAGACTTTGCAAGGCGCCTCCGTTTGCAAAAAATAGGCTGTGGGCACAGCAGCGCCAAAAAATAACCACCCGAAGGCCGGGGCGCCAAGTTCGTGCAGCGGAAAAAGGCCACAAAAACGGTTGGGCTATAGCCTTGGGGGGTGGGGCTAGCCAACTTCGTCTGCCGGACTCGGAATGGCGCGAGACTTTGCGAGGCACCTCCGTGTGCCAAAAATAGGCTGCGGGCACAGCCGTGCCCAAAAATCACCGCCCGAAGGCCGGGGCGCCAAGTTCGTCCAGCGAAAAAAGGCCACAAAAACGGGTGGGCTATAGCATTGGGGGGTGGGGCTGGCGAACTTTGTCCGCCGGACTCGGAATGGCGCCAGACTTTGTGAGGTGCCTCCGTGTGCCAAAAATAGGCTGCGGGCACAGCCGCACCCAAAAATCACGGCCCGAAGGCCGGGGCGCCAAGTTCATCCAGCGGAAAAAGGCCACAAAAACGGGTGGGGTATAGCATTGGGGGGTGGGGCTGGCGAACTTCGTCCGCCGGACTCGGAATGGCGCGAGACTTTACGAGGTGCCTCCGTGAGCCAAAAATAGGCCGTGGGCACAGCCGCGCCCAAAAATAACCGCCCGAAGGCCGGGGCGCCACGTTCGTCCAGCGGAAAAAGGCCACAAAAACGGTTGGGCTATAGCCTTGGGGGGTGGGGCTGGCCAACTTCGTCCGCCGGACTCGGAATGGCGCGAGACTTTGGGAGGCACCTCTGTGTGCCAAAAATAGGCCGCGGACACAGCCGCACCCAAAAATAACCGCCCGAAGGCCGGGGCGCCATGTTCGTCCAGCGGGAAAATGCCCCAAAAACGGGTGGGCTATAACCTTGGGGGGTGGGGCTGGCCAACTTCATCCGCCGGACTCGGAATGGCGCGAGACTTTGCGAGGCGCCTCCGTTTGAAAAAAATAGGCCACGGGCACAGCCGTGCCCAAAAATAACCGCCCGAAGGCCGGGGCGCCAAGTTCGTCCAGCGGAAAAAGCCCACAAAAAAGGTTGGCTATAGCCTTGGGGGGCGGGGCTGGCCAACTTAGTCCGCCGGACTCGGAATGCTGCGAGACTTTGCGAGGCACCTCCGTGTGCCAAAAATAGGCCACATGCACAGCCACGCCCAAAAAGTAACCGCCCGAAGGCTGGAGCGCCAAGTTCGTCCAGCGGAAAAAGGCCACAAAAACGGGTGGGCTATAGCATTGGGGTGTGGGGCTGGCCAACTTCGTCCGCTGGCCTCGGAATGGCGCGAGACTTTGCGAGGGGCCTCCGTGTGCAGGAAATAGGCTGCGGGTGGGCTATAGCATTGGGGTGTGGGGCTGGCCAACTTCGTCCGCCGGACTCGGAATGCCGCGAGACTTTGCGAGGTGCCTCCGTGTGCCAAAAATAGGCTGCGGGCACAGCCGCACCCAAAAATAACCGCCAGAAGGCCAGGGCGCCAAGTTCGTGCAGCGGAAAAAGGCCACAAAAACGGTTGGGCTATAGCATTGGGGGGTGGGGCTGGCGAACTTCGTCCGCCGGACTCGTAATGGCGCGAGACTTTGCGAGGTGCCTCCGTGTGCCAAAAATAGGCTGCGGGCACAGCCGTACCCAAAAATCACCACCCGAAGGCCGGGGCGCCAAGTTCGTCCAGCGGAAAAAGGCCACAAAAACGGGTGGGCTATAGCATTGGGGGGTGGGGCTGGCGAACTTCGTCCGCCGGACTCGGAATGGCGCGAGACTTTGCGAGGTGCCTCCGTGTGCCAAAAATAGGCCGCGGCCACAGCCGTGGCCAAAAATAACGGCCCGAAGGCCGGGGCGCCAAGTTCGTGCAGCGGAAAAAGGCCACAAAAACGGGTGGGCTATAGCATTGGGGGGTGGGGCTGGCGAACTTCGTCCGCCGGACTCGGAATGGCGCGAGACTTTGCGAGGTGCCTCCGTGTGACAAAAATAGGCCGCGGCCACAGCCGTGGCCAAAAATAACGGCCCAAAGGCCGGGGCGCCAAGTTCGTGCAGCGGAAAAAGGCCACAAAAACGGGTGGGCTATAGCCTTGGGGGGTGGGGCTGGCCGACTTCGTCCGCCGGACTCGGAATGGCGCGAGACTTTGGGAGGTGCCTCCGTGTGCCAAAAATAGGTTGCGGGCACAGCCGCGCCTAAAAATAACCGCCCGAAGGCCGGGGCGCCATGTTCGTCCAGCGGGAAAATGCCCCAAAAACGGGTGGGCTATAACCTTGGGGGGTGGGGCTGGCCAACCTCATCCGCCGGACTCGGAATGGCGCGAGACTTTGTGAGGTGCCTCCGATTGCAAAAAATAGGCCGCGGACACAGCAGCGCCCAAAAATAACCGCCCGAAGGGCGGGGCGCCAAGTTCGTCCAGCGGAAAAACCCCACCGAAACGGTTGGCTATAGCCTTGGGGGGTGGGGCTGACCAACTTCGTCCGCCGGACTCGGATTGGCGCGATACTTTGCGAGGCACCTCCGTGTGCCAAAAATAGGCCACATGCACAGCCACGCCCAAAAATAACCGCCCGAAGGCTGGAGCGCCATGTTCGTCCAGCGGAAAAAGGCCACAAAAACGGGTGGGCTATAGCATTGGGGTGTGGGGCTGGCCAACTTCGTCCGCTGGACTCGGAATTGCGCGAGACTTTGCGAGGGGCCTCCGTGTGCAGGAAATAGGCTGCGGGTGGGCTATAGCATTGGGGTGTGGGGCTGGCCAACTTCGTCCGCCGGACTCGGAATGCCGCGAGACTTTGCGAGGTGCCTCCGTGTGCCAAAAATAGGCTGCGGGCACAGCCGCACCCAAAAATAACCAACAGAAGGCCAGGGCGCCAAGTTCGTGCAGCGGAAAAAGGCCACAAAAACGGTTGGGCTATAGCATTGGGGGGTGGGGCTGGCGAACTTCGTCCGCCGGACTCGTAATGGCGCGAGACTTTGCGAGGTGCCTCCGTGTGACAAAAATAGGCCGCGGGCACAGCCGTGCCTAAAAATAACCGCCTGAAGGCCGGGGCGCCACGTTCGTCCAGCGGAAAAAGGCCACAAAAACGGGTGGGGTATAGCCTTGGGGGGTGGGGCTGGCCAACTTCGTCCGCCGGACTCGGAATGGCGCGAGACTTTGCGAGGCGCCTCTGTGTGTCAAAAATAGGCCGCGGACGCAGCCGCTCCCAAAAATAACCGCTCGAAGGCCGGGGCGCCATGTTCGTCCAGCGGGAAAATGCCCCAAAAACGGGTGGGCTATAACCTTGGGGGGTGGGGCTGGCCAACCTCATCCGCCGGACTCGGAATGGCGCGAGACTTTGCGAGGTGCCTCCGATTGCAAAAAATAGGCCGCGGACACAGCAGCGCCCAAAAATAACCGCCCGAAGGCCGGGGCGCCAAGTTCGTCCAGCCGAAAAAGCCCACAAAAACGGGTGGGCTATAGCATTGGGGTGTGGGGCTGGCCAACTTCGTCCGCTGGACTCGGAATGGCGCGAGACTTTGCGAGGGGCCTCTGTGTGCAGGAAATAGGCTGCGGGTGGGCTATAGCATTGGGGTGTGGGGCTGGCCAACTTCGTCCGCCGGACTCGGAATGGCGCGAGACTTTGCGAGGGGCCTCCGTGTGCAGAAAATAGGCTGCGGGCACAGCCGCGCCCAAAAATAACTGCCCGAAAGCCGGGGCGCCAAGTTCGTCCAGCGGAAGAAGGCCACAAAAACGGGTGGGCTATAGCCTTGGGGGGTGGGGCTGGCCAACTTCGTCCGCCGGACTCGGAATGGCGCGAGACTTTGCGAGGCGCCTCTGTGTGCCAAAAATAGGCCGCGGAAACAGCCGCGCCCAAAAATAACCACCCAAAGGCCGGGGCGCCAAGTTCGTCGAGCGGAAAAAGTCCACAAAAACGGGTGGGCTATAGCATTGGGGTGTGGGGCTGGCCAACTTCGTCCGCTGGACTCGGAATGGCGCGAGACTTTGCGAGGGGCCTCCGTGTGCAGGAAATAGGCTGCGGGTGGGCTATAGCATTGCGGTGTGGGGCTGGCCAACTTCGTCCGCCGGACTCGGAATGCCGCGAGACTTTGCGAGGTGCCTCCGTGTGCCAAAAATAGGCGGCGGGCACAGCTGCGCTCAAAAATAACCGCCCGAAGGCCGGGGCACCAAGTTCGTGCAGCGGAAAAAGGCCACAAAAACGGTTGGGCTATAGCATTGGGGGGTGGGGCTGTCAAACTTCGTCCGCCGGACTCGGAATGGCGCGAGACTTTGCGAGGTGCCTCCGTGTGCCAAAAATCGGCTGCGGGCACAGCCGCACCCAAAAATCACCGCCCGAAGGCCGGGGCGCCAAGTTCGTCCAGCGGAAAAAGGCCACAAAAACGGGTGGGCAATAGCATTGGGGGGTGGGGCTGGCGAACTTCGTCCGCCGGACTCGGAATGGCGCGAGACTTTGCGAGGTGCCTCCGTGTGCCAAAAATAGGCCGCGGGCACAGCCGTGGCAAAAAATAACGGCCCGAAGGCCGGGGCGCCAAGTTCGTGCAGTGGAAAAAGGCCACAAAAACGGGTGGGCTATAGCCTTGGGGGGTGGGGCTGGCCGACTTCGTCCGCCGGACTCGGAATGGCGCGAGACTTTGGGAGGTGCCTCCGTGTGCCAAAAATAGGCTGCGGGCACAGCCGCGCCCAAAAATAACCGCCCGAAGGCCGGGGCGCCAAGTTCGTCCAGCGGAAAAAGGCCACAAAAACGGGTGGGCTATAGCCTTGGGGGGTGGGGCTGGCCAACTTCGTCCGCCGGACTCGGAATGGCGCGAGACTTTGCGAGGTGCCTCCGTGTGCTAAAAATAGGCTGCGGGCACAGCCGCACCCAAAAATCACGGCCCGAAGGCCGGGGCGCCAAGTTCGTCCAGCGGGAAAATGCCCCAAAAACGGGTGGGCTATAGCCTTGGGGAGTGGGGCTAGCCAACTTCATCCGCCGGACTCGGAATGGCGCGGGACTTTGCGAGGCACCTCCGTTTGCAAAAAATAGGCTGCGGGCACAGCAGCGCCCAAAAATAACCACCCGAAGGCCGGGGCGCCAAGTTCGTCCAGCGGAAAAAGCCCACAAAAAAGGTTGGCTATAGCCTTGGGGGGTGGGGCTGACCAACTTCGTCCGCCGGAGTCGGATTGGCGCGACACTTTGCGAGGCACCTCCGTGTGCCAAAAATAGGCCACATGCACAGCCACGCCCAAAAACAACCGCCCGAAGGCTGGAGCGCCAAGTTCGTCCAGCGGGAAAAGGCCACAAAAACGGGTGGGCTATAGCATTGGGGTGTGGGGCTGGCCAACTTCGTCCGCTGGACTCGGAATGGCGCGAGACTTTGCGAGGGGCCTCTGTGTGCAGGAAATAGGCTGCGGGTGGGCTATAGCATTGGGGTGTGGGGCTGGCCAACTTCGTCCGCCGGACTCGGAATGGCGCGAGACTTTGCGAGGGGCCTCCGTGTGCAGGAAATTGGCTGCGGGTGGGCTATAGCATTGCGGTGTGGGACTGGCCAACTTCGTCCGCCGGACTCGGAATGCCGCGAGACTTTGCGAGGTGCCTCCGTGTGCCAAAAATAGGCTGCGGGCACAGCCGCGCCCAAAAATAACCGCCCGAAGGCCGGGGCACCAAGTTCGTGCAGCGGAAAAAGGCCACAAAAACGGTTGGGCTATAGCATTGGGGGGTGGGGCTGGCGAACTTCGTCCGCCGGACTCGGAATGGCGCGAGACTTTATGAGGTGCCTCCGTGTGCCAAAAATAGGCTGCGGGCACAGCCGCACCCAAAAATCACCGCGCGAAGGCCGGGGCGCCAAGTTCGTCCAGCGGAAAAAGGCCACAAAAACGGGTGGGCTATAGCATGGGGGGGTGGGGCTGGCCAACTTCGTCCGCCGGACTCGGATTGGCACGAGACTTTGCGAGGC
This sequence comes from Citrus x changshan-huyou, assembly GCA_039657385.1. Taxonomy (NCBI): domain Eukaryota; kingdom Viridiplantae; phylum Streptophyta; class Magnoliopsida; order Sapindales; family Rutaceae; genus Citrus; species Citrus x changshan-huyou. The sequence continues at coordinate 1,125,940 of JBCGBO010000015.1, forward strand.
ACCTCCGTGTGTAAAAAATAGGCCGCGGGCACAGCCGCGCCCAAAAATAACAGCCCGAAGGCCGGGGCGCCAAGTTCGTCCAGCGAAAAATGGCCACAAAAATGGGTGGGCAATAGCATTGGGGGGTGGGGCTGGCCGACTTCGTCCACCGGACTCGGAATGGCGCGAGACATTGCGAGGTGCCTCCGTGTGCCAAAAATAGGCTGCGGACACAGCCGCGCCCAAAATAACCGCCCGAAGGCCGGGGCGCCAAGTTCGTCCAGCGGAAAAAGGCCACAAAAACGGGTGGGCTATAGCCTTGGGAGGTGGGGCTGGCCAACTTCGTCCGCCGGACTTGGAATGGCGCGAGACTTTGCCAGGCACCTCCGTGTGCCAAAAATAGGCTGCGGGCACAGCCGCGTCCAAAAATAACGGCCCGAAGGCTGGGGCACCAAGTTCGGCCAGCGGAAAAAGGCCACAAAACCGGGTGGGCTATAGCCTTGGGGGGTGGGGATGGCCTACTTCGTCCGCCGGACTCGGAATGGCGCGAGACTTTGTGAGGTGCCTCCGTGTGCGAAAAATAGGCTACGGGAACAGCCGCGCCCAAAAATAACCTCGCGAAGGCCGGGACGCCAAGTTCGTCCAGCGGAAAAAGTCCACAAAAACGGGTGGGCTATAGCCTTGGGGGGTTGTGCTGGCCAACTACGTCCGCCGGACTTGGAATGGTGCGAGATGTTGCGAGGCCCCTCCGTGTACCAAAAATAGGCTGCGGGCACAGCCGTGCCCAAAAATAACCGCCCAAAGGCCGGGGCGCCAAGTTCGTCCTGCGGAAAAAGGCACAAAAACGGGTGGGTTATAGCCTTGGGGGTGGGGCTGGCCAAATTCGTCCGCCGGACTCGGAATGGTGCGAGACTTTGCGAGGCGCCTCCGTGTGCCAAAAATAGGCCGCGGGCACAGCAGCGCCTAAAAATAACCGCCTGAAGGCCGGGATGCCAAGTTCGTCTAGCGGAAAAAGGCCCCAAAAACGGGTGGGCTATAGCCTTGGGGGGTGGGGCTGGCCAACTTCGTCCGCCGGACTCGGAATGCCACGAGACTTTATGAGCGGTCTCCGTGTGCAGTAAATAGGCCGCGGGCAAAGCCGCGCCCAAAAATAACCCCCCGAAGGCCGGGGCGCCAAGTTCGTCCTGCGGACTCGGAATGCCGCGAGACTTTACGAGGGGCCTCCGTGTGCAGAAAATAGGCCGCGGGCAAAGCCGCGCCCAAAAATAACCGCCCGAAGGCCGGGGTGCCAAGTTCGTCCAGCGGAAAAGGGCCACAAAAACGGGTGGGCTATAGCCTTTGGGGGTGGGGCTGGCCAACTTCGTCCGCCGGACTCGGAATGCCACGAGACTTTATGAGCGGTCTCCGTGTGCAGTAAATAGGCCGCGGGCAAAGCCGCGCCCAAAAATAACCCCCCGAAGGCTGGGGCGCCAAATTCGTCCAGCGGAAAAAGGCCACAAAAACGGGTGGGCTATAGCCTTGGGGGGTGGGGCTGGCCAACTTCGTCCGCCGGACTCAGAATGGCGCGAGACTTTGCGAGGGGCTTCCGTGTGCCCAAAATAGGCCGCGGACACAGCCGTGCTAAAAAATAACCGCCCGAAGGCCGGGGCGCCAAGTTCGTCCAGCGGAAAAAGGCCACAAAAACGGGTGGGCTATAGCCTTGGCGGGTGGGGCTGGCCAACTTCGTCCGCCGGACTCGGAATGGCGCGAGACTTTACGAGCGGCCTCCGTGTGCCAAAAATAGACCGCGGACACAGCCGCGCCCAAAAATAACCCCCCGAAGGCCGGGGCGCCATGTTCGTCCAGCGGAAAAAGGCCACAAGAACGGGTGGGCTATAGCCTTGGGGGGTGGGGCTGGCCAACTTCGTCCGCCGGACTCGGAATGGCGTAAGACTTTGCGAGGTGCCTCCGTGTGCCAAAAATAGCCCGCGGGCACAGCCACGGCGAAAAATAACCGCCCGAAGGCCGGGGCGCCAAGTTCGTCCAGCGGAAAACGGCCATAAAAACGGGTGGGCTATAGCCTTGGGGGGTAGGGCTGGCCCACTTCGTCCGCCGGACTCGGAATGGTGCGAGACTTTGTGAGGTGCCTCCGTGTGCCAAAAATAGGCTTCGGGCACAGCCGCGCCCAAAAATCCCGGCCCGAAGGCTGGGGCGCCAAGTTTGTCCAGCGGAAAAAGGGTACAAAAACGGGTGGGCTACAGCCTTGGGGAGTGGGGCTGGCCAACTTCATCCTCTGGTCTTGGAATGGCGCGAGACTTCGCGAGGCACCTCCGTGTGCAAAAAATAGGCCGCGGACACAGCCGCTCCCAAAAATAAATGCCCGAAGCCCGGGGCGCCAAGTTCGTCCAGCGGAAAAAGGCCACAAAAATGGGTGGGCTATAGCCTTGGGGGGTGGGCCTGGCCAACTTCGTCCGCCGGACTCGGAATGGCGCGAGACTTGGCGAGGCACCTCCGTGTGCCAAAAATAGGCCGCTGGCACAGCCGCGTCCAAAAATAAATGCCCGAAGGCCGGGGCGCCATGTTCGTCCAGCGAAAAAGGCCACAAAAATGGGTGGGCTATATCCTTGGGGGGTGGGGCTGGCCAACTTCGTCCGCCGGACTTGGAATGGCGCGAGGGTTTGCGAGGCACCTCCGTGTGCCAAAACTATGCCACTGGCACAGCCGCGCCCAAAAATAACTGCCCGAAGGCCGGGGCGCCAAGTTCGTCCAGCGGAAAAAGGCCACAAAAATGGGTGGGCTATGGCCTTGGGGGGGGCTGGCCAACTTCGTCCGCCGGACTCGGAATGCCGCGAGACTTTGTGAGTTGCCTCCGTGTGCTAAAAATAGGCCGCGGGCAAAGCCGCGTGCAAAAATAACCACCCGAAGGCTGGGGCACCAAATTCGTCCAGCGGAAAAATGCCACAAAAACGGGCGGGCTATAGCCTAGGGGGGTGGGGCTGGCCAACTTCGTCCACCAGACTCGGAATGCCGGGAGACTTTGCGAGAGGCCTCCGTGTGCCAAAAATAGGCCGCAGGCGGAGCCGCGCCCAAAAATAACCGCCCGAAGGCCGGGGCGCCAAGTTTGTCCAGCGGAAAAAGGCCACAAAAACGGGTGGGCTATAGCATTGGGGGGTGGGGCTGGCCAACTTCGTCCGCCGGACTCGGAATGGCGCGAGACTTTGCGAGGCACCTCCGTGTGCCAAAAATAGGCCACGGGCACAGCCGCGCCCAAAAATAACCGCCCGAATGCCGGGGCGCCAAAGTTCGTCCAGCGGAAAAAGGCCACAAAAATGGGTGGGCTACAGCCTTGGGGGGTGGGGCTGGCCAACTTCGTCCGCAGGACTCGGAATGGCGCGAGACTTTGCGAGGAGGCTCCGCGTGCCAAAAATAGGCCGCGAGCACAGCCGCGCCCAAAAATAACCGCCCGAAGGCCGGGGCGCCCCGTTCGTCCAGCGGAAAAAGGCCACAAAAACGGGTGGGTTATAGCCTTGGTGGGTGGGGCTGGCCAACTTTGTCGGCCGGACTCGGAATGCCGCGAGACTTTACGAGGGGACTCCGTGTGCAGAAAATAGGCCGCGGGCAAAGCCGCGCCCAAAAATAACCGCCCGAAGGCCGGGGCGCCAAGTTCGTCCAGCGGAAAAAGGCCACAAAAACGGGTGGGCTATAGCCTTGGGGGGTGGTGCTGGCCAACTTCGTCCGCATGACTCGGAATGGCGCGAGACTTCGTGAGGCACCTCCGTGTGATAAAAATAGGCATCGGGCACAGCTGCGCCCAAAAATCACCGCCCGAAGGCCGGGGCGCCAAGTTCGTCCAGCGGAAAAAGGCCACAACAACGGGTGGGCTATAGCCTTGGGGGGTGGGCTGGCCAAGTTCGTCCGCCGGACTCGGAATGCCACGAGACTTTATGAGCGGTCTCCGTGTTCAGTAAATAGGCCGCGGGCAAAGCTGCGCCCAAAAATAACCGGCCGAAGGCTGGGGCACCAAGTTCGTCCAGCGGAAAAAGGCCACAAAAACGAGTGGACTATAGCCTTGGGGGGTGGGGCTGGCCAACTTCGTCCGCCGGACTCGGAATGGCGCGAGACTTTGCGAGGGGCCTCCGTGTGCCAAAAATAGTCCGCGGACACAGCCGCGCCCAAAAATAACTGCCCGAAGGCCGGGGCGCCAAGTTCGTCCAGCGGAAAAAGGCCATAAAAACGGGTGGGCTATAGCCTTGGGGGGTGGGGCTGGCCAACTTCGTCCGCCGGACTCGGAATGGTGCGAGACCTTGCGAGGTGCCTCCGTGTGCCAAAAATAGGCTTCGGGCACAGCCGCGCCCAAAAATCACTGCCCGAAGGCTGGGGCGCCAAGTTTGTCCAGCGGAAAAAGGCCACAAAAACGGGTGGGCTACAGCCTTGGGGGGTGGGGCTGGCCAACTTCATCCTCTGGTCTCGGAATGGCGCGAGACTTCGCGAGGCACCTCCGTGTGCCAAAAATAGGCCGCGGACACAGCCGCGCCCAAAAATAAATGCCCGAAGCCTGGGGCGCCAAGTTCGTCCAGCGGAAAAAGGCCACAAAAATGGGTGGGCTATAGCCTTGGGGGGTGGGGCTGGCCAACTTCGTCCGCCAGACTCGGAATGGCGCGAGACTTCGCGAGGCACCTCTGTGTGCCAAAAATAGGCCGTGGGAACAGCCGCGTCCAAAAATAAACGCCCGAAGGCCGGAGCACCAAGTTCGTCCAGCGGAAAAAGGCCACAAAAATGGGTGGGCTATAGCCTTGGGGGGTGGGGCTGGCCAACTTCGTCCGCCGGACTCGCAATGGCGTGAGCCTTTTTGAGGCACCTCCGTGTGCCAAAACTATGCCACTGGCACAGCCGCGCCCAAAAATAACCACCCGAAGGCCGGGGCGCCAAGTTCGTGCAGCGGAAAAAGGCCACAAAAACGGTTGGGCTATAGCATTGGGGGGTGGGGCTGGCGAACTTCGTCCGCCGGACTCGGAATGGCGCGAGACTTTGCGAAGTGCCTCCGTGTGCCAAAAATAGGCTGCGGGCACAGCCACACTCAAAAATCACGGCCCGAAGGCCGGGGCGCCAAGTTCGTCCAGCAGAAAAAGGCCACAAAAACGGGTGGGCTATAGCATTGGGGGGTGGGGCTGGCGAACTTCGTCCGCCGGACTAGGAATGGCGCGAGACTTTACGAGGTGCCTCCGTGTGCCAAAAATAGGCCGCGGCCACAGCCGTGGCCAAAAATAACGGCCCGAAGGCCGGGGCGCCAAGTTCGTGCAGCGGAAAAAGGCCACAAAAACGGGTGGGGTATAGCCTTGGGGGGTGGGGCTGGACGACTTCGTCCGCCGGACTCGGAATGGCGCGAGACTTTGGGAGGTGCCTCCGTGTGCCAAAACTAGGTTGCGGGCACAGCCGCGCCCAAAAATAACCGCCCGAAGGCCGGGGCGCCACGTTCGTCCAGCGGAAAAAGGCCACAAAAACGGGTGGGCTATAGCCTTGGGGGGTGGGGCTAGCCCACTTCGTCCGCCGGACTCGGAATGCCGCGAGACTTTACGAGGGGTCTCCGTTTGCCAAAAATAGGGCGCGGACAAAGCCGTGCACAAAAATAACCGCGCGAAGGCCGGGGCGCCAAGTACGTCCAGCGGAAAAAGGCCACAAAAACGCGTGGGTTATAGCCTTGGGGGGTGGGGCTGGCCAACTTCGGCCGCCGGACTCGGAATGGCGCGAGAATTTGGGAGGTGCCTCCGTGTGCCAAAAATAGGCTCGGGCACAGCCGCGCCCAAAAATAACCGCCCGAAGGCCGGGGCGCCAAGTTCGTGCAGCGGAAAAAGGCCACAAAAACGGGTGGGCTATAGCCTTGGGGGGTGGGGCTGGCCGACTTCGTCCGCCGGACTCGGAATGGCGCGAGACTTTGGGAGGTGCCTCCGTGTGCCAAAAATAGGCTCGGGCACAGCCGCGCCCAAAAATAACCGCCCGAAGGCCGGGGCGCCACGTTCGTCCAGCGGAAAAAGGCCACAAAAACGGGTGGGCTATAGCCTTGGGGGGTGGGGCTGGCCAACTTCGTCCGCCGGACTCGGAATGGCGCGAGACTTTGCGAGGCGCCTCTGTGTGCCAAAAATAGGCCGCAGACACAGCCGCGGCCAAAAATAACCGCCCGAAGGCCGCGGCGCCATGTTCGTCCAGCGGGAAAATGCCCCAAAAACGGGTGGGCTATAACCTTGGGGGGTGGGGCTGGCCAACTTCATCCGCCGGACTCGGAATGGCGCGAGACTTTGCGAGGTGCCTCCGATTGCAAAAAATAGGCCGCAGGCACAGCAGCGCCCAAAAATAACCGCCCGAAGGCCGGGGCGCCAAGTTCGTCCACCGGAAAAAGCCCACAAAAACGGTTGGCTATAGCCTTGGGGGGTGGGGCTGACCAACTTCATCCGCCGGACTCGGATTGGCGCGATACTTTGCGAGGCACCTCCGTGTGCCAAAAATAGGCCACATGCACAGCCACGCCCAAAAATAACCGCCCGAAGGCTGGAGCGCCAAGTTCGTCCAGCGGAAAAAGGCCACAAAAACGGGTGGGCTATAGCATTGGGGTGTGGGGCTGGCCAACTTCGTCCGCTGGACTCGGAATGGTGTGAGACTTTGCGAGGGGCCTCCGTGTGCAGGAAATAGGCTGCGGGTGGGCTATAGCATTGGGGTGTGGGGCTGGCCAACTTCGTCCGCCGGACTCGGAATGGCGCGAGACTTCGCGAGGCACCTCCGTGTGCCAAAAATAGGCCGTGGGAACAGCCGCGTCCAAAAATAAACGCCCGAAGGCCGGAGCACCAAGTTCGTCCAGCGGAAAAAGGCCACAAAAATGGGTGGGCTATAGCCTTGGGGGGTGGGGCTGGCCAACTTCGTCCGCCGGACTCGCAATGGCGTGAGCCTTTTCGAGGCACCTCCGTGTGCCAAAACTATGCCACTGGCACAGCCGCGCCCAAAAATAACCACCCGAAGGCCGGGGCGCCAAGTTCGTGCAGCGGAAAAAGGCCACAAAAACGGTTGGGCTATAGCATTGGGGGGTGGGGCTGGCGAACTTCGTCCGCCGGACTCGGAATGGCGTGAGACATTGCGAGGTGCCTCCGTGTGCCAAAAATAGGCTGCGGGCACAGCCGCACCCAAAAATCACCGCCCGAAGGCCGGGGCGCCAAGTTCGTCCAGCGGAAAAAGGCCACAAAAATGGGTGGGCTATAGCCTTGGGGGGTGGGGCTGGCCAACTTCGTCCGCCGGACTCGCAATGGCGTGAGCCTTTTCGGGGCACCTCCGTGTGCCAAAACTATGCCACTGGCACAGCCGCGCCCAAAAATAACTGCCCGAAGGCCGGGGCGCCAAGTTCGTCCAGCGGAAAAAGGCCACAAAAATGGGTGGGCTATGTCCTTGGGGGGTGGGGCTGGCCAACTTCGTCCGCCGGACTCGGAATGCCGCGAGACTTTGCGAGTTGCCTCCGTGTGCCAAAAATAGGCCACGGGCAAAGCCGCGTCCAAAAATAACCACCCGAAGGCCGGGGCGCCAAATTCGTCCAGCGGAAAAAGGCCACAAAAACGGGTGGGCTATAGCATTGGGGGGTGGGGCTGGCGAACTTCGTCCGCCGGACTCGGAATGGCGCGAGACTTTGCGAAGTGCCTCCGTGTGCCAAAAATAGGCTGCGGGCACAGCCACACCCAAAAATCACGGCCCGAAGGCCGGGGCGCCAAGTTCGTCCAGCAGAAAAAGGCCACAAAAACGGGTGGGCTATAGCATTGGGGGGTGGGGCTGGCGAACTTCGTCCGCCGGACTAGGAATGGCGCGAGACTTTACGAGGTGCCTCCGTGTGCCAAAAATAGGCCGCGGCCACAGCCGTGGCCAAAAATAACGGCCCGAAGGCCGGGGCGCCAAGTTCGTGCAGCGGAAAAAGGCCACAAAAACGGGTGGGGTATAGCCTTGGGGGGTGGGGCTGGACGACTTCGTCCGCCGGACTCGGAATGGCGCGAGACTTTGGGCGGTGCCTCCGTGTGCCAAAACTAGGTTGCAGGCTCAGCCGCGCCCAAAAATAACCGCCCGAAGGCCGGGGCGCCACGTTCGTCCAGCGGAAAAAGGCCACAAAAACGGGTGGGCTATAGCCTTGGGGGGTGGGGCTAGCCCACTTCGTCCGCCGGACTCGGAATGCCGCGAGACTTTACGAGGGGTCTCCGTTTGCCAAAAATAGGGCGCGGACAAAGCCGTGCAGAAAAATAACCGCGCGAAGGCCGGGGCGCCAAGTACGTCCAGCGGAAAAAGGCCACAAAAACGCGTGGGTTATAGCCTTGGGGGGTGGGGCTGGCCAACTTCGGCCGCCGGACTCGGAATGGCGCGAGACTTTGGGAGGTGCCTCCGTGTGCCAAAAATAGGCTCGGGCACAGCCGCGCCCAAAAATTACCGCCCGAAGGCCGGGGCGCCAAGTTCGTGCAGCGGAAAAAGGCCACAAAAACGGGTGGGCTATAGCCTTGGGGGGTGGGGCTGGCCGACTTCGTCCGCCGGACTCGGAATGGCGCGGGACTTTGGGAGGTGCCTCCGTGTGCCAAAAATAGGCTCGGGCACAGCCGCGCCCAAAAATAACCGCCCGAAGGCCGGGGCGCCCCGTTCGTCCAGCGGAAAATGGCCACAAAAACGGGTGGGCTATAGCCTTGGGGGGTGGGGCTGGCCAACTTCGTCCGCCGGACTCGGAATGGCGCTAGACTTTGCGAGGCGCCTCTGTGTGCCAAAAATAGGCCGCAGACACAGCCGCGCCCAAAAATAACCGCCCGAAGGCCGCGGCGCCATGTTCGTCCAGCGGGAAAATGCCCCAAAAACGGGTGGGCTATAACCTTGGGGGGTGGGGCTGGCCAACTTCATCCGCCGGACTCGGAATGGCGCGAGACTTTGCGAGGTGCCTCCGATTGCAAAAAATAGGCCGCAGGCACAGCAGCGCCCAAAAATAACCGCCCGAAGGCCGGGGCGCCAAGTTCGTCCACCGGAAAAAGCCCACAAAAACGGTTGGCTATAGCCTTGGGGGGTGGGGCTGACCAACTTCGTCCGCCGGACTCGGATTGGCGCGATACTTTGCGAGGCACCTCCGTGTGCCAAAAATAGGCCACATGCACAGCCACGCCCAAAAATAACCGCCCGAAGGCTGGAGCGCCAAGTTCGTCCAGCGGAAAAAGGCCACAAAAACGGGTGGGCTATAGCATTGGGGTGTGGGGCTGGCCAACTTCGTCCGCTGGACTCGGAATGGCGCGAGACTTTGCGAGGGGCCTCCGTGTGCAGGAAATAGGCTGCGGGTGGGCTATAGCATTGGGGTGTGGGGCTGGCCAACTTCGTCCGCCGGACTCGGAATGCCGCGAGATTTTGCGAGGTGCCTCCGTGTGCCAAAAATAGGCTGCGGGCCCAGCCGCGCCCAAAAATAACCGCCCGAAGGCCGGGGCACCAAGTTCGTGCAGCGGAAAAAGGCCACAAAAACGGTTGGGCTATAGCATTGGGGGGTGGGGCTGGCGAACTTCGTCCGCCGGACTCGGAATGGCGCGAGACTTTGCGAGGTGCCTCCGTGTGCCAAAAATAGGCTGCGGGCACACCCGTACCCAAAAATCACCGCCCGAAGGCCGGGGCGCCAAGTTCGTCCAGCGGAAAAAGGCCACAAAAACGGGTGGGCTATAGCATTGGGGGGTGGGGCTGGCGAACTTCGTCCGCCGGACTCGGAATGGCGCGAGACTTTGCGAGGTGCCTCCGTGTACCAAAAATAGGCCGCGGACACAGCCGTGGCCAAAAATAACAGCCCGAAGGCCGGGGCGCCAAGTTCGTGCAGCGGAAAAAGGCCACAAAAACGGGTGGGCTATAGCCTTGGGGGGTGGGGCTGGCCGACTTCGTCCGCCGGACTCGGAATGGCGTGAGACTTTGGGAGGTGCCTCCGTGTGCCAAAAATAGGCTGCGGGCACAGCCGCGCCCAAAAATAACCGCCCGAAGGCCGGGGCGCCAAGTTCGTCCAGCGGAAAAAGGCCACAAAAACGGGTGGGCTATAGCCTTGGGGGGTGGGACTGGCCAACTTCGTCCGCCGGACTCGGAATGGCGCGAGACTTTGCGAGGCGCCTCTGTGTGCCAAAAATAGGCCGCTGACACAGCCGCGCCCAAAAATAACCGCCCGAAGGCCGGGGCGCCATGTTCATCCAGCGGGAAAATGCCCCAAAAACGGGTGGGCTATAACCTTGGGGGGTGGGGCTGGCCAACTTCATCCGCCGGACTCGGAATGGCGCGAGACTTTGCGAGGTGCCTCCGATTGCAAAAAATATGCCGCGGGCACAGCAGCACCCAAAAATAACCGCCCGAAGGCCGGGGCGCCAAGTTCGTCCACCGGAAAAAGCCCACAAAAACGGTTGGCTATAGCCTTGGGGGGTGGGGCTGACCAACTTCGTCCGCCGGACTCGGATTGGCGCGATACTTTGCGAGGCACCTCCGTGTGCCAAAAATAGGCCACATCCACAGCCATGCCCAAAAATAACCGCCCGAAGGCTGGAGCGCCAAGTTCGTCCAGCGGAAAAAGGCCACAAAAACGGGTGGGCTATAGCATTGGGGTGTGGGGCTGGCCAACTTCGTCCGCCGGACTCGGAATGGCGCGAGACTTTGCGAGGGGCCTCCGTGTGCAGAAAATAGGCTGCGGGCACAGCCGTGCCCAAAAATAACTGCCCGATGGTCGGGGCGCCAAGTTCGTCCAGCGGAAAAAGGCCACAAAAACGGGTGGGCTATAGCCTTGGGGGGTGGGGCTGGCCAACTTCGTCCGCCGGACTCAGAATGGCGCGAGACTTTACGAGGCACCTCCGCGTGCCAAAAATAGGCCACGGGCACAGCCGCGGCCAAAAATAACCGCCCGAAGGCCGGGGTGCCATGTTCGTCCAGCGGAAAAAGCCCACAAAAACGGTTGGCTATAGCCTTGGGGGGCGGGGCTGGCGAACTTCGTCCGCCGGACTCGGAATGGCCCGAGAATTTGCGAGGTGCCTCTGTGTGCCAAAAATAGGCTACGGGCACAGCCGCACCCAAAAATCACCGCCCGAAGGCCGGGGCGCCAAGTTCGTGCAGCGGAAAAAGGCCACAAAAACGGGTGGGCTATAGCCTTGGGGGGTGGGGCTGGCCAACTTCGTCCGCCGGACTCGGATTGGCACGAGACTTTGCGAGGCACCTCCGTGTGTAAAAAATAGGCCGCGGGCACAGCCGCGCCTAAAAATAACCGCCCGAAGGCCGGGGCGCCAAGTTCGTCCAGCGAAAAATGGCCACAAAAATGGGTGGGCAATAGCATTGGGGGGTGGTTCTGGCCGACTTCGTCCACCGGACTCGGAATGGCGCGAGACATTGCGAGGTGGCTCCGTGAGCCAAAAATAGTCTACGGGCATAGCCGCGCCCAAAAATCACCACCCGAAGGCCGGGGCGCCAAGTTCGTCCAGCGGAAAAAGGCCACAAAAACGGGTGGGCTATAGCCTTGGGGGGTGGGGCTGGCGCACTTCGTCCGCCGGACTCGGAATGGCGCGAGACTTTGCGAGGGACCTCCGTGTGCCAAAAATAGACCACGGGCACAGCCGCGCCCAAAAATAACCGCCCGAATGCCGGGTTGCCAAAGTTCGTCCAGCGGAAGAAGGCCACAAAAACGGGTGGGCTATAGCCTTGGGGGGTGGGGCTGGCCAACTTCGTCCGTAGGACTCGGAATGGCGCGAGACTTTACGAGGCGGCTCCACGTGCCAAAAATAGGCCGCGAGCACAGCCGCGTCCAAAAATAACCGCCCGAAGGCCGGGGCGCCCCGTTCGTCCAGCGGAAAAAGGCCACAACAACGGGTGGGCTATAGCCTTGGGGGGTGGGGCTAGCCAACTTCGTCCGCCGGACT